>JAOWCC010000936.1:81927386-82367386 GCA_030867875.1 Actinernus sp. WN-2022 | reverse complement strand
TAGATGTACAGATGACGTTACAATGTTAATTATTGTATACAACAAATAGATGTCATTCTACCGTGAGTCTGTCCTCTTATAGATGTACAGATGACGTTACAATGTTAATTATTGTATACAACAAATAGATGTCATTCTACCGTGAGTCTGTCCTCTTATAGATGTACAGATGACGTTACAATGTTAATTATTGTATACAACAAATAGATGTCATTCTACCGTGAGTCTGTCCTCTTATAGATGTACAGATGACGTTACAATGTTAATTATTGTGTAAAACAAATAGATGTCATTCTACCGTGAGTCTGTCCTCTTATAGATGTACAGATGACGTTACAATGTTAATTATTGTATAAAACAAATAGATGTCATTCTACCGTGAGTCTGTCCTCTTATAGATGTACAGATGACGTTACAATGTTAATTATTGTGTAAAACAAATAGATGTCATTCTACCGTGAGTCTGTCCTCTTATAGATGTACAGATGACGTTACAATGTTAATTATTGTATAAAACAAATAGATGTCATTCTACCGTGAGTCTGTCCTCTTATAGATGTACAGATGACGTTACAATGTTAATTATTGTGTAAAACAAATAGATGTCATTCTACCGTGAGTCTGTCCTCTTATAGATGTACAGATGACGTTACAATGTTAATTATTGTGTAAAACAAATAGATGTCATTCTACCGTGAGTCTGTCCTCTTATAGATGTACAGATGACGTTACAATGTTAATTATTGTATAAAACAAATAGATGTCATTCTACCGTGAGTCTGTCCTCTTATAGATGTACAGATGACGTTACAATGTTAATTATTGTATACAACAAATAGATGTCATTCTACCGTGAATCTGTCCTCTTATAGATGTACAGATGACGTTACAATGTTAATTATTGTATACAACAAATAGATATCATTCAACCGTGAGTCTGTCCTCTTATAGATGTACAGATGACGTTACAATGTTAATTATTGTATACAACAAATAGATGTCATTCTACCGTGAGTCTGTCCTCTTATAGATGTACAGATGACGTCACAATGTTAATTATTGTATAAAACAAATAGATGTCATTCTACCGTGAGTCTGTCCTCTTATAGATGTACAGATGACGTCACAATGTTAATTATTGTATAAAACAAATAGATGTCATTCTACCGTGAGTCTGTCCTCTTATAGATGTACAGATGACGTCACAATGTTAATTATTGTATACAACAAATAGATGTCATTCTACCGTGAGTCTGTCCTCTTATAGATGTACAGATGACGTTACAATGTTAATTATTGTATACAACAAATAGATGTCATTCTACCGTGAGTCTGTCCTCTTATAGATGCACAGATGACGTTACAATGTTAATTATTGTATAAAACAAATACTGAGATGTCATTCTACCGTGAGTCTGTCCTCTTATAGATGTACAGATGACGTTACAATGTTAATTATTGTATAAAACAAATAGATGTCATTCTACCGTGAGTCTGTCCTCTTATAGATGTACAGATGACGTTACAATGTTAATTATTGTATACAACAAATAGATGTCATTCTACCGTGAGTCTGTCCTCTTATAGATGTACAGATGACGTTACAATGTTAATTATTGTATACAACAAATAGATGTCATTCTACCGTGAGTCTGTCCTCTTATAGATGTACAGATGACGTTACAATGTTAATTATTGTATACAACAAATAGATGTCATTCTACCGTGAGTCTGTCCTCTTATAGATGTACAGATGACGTTACAATGTTAATTATTGTATACAACAAATAGATGTCATTCTACCGTGAGTCTGTCCTCTTATAGATGTACAGATGACGTTACAATGTTAAGTATTGTATACAACAAATAGATGTCATTCTACCGTGAGTCTGTCCTCTTATAGATGTACAGATGACGTTACAATGTTAATTATTGTATACAACAAATAGATGTCATTCTACCGTGAGTCTGTCCTCTTATAGATGTACAGATGACGTTACAATGTTAATTATTGTATACAACAAATAGATGTCATTCTACCGTGAGTCTGTCCTCTTATAGATGTACAGATGACGTTACAATGTTAATTATTGTATACAACAAATAGATGTCATTCTACCGTGAGTCTGCCCTCTTATAGATGTACAGATGACGTTACAATGTTAATTATTGTATACAACAAATAGATGTCATTCTACCGTGAGTCTGTCCTCTTATAGATGTACAGATGACGTCACAATGTTAATTATTGTATACAACAAATAGATGTCATTCTACCGTGAGTCTGTCCTCTTATAGATGTACAGATGACGTCACAATGTTAATTATTGTATAAAACAAATAGATGCCATTCTACCGTGAGTCTGTCCTCTTATAGATGTACAGATGACGTCACAATGTTAATTATTGTATACAACAAATAGATGTCATTCTACCGTGAGTCTGCCCTCTTATAGATGTACAGATGACGTTACAATGTTAATTATTGTATACAACAAATAGATGTCATTCTACCGTGAGTCTGTCCTCTTATAGATGTACAGATGACGTCACAATGTTAATTATTGTATACAACAAATAGATGTCATTCTACCGTGAGTCTGTCCTCTTATAGATGTACAGATGACGTCACAATGTTAATTATTGTATAAAACAAATAGATGCCATTCTACCGTGAGTCTGTCCTCTTATAGATGTACAGATGACGTCACAATGTTAATTATTGTATACAACAAATAGATGTCATTCTACCGTGAGTCTGTCCTCTTATAGATGTACAGATGACGTCACAATGTTAATTATTGTATACAACAAATAGATGTCATTCTACCGTGAGTCTGTCCTCTTATAGATGTACAGATGACGTCACAATGTTAATTATTGTATACAACAAATAGATGTCATTCTACCGTGAGTCTGTCCTCTTATAGATGTACAGATGACGTCACAACATGATACATGTTTTGGTGACCGTTGCGCATGCGCAATGTAGCCTTGTGTAGTACTGAAGTTGGGGACTATCTATCTATGTTTTAACATTTATTCTGTTTTACCACTCGAAGGTGGACGGAGAACCTCAATATAGGCTCTATGGAGGTTTCCGGAGCCCTACGATTTATCGTCCTTATCCGAGAAGACGTGAAGGTCTAACCGTTTACTGTATTATGTAAAGGCAGCACCTTCTACTCAGTTATTTTAAAACCCTGAGTGTTGGTCCGGCCGGGGTTTGAACCCTCGACCTTTCTCTCGACAGACCGGCGCTTAACCACTGAACTAATGATGAGAACAAAGAAGCAGTCAATAGCCGTACATTTACCGGCAGTCGCAGTGAAATCGTAGGCACATTTTTTTTTAAACGCAAGGTCAAAACACAATTACATTTCGTGGTGGGAACTACGCAATCCTACTCTTATTCAGGCAGACAGAAGATATTGCCCCATCTGTCCAGAGGAAGTTGAAGATGAAGTACACCTCCTCACAAACTGTAATTAAAAGCTTATCAACAACTTAAGGCATTCTTCTACATAAATTCTCTCAGCAGTCATTGCACTTAAATAAAACCTTCAAATTTAACTGCCAAATCAACTTAGCTAATATATCTTTCATTGCATCACGGAGTGATATGTCTTGTCTCTTTTTATGGAATTAACATTTGAAGTTTCTTGTCTACATCAGTTTTTCGTCATCATGCAATTCTGCCCGGCGTGTGGCGTTTATGAATAAACTATCCGTACCTCTTACGAGTCCGTATTAGCAAAAGGATCTTACAAGCAATAATAGCGGGGATAACATGAGCTTGTGATATCACTTTCAGCTTTGCGTTATCAGCGCTAATGCAGGCGATCTAGCGGCTTGACGGTCTACCCCGTAAAATTTACGTAAAAAGCTACTGAGCAAAAATAAAGATAATTAGAGTCTCCGGCTGAATATGCTTGGGCGTTAAGATTAAATTGGACTTCTTTCTAAAGTCGAATCGAAAATAATTAGTTTTATTTTTACATTTATAAATGTCATTTACCGGCACCATTAATAATTCTCAGTAATATCACAAAAATATATTTAAGGAGTTGAGAAAAAAGTGTTTGATATCAAATGCAAACATCCCGAACTGTTCAGGGAACATATATATATTTCATATTTTGATAGAAGGATTTCGTTGAATAAATGCAAAAACCTGACTAAAATATCAAAAACAAAAACAAATCATGTAGCAGATACAAACATATTTTTTTTCAGTAACAGCATGAATAATCAATAAATTAATTATAGTTGTCTCAAAAGCAAGACAGAAACAAGCAGTAAAAAAAGAAAGAAACATTTAAAAAGTGATCCACATCAATTTGTATTGAATCTGTCGGTGGACATTTCGAATGCTGCAAAACTAAAAGATATGTGGCAACGTTTTAGTTTACAAAATGTGAAGGCTGTAAGTATCCTATTAATATCTCTATCATTTCCAAACCCCACCCCTCGGGCATTTGTGGGGCATTTGACATTTTGGAATCAGAACATTGCACTGCAAATTCCTCACCGTGGGGCTTTGGAACGAGTGCAGATCTCCTATGACCGCTGACCGCTATCTGTCCCTACTTCCAACTTTTCTTTGCTGACGTCAAATGCCCCACCCTGGGAAAGACTGAGTTGTCAAATGCCTAACGTATGCCGGGAAAGGGGGAGGGGAGGGGATGGGCAAGTTTGGTATTGGTAGGGACAATATGCCCACATATTTTTTACTTGTGGGACTCGAAATGTTATAAAAATATAATTTTGGGCAAAATATTTATCACATACAAACCGACTGTATTTTCCGCCATGTTTCTTTTTCCGCCACATTTCTACTATCAAACCAATCTTCCTCAAACTCGGTAAACCTACTAATACTAACTTCTTGTGATGGGGTACATTTTAATCAGATTTTTGACATCTCACAGTGTCTAGCATTGACCTTATTCGTACAGGCATAAAAATGAGGCCAGCTGTCCCAGCCTGTCCAGCTTGTCACAGCCTGTCACAGCCTGTCACAGCCTGCCCTAGCCTGTAACAGCCTGTCACAGCCTGTCCTAGCCTGTCGCAGCCTGTCGCAGCCTGTCCTAGCCTGTCGCAGCCTGTCCTAGCCTGTCCTAGTCTGTCACAGCCTGGCCTAGCCTGTCACAGCCTGGCCTAGCCTGTCACAGCCTGTCCTAGCCTGTCGCAGCCTGTCCTAGCCTGTCGCAGCCTGTCCTAGCCTGTCCTAGTCTGTCACAGCCTGCCCTAGCCTGCCCTAGCCTGCCCTAGCCTGTCACAGCCTGTCCTAGCCTGTCGCAGCCTGTCATAGCCTGGCCTAGTCTGTCACTGCCTGGCCTAATCGGTCACAGTCTGTCACAGCCTGTCCTAGCCTGTCCTAGCCTGTCCTAGCCTGTCATAGCCTGTCCTAGCCTGTCACAGTCTGTCACAGCCTGTCCTAGTCTGTCGCAGCCTGTCACAGCCTGGCCTAGCCTGTCCCAGCTTGTCACAGGAAGACAACAGTATACAGTCGAACAAAAGACCACAACAGTGCGGTGTGACTGACCGGCTCCAATTTTGCGATCATTGGGACAACTGGCCTCGCTCTGATACCATTGTTACCAGACTTCTACACGCGCCGAGCATGAGATATGAATAAGGCGCATAGAGCGCAAATAGCAATGAGTTCAAGCCGTGTATTTATATTCGCAGAGCATGTTGTGTGCGAGGACGAGATCAAACACGCTCTACTTGCGAGTAACTGTGTTTGTCCAGGGATATCAACACTGGTGACGCTGTTGATTCACACACTGCATGAACAGTAAGCCTTGTCTCCTTATAGGGGCACCGTCAACGCGCAAATGATAAACTTTCTCACGAAGAAAGACAAAAATAAGTACTCAGTGTATACTTTCCAGGTGTACTGGAGAAAATGTGACAATTTATATGGAGGAGTAGGAAAGATTCGAGTGGATAAAAAATACTGCTCATAAGAGAAATTTAGAGCAATTAAAACTTGAAATTAAGTTTCTAAAATCAGCTTCGGTAATCCACTTTGCCATCCTCTATCCTAAACGTTTGAAAAGCATATCAGGACATTCACGTCATCGTATTTCTCTTCTACCTCAGGGTGTTATTTTTGTAATTTTGTTTTAACGAAATTAATTCAATTGACAGTGCCCCTTTACCAGTTGTTGCATTTTGATTTGTAAATAATTAAAATACAGGTATTCGAATAGCCGTCAAAATAATATAACCCGGATTATTTGATTGTTTGTTAAATGTTTAGACGTGGTACAGAGAGGTGGCATGAAATGTATGGCAAGTGTGCTGGGAATGAAATCTACGACATTCGTGTTGGTGACAGTAAAATATTCAGATCCTATGCCTACAAGAGCTTTACTCATGCTGCCTTCCATGCACACAAAAAGTGAGTATTCTAATATACATAAACAATGCACACTCGCAAACACAAGAAACAGAACTCGGCACTTTGGCACTTAATGGTATAAATGAACGTTTTGCGTTCATTTAATTTTTATTAATAATAATTCTCAACTCTATACCTAGACACAGATTGTTATCCACTCGTCCTCACTTCTTACTATTTTTAATAATAATTATTAGCATTTCTAACAACGGCGCATTTCCTTTGATCCTTGATCCGTGTACATGTTTCCTCAACGTTCATTATGTACACTTTATAAACCATTTCTCCACCCACAATCCCCTCTTGCTCTGACGAAGGGCTAATGTGCTACTTGCTTCTCACGATGGTTAGCATACCTTCATCGAATTGTGGTTGATTATAGCAGTGTTTAGAATACATTACATATAGCGGGTGATACTATATAGCATGGCTTGTGTAATACATTTAGTTGAATGAATTGTACTAACACAGCTTCTGGTCTTGCCTTCTTGTAGATATGGCGTCACGTTGATAGGTGTGCGTCGACAGGGTAAAGGTGCCCGCCTCATGCTGAACCCAGGACCGTCCCACATCATGAACTACGAGGACCGCTGCTTCTACATCGCCATATCGAGTGAGGAGGACACTGCATTTAAAAAGTACGAGGAACCTAAGAGACCCAAGCGACTTAGTAGTCACCATTATAAGAACCAGTCATTCATAACAGCGAGCTCCGTAGCACTTGAACTACGAGCTGAGGACTGTGTGGCGGGGAATAGCCAAGAAAACGGTGAGAAATCGGCATATGGCACGTAAAAATCTCAGCAGTTTCATTTTGGGAATATTAAGGACGTCTGTTTTGCTTCTAGACAGTTATCCTTCGCAGCCGTCTTGCATCATGCACGCAACGCTAGTGGAAGGCACGACGGAACAGGGCGGAACATACATATATATGCATGGATTTAGATTAAAAAGGGTTAAGAAGTAAGCCGATTTTCAGTCTCAATAACGCAGGAAATGGCATTTTAGAGTGTCTAATATCCAAACGTTTCTGGGGGACATTCCCCCGGACTTTCTTACAATCTCGGACCTTCGGCTGTCGTTGGTCAGCACCCCCTAATGCAATGCTGATTTGCCGTGCCTGAGTGGTGCGACCTAACGAACCGCTGCGAAGGAGGCGACTCTTTCCTTGAAGTGCAACAGTACTCAAACTTCAAAACGAAATCGGATAATCTAACTTTACAAATTTGTTGTTCTTTAATGATGAAGATTTGCAAATATTACTTTGTATATTATTTTTAACAGTTGAGGTGTTAAGGATGAAACAGCTCGAAGGACCTCCCATTAATGGCGTGGCAAATTCACGTATAAAAGTAGAAGTTGATGTAGAGAAAAACGACGACACTGAATTAAATGAGAAGTCGGGACAGTCGGAAGGCGTAGATGTTGTGGAAGGAGTACCTTCAGGTGCCATCAAAGCTAAAGAAGTCACATTTGAGATTGGCGACTCGCGAAGATCGTCTAACTCTGTGTTTGTACCTGATGAATCTGATGTAGATTCGGACGTAGGTGGACAGGAACTGGATAACATGCCAAGTAGAATCCCCGAGTGAGTAGCGTGTCCGGGCATTATAACATTCTCAGATATCTATAGAGTTCCTTTGTAATAGTACCCAATTCAAGTAAGTAGCGTGTCCGGGCATTATCGTAGATATCTAGAGTTCCTTTATAATAGTAGAACAAAACTGAAAAATTATATAACATTTAAATCATTTTGTTCCTTTTACCCCTTGCCACCAACTGAGGACGGGTTATTAATAAACTTCTCTGCACACAATCATAAACATGTTCCTTCAGTCGATTTTGTAACCTCGCTGTCTATTATCTTGATATCTGTATTCGCCTATAACAACTGATTGAGTATTTCTCTTCCTTAACCAATCAGCAAGTAGATATATAACCATTACCTCCTTACACTAGATCATTACTGCTTCTTGTTTAGTTACATTGTCGGTGTGTTGCCTGTATCTCCATACATCGGACGAACGCCAATGAGATGTCATCTTCTCAAGACACCGAAGCAGTTTTGTTGTCTGAGACTAAACGAGGTTAGTGTTACAGTGGAACCTCTATATGCGACCATGTATCTAAACGCCTGTTTAGCTTGTTCCTCAGTCAAACACTAAAGTTAACCGCCTCCCGGTTATCTCAGTGGTTAAGCTCCAGTCCCTCCCGGTTAGCTCAATGGTTAAGCGCCGGTCTGTTGTGCGGGAGGTCGCGGGTTCAAACCCCGGCCGGACCAACACTCAGGGTCTTAAAATAACTGAGTAGAAGGTGCTGCCTTTGTGAAACAATTTCGTTCACGAGCTGCAAATGGTCAGACCTTCAAGTCTTCTCGGATAAGGACGTTAAATCGTAGGCCCATCAGTGGATGAAGAGCCACCTCGTGGAAATGCCACTGATTAATCCGTTATTATTATTATTATTATTATTATAAGTTTAAGATCTCATAGGCGACCACTTTCGTTTAGTTACTGAAGAGTGGCCGCTTACGAGAGATTCAACTGTACGACTGCATCTGGATATATACACATATTTTAAGTAAAGTTGTCTGATCAAAAGCCACAATCAACAAGTCAAGACCGAAACGTTTATTATCATATATAGCTGTCTTCGGTTTGATAAGACGACACTGACCACAGACCATCTGAATGAATGAATTACGACATCATTTTCATTGTTTCTGTTGATTGGACAACCATATTGCTCTTCAAGAGGAGGAGGAGGAGGATTAACACTTTGCATATGAACCAGTATGGTAGGAAGGAAAAAAAAAAACCCTTATCGACCATGAATGAAACTCACTCAGAGAAAACACGCAAAGAACTGTGTGCACCACGTGCCATTGAAAAATAATACAGCTGAGCAATGGCTTCATTTTAAGCAGCTCTGGATGATGAGTACTTAATTTCTTTTCTTTTCCAGGACTGCGACCATCGGGATCTGAATGACAGCGCACGGCTACATCAACAACAACACGGAGGTATCATCGTGTCTTCACCAACAGCCGAGGCGGGACTCTATAACTTTATACTCCCTCTAAGGGCCTACCACCGACCTAGAATCACGCTAAAACCTATCATACTACTGCTTGGAGAAGAGTAAGTAAAAACGAAAACGGGCCGGCAGCAACCAAGCGAGCCAAGCTTTTAATTCTCACTTAGAACACACATCTGTATTAGTACCACGTTATATTTCCAATTGGAAACCGTTGCCATAGTTCATTTGACAAAACGGTCTATTTCACGGCAGTACTCATAAATAGAATTTCGCATTATGATATTTGCTTTAAATTAAATGTCGGTTACAATTAACGAAAATAAACACCTATACTGGACTAGCTATAGTGCCGCCCCAAAGCGTATGGTTTTCCAACTGTTTTAGTCTAAAATACCTGGTTATACATTTTGCATGTTTATAGTCTGGAATATAGGGTATGATTTGACATGGAAGTATGAGTTCTCTTAGTTCCTCTTGTTATTTTGACATTAATCTTCAAATGACATCGAAAAAGAGAATAAACCACGGCGAGATATATCGTTGAGTTAGATAACGCGATTAAAGACAGTTTTAAGTCATGCATGAAATAGGGTGCAGACATTCGGGGTTGGGTCTGAAAAAGGGTCTGAAAATCATATATTTTAGTCTCAAATATGGTCAGGGTTTGGAGATTCCGGTGGCACACCCCATCCACAATGTCGGGGAGTAACCCCGTGATAGAACCGCTATGGATAAAGTTTCTATGGAAACATTGAGTGAATCTAATTGCTGTATTGCACCTCGCAGACCTAATGAGGACTTCATGGAGGCAGTGTGTCACTTTCCCATGCTGTACTACATGGTGGGAACCATCAACAGGTAAAAGATAAATGGCTGATGTCAGTGAAATGGTGGGAATCACCAACATAAAATAGATAAATGGCGGGTTTTAGTGAAATGGTGGGAACCATCAACAGGTAATAGATAAATGGCGGGTGTTAGTGAAATGGTGGGAACCATCAACAGGTAACAGATAAATGTCGGGTGTTAGTGAAATGGTGGGAATCACCAACATATAACAGATAAATGGCGGGGTTTAGTGAAATGGTGGGAACCATCAACAGGTAATAGATAAATGGCGGGTGTTAGTGAAATGGTGGGAACCATCAACAGGTAACAGATAAATGTCGGGTGTTAGTGAAATGGTGGGAATCACCAACATATAACAGATAAATGGCGGGGTTTAGTGAAATGGTGGGAACCATCAACAGGTAACAGATAAATGGCAGGTGGTAGTGACATGGGGTTGGTGAAATGGTGGGAACCATCAACAGGTAATAGATAAATGGCGGGTGTTAGTGAAATGGTGGGAATCATGAACAGGTAAGAGAAAAATGGCGGGTGGTAGTGACATTGGGGTTGGTGAAATGGTGGAACCATCAACAGGTAACAGATAAATGGTGGGTGTTAGTGAAATGGTGTTATTGAAATGGTGGGAACCATCAACAGGTAACAGATAAATGGCGGGTGGTAGTGACATTGGGGTTGGTGAAATGGTGGGAACCATCAACAGGTAACAGATAAATAGCGGGTGGTAGTGACATGGCGTTGGTGAAATGGTGGGAACCATCAGCAGGTAACTGCTAAATGGCGGGTGTCAGTGAAATGGTGGGAACCATCAACAGGTAACAGATAAATGGCAGGTGGTATAGTGACATTGGGGTTGGTAAACTGGTGGGAACCATCAACAGGTAACAGATAAATGGCGGGTGGTAGTGACATTGGGGTTGGTAAACTGGTGGGAACCATGAACAGGTAACTGCTAAATGGCGGGTGTCAGTGAAATGGTGGGAACCATCAACAGGTAACAGATAAATGGCTGATGTCAGTGAAATTGTGGGAATCACCAACATATAATAGATAAATGGCGGGGTTTAGTGAAATGGTGGGAACCATGAACAGGTAATAGATAAATGGCGGGTGTTAGTGACATGGTGGGAACCATCAACAGGTAACAGATAAATGGCTGATGTCAGTGAAATGGTGGGAATCGCCAACATATAATAGATCAATGGCGGGGTTTAGTGAAATGGTGGGAACCATTAACAGGTAATAGATAAATGGCGGGTGTTAGTCGCATGGTGGGAACCATGAACAGGTAACAGATAAATGGCGGGTGGTATAGGTAGTGATATTGGGGTTGGTGAAATGGTGGGAACCATCAACAGGTAATAGATAAATGGCGGGTGTTAGTGAAATGGTGGGAACCATGAACAGGTAACAGATAAATGGCGGGTGGTAGTGATATTGGGGTTGGTGAAATGGTGGGAACCATCAACAGGTATCAGATAAATGGCGGGTGTCAGTGAAATGGTGGGAACCATTAACAGGTACCAGACAAATGGCGGATGTTAGTGAAATGCCGGTGGAATGCATCAACTAACACCCGTCATGTGTCTGCTAGGGAATCATCAACAGGTAACAGACGAAATGGCGGGTGTTAGTGAAATCCTTTGAGAGCAGAAGGTATATTATACATAATAGTTTACTATTCTGGAGCAGCCCCAAGGGAGGTAACGTAGAGAAACAGTGAGGACGAGCGCCAAACTCTCTGAAAACTCTGAATTTGTAAACAAGTTCACCGATATTTGCTTGCCCAAACAACGTACACCAGCGAGTATAAAAACGAATGTTATGTAAGTAAAGGTACAAGTGAATGAGCCTAAAGTGTTGATCAATTTTACGACGTTTCATTTCAGTTTAGATAATCTATTAGAAGCAGGCTGCTTGTATGCAGACAGTATTGTGGTCGTTGGACAGAGGAACGCCAGCCAGTTTTACGATGAGGAGCACATGGCAGACGCAAGCACTATTGTTGGCGTTCAGACAATATACAGGTAGAACTGGATTAGTGACGTAAATAGTATAGGACCTGTACGATGTAAAAGACCTTTCTCCCAGTCTATGACCAACGTCCTAAACGAAATCCTTGCCTACAGTGGCGCAGTTGCCTAGAATTCTATTACTTTGGATATGAAGGAATCCAAAACTCCACATAATAAAATAAAACTAGATTAATTCATTCTCCAAATCTACATAGAGATTAGGTAATTTATTTAGGATGTTTGTTGTATATTATCATTACTATAAAATTATTTAATCCAAGACGGTTCTCTGGAAGAGCACTTTTAAAAAAGATCGCATGTTTTTAAATATATATCATGATCACTATGACTAAGCCATTTATGTTTTTATTACCCAATTAACAGTGACTAATTCAGCATCGCATTGGATGAAGGAACTTCGTGTTTACACCTTATTTCTGTCATAGAGATCATTCTAATTTCAATATAAGTTAGTATAACTACGCTGATTTACTGATTCACAGGTTATTCCCATCAGCGATTCTCATAGTCGAGTTGACATACGCGTCGAACATGAGGTTTATGAAGTTCCAGGCGGACCCCATGAACCTGGCAGGCGAGTCCATGGCGAGTCTTAGAGAAAGCGTCAAGGTATCAGTCCATTATAATACATACTGCTATGTATGTGGGGGGGGGTTGGCTAAAAAAAGTGGGGGGCTAAAAATCGTCATTGAGCCAATATGACCAAACTATAGTCTGAGAAATAAGTAGGAAAAAAATGTTTGGCCAAAAAGTGGGGGGAGGGAGGGAGGCTATAGCCCCACAGCTCCTCGGCTGCGCCGTCCCTGAGTGAACACTATCACCACGCCTATGGGGGCGGGGGACGGACAAGAGTAAAGTAAAAGTAAAAAAAGGAAAGGTATTCATTTATACAGCGCAAATTCTATATGAATATATTCAAATGCGCTTCACAAAGTTATTTTTTTGATACGGATTGCTATTGTGGCACAATGTGATGCCGTGCAGTTTACAATCATGAGTGATTGTTAGTACCTCAGAATACCAGGCTGTTGTGTCGGGAGACAATCCCCTACCCCTTCTCAAAATAACACAACAGGTTCTTTCACGTCCCCCTCGTATAGATTAGAAGAGGAAGGAGACAAGGTCAACGGCTTATAACGTCCCTGCCTAAGGACGCGGCCGGGATTCGGGTGGGATTTTACATTTTTTCCCAAAACAATATTAAAATCCACACCCTTGGGATAACACAGTATCAAAATTCCGATCCCCACCTCAATGCTCTATGTGCCTTACTTTACCTAGAAATAACCTCACCCGGGGATACTATGTCAAAATCCTCCACCTCGGTCTAACCAAGTCTATCACTCCCCAACACTCGGGATTACCATTGATCGGTGCATTACTCTATAAATATGTAAACGTACTGGGAACACATCAGTACGCTTTGATGATTTGTCCGAATAAAGGCACCATACAAGATATTTCTCTTTTTTTCCTTCATGCAGCGAAAAATGAAAGAACGTAACAAGAAGGATCATCTTAATTACATGTTCCGTGAGCCGTTCTCGGCGGGCCATGTTTTCAGTATGAGCATGTTGGACACTTTACTATATCAGGTAACGATGTGCATGACAGAGTGTTGTTTGAGCTATACGTTTGTGTTGTGTGACGTGTGTTGATACATCACGTTAGTTGTCGGTCGTTAATGAACCCTACGTGCCACAATGGTAAAAGGGACTTTTGTAGTTTGGACGCAATAATCAGCCATATTATCATATGGGCCGCGTCAGGCAAAAAGGGCCTGGACGACATTCAAGTTAAATAATTCCTACAATGGTGTTACTAATAACCGGTCAAAGATTGTATTGTATTCTTGACGAGAAACGCTACATTTCATTCCTAACAACAAATGTCAGTTTGAAGAAATTGACAACAAAAATCAGGAGTGAAATTGACGTGATTTTGATGCAAGGGCCCGATTACAAATATGACCACAAAAATTAGGAATCCTGTCAGAGGGGATGATTTCGACGTATGAGATTCATTTATACCTGCTGGCATTAAAGAGTAAAAAAATTATAAGATGAACAAGATGATCACTTTTTGGCCAAAAAAATTCTTTTCTGCAGTCATTCTACTCCCCGTAGCTCATAATATGATTTTAGCAATAGTACAAGTTACACCTTGAAACAATCGTCTGATGATAAGGAATCATTCACGACTGCTAAAATTGTGATCACACCCTCGTGTAAAAATATCGTAAATTTCGTCTTCGATTTCACCGGTCAATTTCATGAAATCAACACTACTATGGTCTCTCGAAGTCAACTCTTGCTTGGTTCAGTTCATACCTTACCGATAGCACACAGAAAGTTGCTATTCAGGGACAGCTGTCATCCTCTCTACCCGTGAATTCAGGAGTCCCACAAGGGTCAATACTAGGTCCTCTTCTGTTCATTGTCTTCATCAACGACCTTCCACTTCACGTTTCCAACAGCAGCGTGGAAGTCTATGCTGATGACACTACTCAGTTAGCAACAGGTCCAAACTTAGAGAAGGTTCAAGCCACTCTAACGGTTGAGTTGAAGCCAATAACAAAGTGGGCCAGTGAGAATAAAATGGTACTCAACTGTAACAAAACCAAATCAATGATAATTTGCAGCAAACCGAAATGGCGTAAGCTAGAGAAGGAAAACTAAAACCTGGTTGTAGCCGTCAACGACAATACTACAATTGAATCAGTTACAAACACAAAATTACTTGGAATCTATCTCGATACTAGCCTTTCTTGGGACACCCAAATCGAGTACGTTAAGGGCAAGATCTCCAAGAGACTCGGCCTCCTCAGAAGAATAAGACAGTTTCTAACACCAAAAGCAAGAATACTATACTACAGCACACTCGTCCAGCCCATCATGGACTATGGATCAACAATTTGGGGAACAACTTCTCAAGCGAATTGTGAAGTTATGGTCCGCCTACAGAAAAGAGCAGCTCGGATAATTTTAGATGCCCCATGGGATACCCCTTCTTCGACGCTTTTTACGGACTTGAACATAATTCCTTTCCCTGAACGAGTAAAACGCCTCAAACTAATGCTGTTGTATAAGACCCTCAATGGTAAAACGCCTGAATACGTCAGAAATAAATTCAAATTGCTGAAAGACACACATTCGCTTAACACAAGGAACGCTGCCCATAACTTTATGCTTCGAAAACTTTCAGTTTTAGCGCTGCTTCTCTATGGAACAAACTACCAACTGAACTAAAACGAGCAGCCTAAAGAGATTCATTCTCCTTCAAGTTGAACGCATACTATGCAGGTTAACCTCACTGCTTCCAATGATTATTGTAATTCGAAACTGTCTTTATTAGTGCTTATTATAGTTGTTACTGTTATTAATCATCTATTGATTTATTTTCTATATGTTGAGGGCCACGTGTATATTATCTGTACGATATTAAGTGCTACCCTCGATAAATAAAGCAATATTATTATTATTATTATTATTATTACTTGTTAGTAGCACAATGTGGCGCTCGCGACGCATATTGTAATCGCACCACAAGTATAAAAAACATGGTAGAATTTCAAAATACATTTACATATTATGTCGTCCGGGCCCTTTTTGCCTGACGCGGCCCATATAATTATATTCACCAGACTTTTATTATTCGCCATCTCAGCTGTCACACAATCGAGACTACTTTAATTTATAGCCGACTGCGATATTTTTAATATTTCGCAGACGTTTGTCAAAGACTACATGATCACACTGATTAGTCTGCTTCTCGGTTGTGAACAACATCCTGGGTCAGGATATCTTTGTTCGGTAAGTCATTTCTGCTATCATATGTCGTGCAAGTCATGTCTGCTATCATCAGTGGCGTACAAGTTATGTCTACTGTAATCAGTGTCGTGCAAGTCATGTCTGCTATCATTTGTCGTGCAAGTCATGTCTGCTATCATCAGTGTCGTACAAGTTATGTCTGCTATCACCAGTGTCGTGCAAGTCATGTCTGCTATCACCAGTGCCGTGAAATTGATTAGTCTGCTTCTCGGTTGTGAACAACATCCTGGATCCGGATACCTTTGTTCGGTATGTCATGTCTGCAATCATTTGTCGTGCAAGTCATGTCTGCATCATCAGTGTTGTGTAAGTCATGTCTGCTATAAGGGGCGTTACCAGCCATTCTTTTTCCTTTAAGCCCCGAAGGTACAAGCCAAATGAGCGCTGAAGGCGCGAGCTCCTAAGAGAGCTCTGGAGGCATGCCCCCTAGGAATTTTCGAAATTTACAAGCTCTGAAACGCTATTTCTAGCGTTTTCGATGCAGCAGATAGCGTATTGTCCATGTTCACTCAAGGAGTTAGAGTTGAGTGTCTAATAAAAGTTATACAAAACAGAACAAAATCACTAGTACACCAAAATTCCTGTTAAGCCCGTACTTAATGGCTTAAAGGCAGCTACGCCCCTGGCTATCATCATTTGTCGTGTAAGTCATGTCTGTTATCATTTGTCGTGCAAGTCATGTCTGTTATCATTTGTCGTGCAAGTCATGTCTGTTATCATTTGTCGTGCAAGTCATGTCTGTTATCATTTGTCGTGTAAGTCAATGTCTGCTATCATTTGTCGTGCAAGTCATGTCTGTTATCATTTGTCGTGTAAGTCAATGTCTGCTATCATTTGTCGTGTAAGTCATGTCTGTTATCATTTGTCGTGTAAGTCATGTCTGTTATCATTTGTCGTGTAAGTCAATGTCTGCTATCATTTGTCGTGTAAGTCATGTCTGTTATCATTTGTCGTGTAAGTCATGTCTGTTATCATTTGTCGTGTAAGTCATGTCTGTTATCATTTGTCGTGTAAGTCATGTCTGTTATCATTTGTCGTGTAAGTCAATGTCTGCTATCATTTGTCGTGTAAGTCATGTCTGTTATCATTTGTCGTGTAAGTCATGTCTGTTATCATTTGTCGTGTAAGTCATGTCTGTTATCATTTGTCGTGTAAGTCAATGTCTGCTATCATTTGTCGTGTAAGTCATGTCTGTTATCATTTGTCGTGTAAGTCATGTCTGTTATCATTTGTCGTGTAAGTCATGTCTGTTATCATTTGTCGTGTAAGTCAATGTCTGCTATCATTTGTCGTGTAAGTCATGTCTGTTATCATTTGTCGTGTAAGTCATGTCTGTTATCATTTGTCGTGTAAGTCATGTCTGTTATCATTTGTCGTGTAAGTCATGTCTGTTATCATTTGTCGTGTAAGTCAATGTCTGCTATCATTTGTCGTGTAAGTCATGTCTGTTATCATTTGTCGTGTAAGTCATGTCTGTTATCATTTGTCGTGTAAGTCAATGTCTGCTATCATTTGTCGTGTAAGTCATGTCTGTTATCATTTGTCGTGTAAGTCATGTCTGTTATCATTTGTCGTGTAAGTCATGTCTGTTATCATTTGTCGTGTAAGTCAATGTCTGCTATCATTTGTCGTGTAAGTCATGTCTGTTATCATTTGTCGTGTAAGTCATGTCTGTTATCATTTGTCGTGTAAGTCATGTCTGTTATCATTTGTCGTGTAAGTCAATGTCTGCTATCATTTGTCGTGTAAGTCATGTCTGTTATCATTTGTCGTGCAAGTCATGTCTGTTATCATTTGTCGTGCAAGTCATGTCTGTTATCATTTGTCGTGCAAGTCATGTCTGTTATCATTTGTCGTGTAAGTCAATGTCTGCTATCATTTGTCGTGCAAGTCATGTCTGTTATCATTTGTCGTGTAAGTCAATGTCTGCTATCATTTGTCGTGTAAGTCATGTCTGTTATCATTTGTCGTGTAAGTCAATGTCTGCTATCATTTGTCGTGTAAGTCATGTCTGTTATCATTTGTCGTGTAAGTCATGTCTGTTATCATTTGTCGTGTAAGTCATGTCTGTTATCATTTGTCGTGTAAGTCATGTCTGTTATCATTTGTCGTGTAAGTCATGTCTGTTATCATTTGTCGTGTAAGTCATGTCTGTTATCATTTGTCGTGTAAGTCAATGTCTGCTATCATTTGTCGTGTAAGTCATGTCTGTTATCATTTGTCGTGTAAGTCATGTCTGTTATCATTTGTCGTGTAAGTCATGTCTGTTATCATTTGTCGTGTAAGTCAATGTCTGCTATCATTTGTCGTGTAAGTCATGTCTGTTATCATTTGTCGTGTAAGTCATGTCTGTTATCATTTGTCGTGTATGTCATGTCTGTTATCATTTGTCGTGTAAGTCAATGTCTGCTATCATTTGTCGTGTAAGTCATGTCTGTTATCATTTGTCGTGTAAGTCATGTCTGTTATCATTTGTCGTGTAAGTCATGTCTGTTATCATTTGTCGTGTAAGTCATGTCTGTTATCATTTGTCGTGTAAGTCATGTCTGTTATCATTTGTCGTGTAAGTCATGTCTGTTATCATTTGTCGTGCAAGTCATGTCTGTTATCATTTGTCGTGTAAGTCATGTCTGTTATCATTTGTCGTGTATGTCAATGTCTGCTATCATTTGTCGTGTAAGTCATGTCTGTTATCATTTGTCGTGTAAGTCATGTCTGTTATCATTTGTCGTGTAAGTCATGTCTGTTATCATTTGTCGTGTAAGTCAATGTCTGCTATCATTTGTCGTGTAAGTCATGTCTGTTATCATTTGTCGTGTAAGTCATGTCTGTTATCATTTGTCGTGTAAGTCATGTCTGTTATCATTTGTCGTGTAAGTCAATGTCTGCTATCATTTGTCGTGTAAGTCATGTCTGTTATCATTTGTCGTGTAAGTCATGTCTGTTATCATTTGTCGTGTAAGTCATGTCTGCTATCATTTGTCGTGTAAGTCATGTCTGTTATCATTTGTCGTGCAAGTCATGTCTGTTATCATTTGTCGTGCAAGTCATGTCTGTTATCATTTGTCGTGTAAGTCATGTCTGTTATCATTTGTCGTGTAAGTCATGTCTGTTATCATTTGTCGTGTAAGTCAATGTCTGCTATCATTTGTCGTGTAAGTCATGTCTGTTATCATTTGTCGTGTAAGTCATGTCTGTTATCATTTGTCGTGTAAGTCATGTCTGTTATCATTTGTCGTGTAAGTCAATGTCTGCTATCATTTGTCGTGTAAGTCATGTCTGTTATCATTTGTCGTGTAAGTCATGTCTGTTATCATTTGTCGTGTAAGTCATGTCTGCTATCATTTGTCGTGTAAGTCATGTCTGTTATCATTTGTCGTGCAAGTCATGTCTGTTATCATTTGTCGTGCAAGTCATGTCTGTTATCATTTGTCGTGCAAGTCATGTCTGTTATCATTTGTCGTGCAAGTCATGTCTGTTATCATTTGTCGTGCAAGTCATGTCTGTTATCATTTGTCGTGCAAGTCATGTCTGTTATCATTTCCCGTTGCTTTCAGTGCTCACTATATTATAAAAAAAGTTGTTTGTTAGCCATTCCTATCTCGTCACCAATGTTTCCCTGTCCAATCTGTACCTGACTTTTAGTTTGGGGCAATTAATGAAGATGTAACGATTCTATATTGTGTAAAGTATTGTATCAGTTACTTCCGTTATTTAACAGAGAGATGTTTCTCCATTGTTCTGTCAAAAAATAATGCTCAAGGTCCGATGAAAAATTGTGAATGCACGAGTGGAATGTATTCAACAGCTTTTCAAGGCCTCGAAAGTTATTTTGTATAGGACATGGGACAGCCATCTTGTTTTATAATATAACATTTGATTGTTCTCCTGTTTGGAATGAGTGTGCATTGATAATAAAATCATGTACGCTGAGCACTGCACAAGTCTTTTAGCCAATCAAATCGCACTTTCTTAGGATGCTCCCTTAATTTATGTTATAAAGAGAACTAAACGCGGTAGACGGCGTTCTCACGCATGCGCACTCAACAGCTAAGCCTTGCATCGCCAAACGTTATGTGTTAGTACGTTATGGCTTCTTTCCATTTATTTAATGTCACTTATTTTATTCGTATAGCTGAAAATCACCACGGATCACTTGTGGTTGGAGACGTATGGGCGCTTGTTCCAGAGATTATGTTCCACAACATGTGAAATCCCCATTGGAGTGTATCGAACTCAAGTTAGTCCTGGCGAGGTACTGACTGTTAACATATATCACTGGCTACAAAACGTTTTATGTACTGTTTAATAAACGAGCTGTTTAATAAACGAACTTATAATGGTTACTTAATACATATATACATATACATACACTTTATTTATACTCGAATTTACAGAGTAGCTGAAATAAGCTAATATCTTCGAGAAAATAACTAAATGAACAAATGTTATTTCTATTAATGTATACATGATAAAGCTAATTTTTACACGAGTAATTGAATAATAATTGGAATTAATAACAAATTACATTTCAATGGTAGCAAAGTCATATTGCCTAATCAGATGGTTAAAGTCATTATAAGTATTGAGAACTCAAAAGTTGTCGGGTAGTGAGTTCCAAACTTTAGCTGCAAAATATCGAAATGAGTGAAGGCCATACGAAGTTGTAGATGGTTTAGGAAGGCTGAGAATATTACTGCCTCTCAGAGAATAAGCTACTGATCTTAAGTATCCAGGGTAATTTTCAAAATCCAGAATACTTAATGAACATTGAACCCTTTGTATTTACAACGCCATGCAAAATATTCGAGTAATCACCGCCTGCGACTACGAACATCTCAAGGGAATGATATGAAGAAATTCCATACTAGTGTCGTTTGAAGCGGCGTTTCGCAATGCTGAAAGCAGTGTGGCAAAGAACAAGCTTGGGCAAGAAGCTGCACTTGAAGGATTTGGTGTCGTGTTGACATCGATAAAGTTGAAGACAGCAGACTCTAAATTTTTGACTTCGGCACAAAATGTGAAGAGGATGTTTGTAAGTTTAATGCACGTTTTTATTATTTTACGGCTTTGAGTTTGGTTTAATAATTTCAACTAAACAGTGGCTCGGTAAACAAGTAATGGTAGTTGGATAACTTCATTTCAAAAATATTATCTGTGTATCTCGGTAGTCTGCTGATATTAGTAAATTTAGTGCAAAATTTATTATCTTAGGTACCTTATGTTCCGTGTACTTTTTGCTATCGTTGGGTCTTTATCAGTGAATTCTTAATTAGGATGAAACTTTATATAAAATTTCATGTTCATTAGTATTCTTTATATAAAATGTTCATCCTAATTAGCAATTCAATGAGAAAGCTGAAACATCAATAGAAATTCCAAGAGTTGCAAGGTGCTTATCCATTGTCTCAATCATTAACCCCGTTTCCCCCTGGGACAGAATTCAAATTCCTCCTCGGGCTTTTTAGAATGAGATTTTATCAGGTATAAAGAGCATGCACGTGACTGGTTTGCTTCATCTGATTGGACAAAATGCTCATTCATTATTCATGAGTTTTTGAAAAAGCGTTTAAAAACATTCAGTTGAAAAGTTGTTGTTTTTGTGGTTAGTAATCACTATACTCTTTCAACCAAGGACTGCGAAGATGCTTGTCCTCGGGGAACGAAATTTGAGAAACGTGACATTCACGACATCATCGGCAACAGAATGAAGATACTAGGACTGAACGAGCACCGTGAGTATTACGTGACAAACGTAAGTATTGCGTGACGTGTGAATATTGCATGGCAGACGTGAGTATTGCGTGGAAAATGTGAGTATTGAGTGAAAAATGCGAGTATTGCGTGATAGACGTGAGGTGGTACCTATCAAAGTCATTTTAACCCTGCCTATTCACAACAAATTGATTGAAGTCATTCTTCACCGAAACATCAGCATGGACGTTGATGCTGCCCTCCCTCTGAATGATATTTTCTTCTTTATAAAGCCACTCAGCATCTATTATGTGTATTGTGATCTCTAATTTTTAGCTTTTTTCGCAGCGGAAATGAAGAAAAGACCTGGGGTATCGTTTGTGATCGTCAATCCAACCCCTGAGTTCATTCTTCAGGACGGAGACGTGGTGTACGTACGATACACTTATTTTCAGGTTTTATGCAAATTACAGTTATCTCATCAACATTGCATCTTAATTTTTTTATAATTTAGATGGAGGAATACCTGTTGTCACGCACTGTAACCAATACCAATGTGTCACGCACTATAGTCAATCGCGTCACGCGAGCCGGCGTGGGTCGTGAATATTTCAAACACAGAAACATTAGTCAAACGTTATGCGAGATATGCGAGTAGCTGTATTGAAATAGGTAATAATTAAAAAGTCGAATGAAAGCTTGGGAGATCCACATCTTTTCTTTTCACCCTCTTGCGTCAGGTTTGCTTTCAATGTCACTCAGTGCTCTTTGTTATCAATCAGTGTTTTATCTATCTCTCATTCAGATACCTCATTCGGCCGACCAGCGCTTCAAGCTCAACATCGTCTGGCGGGTCACACGAAACACAGATTCTTGTGACAGATTCGAGTAACAAAAGTCCCTCGACGACACTGTGATAAGTATAGCCTGGTGTAACACTCGAGTGGCCAGAGTTAAAGCAGGCGTTGATCTGTCACGCTTCAATTATCACAGCCGCTTTGGGGCACGCTGTGTGCCAAGATATTCACCACTACATTCAGCGAATAAGACGACACATTTTAGACGTTCGGCTGTTTAAAAAGCTAAAGAGATATTACGATGCTACAAAGAAGCCAACGATAACAAGACCTGCATAACGGCTTCATTCTTGGGTAAAAAAGAACCACAGTGGCAGACGACATAGGAATTTGATGTAGAATATTGGAGTGACTGGTTCAAACAGTCCACCACACTTTGACAGGTGCAAGTTAAGTTACTGGCAACAATAAAGAGTTGAATAATACTCTGACTTGTCCAGTGGATTGAACTCTGTAAACGATTACCATTGGATGAAGAAAACAACGCTAACCTCTCATGAAAACAACATTTCACATAAAGCCGATTGCGTGCAGTGGAGGATCAGCAAATTAAAACGTTTGCGGCGGAAACAAAGAATAAATAATCGTTTCTTCCAGTGAGTACCTAGTTTGAAAGTCGATACTGAACACTGCGGAAGGATTACCTACAGCAATGTCGAGTTCCAAATATTTTTTTGTGAATCGCGACTTTACTATAATCAGGTTCGTGTATGCATGCTGCATTAGATGAACACGTGCATGCACGCTGCATTAGATGAACACGTGTATGCACGCTGCATTAGATGAACGGAGGAGTTTTGGCACGTACATGCACGCTGCATTAGATGAACTGAGGAGTTTTGGCACGTGCATGGCACACTGCATTAGATGAACTGAGGAGTTTTGGCACGTACATTGCACACTGCATTAGATGAACTGAGGAGTTTTGGCACGTGCATTGTACACTGCATTAGATGAACTGAGGAGTTTTGCCACGAGCTTGCATTGCTGCATTAGATGAACTGCGGAGTGTTGGTACGTGCATTGCACACTGCATTAGATGAACTGAGGAGTTTTGGCACGTGTATGTACACTGCATGAGATGAACTGAAGAGTTTTGGCATGTGCATGCATGCTGCATTAGGTGAACACGTGCATGCACGCTGTATTAGATGAACACGTGCATGTACGCTGCATCAGATGAACTGAGGAGTTTTGGCATGTGCATTGCACACTGCATTAGATGAACTGAGGAGTTTTGGCACGTGCATGTACGCTGCATTAGATGAACACGTGCATGCACACTGCATTAGGTGAACCGAGGAGTTTCTAAACTGTTGGTATTTAATAATGACTTTGGTTAGGAGAGTTTATAAGAGTATGCACTGCGGGATTTGAAGTACTATTTCCAAAACGAGAGCTAGTTTTTCATCAGGGGTTCCAAACACCGAATACAATGAAAGCACGAGGCCGCTTCGGCCGAGTGTTTTTATTGTTTCGAGGTGTTTGGAACCCCTGATGAAAAACGAAGCTCGAGTTTTGGAAATTGCTTCTCCAACTGAAACAATACCTGTATTAATAGATTATTAGAGAGCATTCATGAGGTCGGCGGTTCGAGTCATAATCTGTACGCTGAATTTTATTTCTATCTTTTCCTTTACTTCTCCTCATGTAAAGCTACAGTAGGATGTCATCCAATAGTTAATTCCAAATGTAATATTTAGAGTTATGAATATGTAGATTACTAGAGTGGTATATACCAGTTACACTATTGATTGGTATACATGTTTTCACTGGGTATCCAACTGCATGCACGTGGTGTGGTATACATCCAGTGATGAGTTTGAGAAGTGGCATTCTCAAACTAATTCATGAGAGTTTTAGTCAATCAGAGGACTGCATTTGGTCACGTGCATGACTCTCGATACCCAATGAAACACTTGATGAACATCACTAGTGATGTTCATCTGTGCACTCATTGGGTATCAAGATTCATGCATGTGATGGACCTAATTAAGCTACAAGGATTACATTATAAGTATGACTTTACATGGAGAAGTGAATGAGAAGACAGAAATAAAAATTGGTGTCCAGTGTGACTCGAACCATCATCCTCATGGCTGCTCGTCACTACTAGTCCGCTGTCTTGCTCACTACGCTATCAGGCCGTTTGTCGAAATGACCATGACAAAATAACAATCACAACCCTTGTAGTCTATAATTGCATGCAATAAAATTCCAGGCAAACAATACTTTCTCATGATTTATGAATGCAGGTATTGTTTTTGCTTGAGAAGTCATATAAAAAAACTCGAGCTTCGTGTTTCACCAGGGAATCCAAACACCTCGAAATAATAAAAGACTAAAAGTGGGGGGCTAAAGATCCACAACAATCAGCAATTGAACATGAAGAAAAACACTCAGTGATCCACGACAATCAACAAAAGTGCTATGTATGAGTGAGTACTCAACCAATGGACAGAGGTGGCCCCTGCAAAACCTCTGGAGCAGTACCCATATAATTTCTAACAATGAGGAAGACTGCTGGCCAGCAATTGTCTTGAGGTTAACTTCGCCTAAATTACGTTTAGCCACATTTCATGGTATGTCAGTCCCTGTCAAAAATTCTGCAACATTTGGCAGCCAGCAGAGCTGCCAAACTTTGATGGGTAAACATTGGCAGTTTGGTGCCACCAATGGCAAATGCTAGGCGGCTAGTACTGCCACCAATAATGGTCCAAAGCCGTTTGATGGCTGAGTCAAATCCTTTGCTTTTTCAGGTCTGATTGGACGACTAACAAACCAGAAAGCTGATGATCAAAGAATTGGATGCAAAAGTGTGGTTACCGTAAGTTAATTTTTAGCAAGCTTTCACGTACCAGTAGTTTGGTTACAAAAGAAAATTTTATCGCCGTTATCGCTGATGTGTAACTGTTAAAGTTTCAAGTCACATTGGAATTTGCATTTAGCCAACTGTCAATAAAATGCATAAAAATGTAAAGCAACTTTATTTTACGTCAGTAACTTGTGCCAATCTGGTGAGACTGATAAACTTGAGGCCGACTGGAGACCTACGATTTTACGTCCTTATCCGAGAAGATGTGAAGGTCTTTCATCTTTCTCGGTGTTTGGATCCCCTGGTAAAACACTAGCTCTCGTTTTTTATATATAACATGACGGACGGTGTATTGTCTGATGATAAAAGCCGGCAAACGGTTCTTTAGACGAGATGGTGCATCTCTTTGTCATACGGCGCATCGCTTTACTCATGAATTCGTAACAGGAAATCCTGGTTCAAGGCTTGAACGTGAATTTAATGATGTTCAATAATTGCTCAACTTAACTGCATTTTAGAAATGCATTGGACTATCACCCTCATCATAGGGAGAAATCATGTTTTACAGACAAGACTTAAAGTGCATATCATGAGCCCAAGCCAGTTATCATTGACTGAAAGATCAAACTGGAAAACAAAATGGCCCGACATCAGGAAAAATGTATTAACGTTTGCCATTTTCGTTTATTAAGGAATCAACTTTCAATGACGTGATGCAAGGATTAAATGTCTGACGCCTGAAAAAAACAACTGAAAAAATAGCACGTTCAATATTGTTCTTGAATTCATGTTCAACTCATTAGCGTAATGTGACTCCAATGACGTCATGTTCAACTCATTAGCGTAATGTGACTCCAATGACGTCATGTTCAACTCATTAGCGTAATGTGACTCCACTGACGTCAATTCAAGGATTTGTAATGCATTTTAAAGCAATATTACGACCATTAATAATATAGATACAAAAATACTCAATTCCGATTGGCTGAGCAGAGACATGTTAATCACGAACTGAGCAGTGCAAACACAGTGAATTCGATGCAAACCCTAGTTGATTCGGTTATCCTATTTTATTAACCGGTAATCATTAGTGTGCCCCCGGTTAGACTTCACTGGTCTGTAGGTCGTATCCTATTGGACTTCACTGATAAAGATTCCCATTGTTTTAGGGTTAGGGTTTGTATTGTTTTAGGGGTAGGCTATTGTTTGGGTAACCAATAACATTTCAGGTTGCAAACAGTGAAGTCTGCCTAGTGTCAACGTTCAATTAACGATTAATAAGTACTCGTGATGTTTGAAAATTCCACAAATAACAGTCATCCTGTTATTTTGTACATCACTCACACTATTAATCGTTAATAGAACTTCAAAAACTCATGAATAATTAATGAAGCAAAAACAAAGGGAATCAATGACTGTGAAGACATTTTAAACCTGATAAAATTTCATCCTAATTTACATAAACTTTTAGCTTGGATTTTCTCGGCCAAAATAAGTCGTATCGCCAAAATAACTGAAAAAAGGTCTCTTTACCCTCTTTACATGGGAATGTTTTTGAAGTCGTTTAATAAACTCGCAGCAAATTTTGGGCCTTTATCAGTGAATTTCTAATTAGGATGAAACTTTATATAAAATTTCATCCTACTAAAAATTATTTTCTTTATGTCATCCCTTGAGATGCGCGTCTTTCTTTCATTGCATTCTAAAAGCGTTTTTGAAGCCGTTTAAAACACTCACAGCACATGTTTTATCAAGTCTAAAAATTATCGGGCTTTGCCCTCGAATTTTTAAACTTGATAAAAAGCGTGATTAGCGAGCTGGCGAGGAGAGAAGA
Source organism: Actinernus sp. WN-2022 (assembly GCA_030867875.1). Lineage (NCBI taxonomy): Eukaryota > Metazoa > Cnidaria > Anthozoa > Actiniaria > Actinernidae > Actinernus > Actinernus sp. WN-2022. Next base: position 82,340,020 of record JAOWCC010000936.1, on the reverse strand, counting down.
GGTTCTTCGCGGCTCTTTTCTCACTGAGTCATGCCATGGAGAAAACCTCTGGCACCAGAGTAGCACACTAATGATTACCAATACAAATGGTTGAACAAGATTTAAAACACTGCACCAAAGTCAACGATTTCTGGCTAAGGCTCATCTAACCAGAGTTTGTAGTGTCATTTGTTATTGGTCAGTATCAATAATAGTTGATATTGCTAAACCGAACAGAGGCGTTTTTCCTCCATGTCTAGTACATTATTATGACTGGCTCTAATTTTATAAATGCCAGCAGTTCGGCTGTCCAAACTTGTGTTGATCTGCGTCGGCGGGGAAGATAAACCGTCGCTGGTCAAATCAACTAAAAGTCGTTAAGATATGCTAACCGCCGTGGGAACCGAGTGGCAGCTGACGCCGGTTTCGAGCGCTAACGAAGGGCTATTTCGCTAGAACAAAAAAAGTAAAGGTTTCTCTTCCATAAAGGTTAAAGCGGTGTATTTTTATCTAACAGAACAGAAGCCGAGCAAGAAGATAAGATCGAAGAGGAATTTTCAGCAGCCTACCTTGGAAGGTAGACAAAAGAAAAAATGAAACAGAAGCACAAAACTGAGAGCGTACGTAGAAAAAGGTCGCAAGCACAGACAGACAGACTGAAGAAAGACGATGTTTCCTTGCTATTACGACGCCATCTTGGATTAGGCGCGCAAAGTTTCCTGGGTACATGGTTGTATTATGCTGCCAGATGCTCATGGGGCGTCTCGCTGGCAGAATGTTCTTATCTTCTTGGTCGGTTTCTGGTTCCTTCGATAACGTTTCTTACATCGCTTTAGCCTTTATCGAAAAGAAACCTTTCCACTGAAATTTGAACTTTCCTTTCGAGTGAAGCTATATGCATGACGTCACGACGCATGACGTAGTAAGCAGAACGGCATGAGCTGGCGGCTAGAGATTGCTATATAGGTAAAACCACAAGCCAGAAGAACACTGAAGAGAATATCTGCTAACGAGGGAGAGGAATGTAGCTGGATGAAAACATTACTAGAAGTTTACATCTACAAGCACAATACTCAGTCTCCTTTACTATTGCTGTCTCTTTATACCCTGAGATGTCATTATATTGGAATCAATAATTAATTATAATTACTTATAATTAATTATTCGACTCTCGAAACTTTCGTTAGTGTAGCTTATAATATTTACTGTAAAAAGTAAACTGGCATCAAATGTCGTTTTTTTACAAACAAGTTATAAAAGTAATTAAAAGCAGTCCAGTAATTTATGAAGCTGTATTTCACTATTTGCCAATTAAAGATGACGCGATTTTGTGAACTTCGAGTTCATCCAGTGTCATTCTTTTTTTGACATTTGAAAAGGGAAGGTTGATGAACGAATATAAATTCATTATTTTCTAATCTATTATATTTTTAAATCACATAACTTGTACTTAAGGGTTCTCTCAACTAGTGTCTTCACCCAAACTAATACCCCATTCACACCAAGGCTTAAACATGTTTAAAATATGTTTAATAATGGCTCCTGGTTTAATTAAATAAGTTTAAAATAATACTCGCTCACACTGCGCTAAAGTAGTCTCAAATTGACATTCCTTAACTAAACAACATGTTCGAGGTAGTTTTAAGCCTGTGAAACTAAACACATTCAAAATAGGGACTAGATAAACTCAGTTTATCTCGGAAATAAGGACCTTTCGATATTTAGTACAGTGTTTCAAGAATTCAATAAGTATGTCAAAATATGTAATTGTGTAGCACTATATTTTTAGTTCGCAGAGTATGACACCACTCGGCCTCTTATTGCAAGGCTGCTGTGTTGCCGCTGACCTGTGTTTTAGGCGAGACTGACTGCTCATCATCGTTGATTTCATGCCTATCGCTCTTTTGCCACATAGTATCTGTTAAAATAGAGAATCACAGTGTCACACACGTCATGTTATGTGAACGAATAGCGTGACTTGTAGGGCGCCGTATTTACGTACCTGTTTAAACGCTTGTCTAAACCTCGGGTTGAAGAGTGTGTAGATGAATGCGTTACATGTCATGTTATGTGAACGAATAGCGTGACTTGTAGGGCGCCGTATTTACGTACCCGTTTAAACGCTTGTCTAAACCTCGGGTTGAAGAGTGTGTAGATGAATGCGTTACATGTCATGTTATGTGAACGAATAGCGTGACTCGTAGGGCGCCGTATTTACGTACCCGTTTAAACGCTTGTCTAAACCTCGGGTTGAAGAGTGTGTAGATGAATGCGTTACATGCGCTGTTGAAGTAAGCGAGTAATGAAGAGGCGAGATCAGCTTTACCGGGAGGGTCACTACCTGAAAACGCTGACCACTGATTCAGGGCTGCGTAAGGCAGCCAACATACCTGAAACCAAACAACAACAGTGTACATTAGCTATTGTACGCTTTTACTACTACTCAGTATGGGATATTTACCCTGTCGTGACGTCACGGAAGGCGTTCTTGTGTGATACTGCATGACGTCACAAAGACGGACCGCTATTAAAGAACTTGTTATCATTTTGGCGAAGTGAATGGCATTATTACCCGCTAGATAACATGAAAATTTGTCATCCAACAGTTCCAGTGGGCTATTATTACAGTTCGGCCATCTTGGGTAAAACAATGGTTTTGGCCCCGGTAGCCTCGTACTGGTGGGTTTCAGAACGAGTTTACCGGTCGAAAACAGAGGTTTTTATTCTCCTGGGACTCACCATGGCCGCCGCGTGAGAATATTAGTCGGCCGTAGATCCTTAGAGTTATCCAAAGTGACTTTTTTATTCAAAACTGAATCCTTTTTTCGACGATATTCTCTGAGTATGCTTCTCCGCCGGTTTGAATTTTGTGGAGAATCAAACCGATAAATTAACGGAACTACTGTCAATGTGACATAAACAACGCAAGTGCAGGGACAGAATCAACTGGATGTTAGTTGGAAGACCACGTACTTCTGCATGACATAAGAATTAATGAATCAACATGTCGTTATTGGTGGGATAGAATACTTGCTTTTACCTGAAATACTCCTATGACAATAAGGATGACCTTTGCTGTTCGTCTCTCTCTCTTCTCTTTCACAATCAGACTCGACTCGGATGTCACTATCTTCTCGTTAGCTATCGCACTCTGCGTAGAATCTGCTGGCGTTAGGTGCTGCGCATGCTCCACTGTTGAGTCCCCGCTGGTCGCCTGTGCGTGATTACTCACACGTGATTCAGGCGCTCGTTGTCTCGTGATTGTGTGTTTAGATGGTTTGGATGCGCATCTACTATTACGTGGGATGACATGGATTGTTTTAAGACCCGAGTGCACATGCGCGTTATTTGAACCACGTGATGTATTTGAACCAATTAACCGAGGATTCACCAAGTTCCTTTCATTATTATTTTTAAATTTCTTAGCTTGACTGTGCGCGGTTCTGAAGATTTTGTAGTAGCAGAAAATCATGATCCAAGTTGGGATGATAAAACTGGAAACGGAAAGGAAGACCGCATATGCTGAATGTTTGCCTCCCATTTGCCAATAGATCATGCAGTGCTTTCTGGCGTTCACATAAATATACTTGTTCCAGCCGAGAATAGGCATCATGGCGAACAGGATGACTATCAACCAGATCAAGCCCATCATAAGGACAGCCTTAGACTTTGTTATTACTGCCTTGGTGGGTCTGGTAATGCAATAATATCTGAAACAAGAACATCAATATTTTATACACACTATGCATAACTCGCGCGGTCACAACACGAAAAAGAGGCCAGTAGGTCCTCTGGAATGTTGAAGTTGAAATGCTAGCAGGAAGTGTGAAACGTGTTGAACATGATTGTTTAGTTGAAAAATGTTTCTTTATAGTACAACCATCCAGGCGCATAGCAAATTAACGGCATTGTTTCACTGAACATTCCTTCAGTGCATTTCACAATCTCCCCGGGCGCTTCAATTTCAACATTCCAGAGGACCTACTGGCCTCGTTGACATGCTAGTTACCAGGACTTATGCATAGGGTCTATATTCTCTCAATTATAGTTGAAATGTTTTGTAAGGAACTGTAAACTTAGAAACTGCATGGTCAAATTGATAATTAAATTAGTATAGACCTGGGCCAGGTTAACGCCCGTAACACTTAAGAGTATGCTTAAGTGTACTCGTAACTTACGGGTGTTGCATAAAAGAACTTAAGTCAATTACGTACGGAGTACATAGATTTGCGTAGGTGTGTACTTACAGCATAATTTACGGGTTTTGTATTAAACTTTTACGGGCTGAACTTTAAGCGATACCCGAATACAAAACACTTATGGTCTCTAAATGATGTTTGCACTGTCCTGAAAACTGAAATCGCAACAAAAACGCGTATAGGATTGTTTTAAAGTGTATTGCGCAATAGTTTTGATGACGTCAGTTAGTGGTCGAGATCACATATAATCCTCTCCGTTCAGTCATTTTCTTATATAATTATCTAATTCTTGTTTTTACACTTTTATTCTTCAAATTGCTTTGATAAAGTAGTTTTTTTTCAAGATTATCCTTCAGAATGAGTAACTCAGTTTTGCTTGGAGAACTGACGTCATCAGAACTATTGCGCAATACACTTTCAAAAAAATCATACACTCTTGCATTGCAAAACAAATCGTTTTTATTGCGATTCAGTTTTCAGGACAGTGCAAATATCATTTTGAGACCAGAAGTGTTTTGTACTCTGGTATCCCTTTAATTAAGTGGAAAATCGCACTTACATTTACAGGACCTCTGGAGGTACCGTATATTTAAGGGTGTCATAGAAAACATTCAATTTTGTTTGCTTCTTGTTTTATATGATACTTCAAATTCGTATTGGGACTTACTTCTACGTATTTCTGAACTCATTCTTATAATTTGTTTTCCATTTAAGGATAATTAAATTACACTAACCTACAAATACATTTTCGTGTAATTCTATGGGTTGGAGTAATTACGAATAATTATTACATAATATGATAGTCTATCCTAAAAGATTCGAAGTTCTTTCAGTAATATTGAATACATCTAGACGTATTTATGCAAAGAATACTTAGTGCGTATTCTTAGTTCATCTAGTATTAAAACGGGCACAAGACGCATTATATGCGACTAGACGTATTTATGCAAAGAAAACTTAGTGCCTATTCTTAGTTCATCTAGTATTAAAACGGGCACAACACGCATTATATGCGACTAGACGTATTTATGCAAAGAAAACTTAGTGCGTATTCTTAGTTCATCTAGTATTAAAACGGGCACAACACGCATTATATGCGACTAGACGTATTTATGCAAAGAAAACTTAGTGCCTATTCTTAGTTCATCTAGTATTAAAACGGGCACAAGACGCATTATATGCGACTAGACGTATTTATGCAAAGAAAACTTAGTGCGTATTCTTAGTTCATCTAGTATTAAAACGGGCACAAGACGCATTATATGCGACTGGTCGAACAAAGTTTCTTTGCCCAAATACACCTAAACGCATTATGCGTTTCTAGTATAAAAACGGCCATTGATAGTTGTTCTAGTTTATTATTGACTATTTATAATCCGCAAAAACGTTATAGGTTTAAAGAAATAAACATGATTTTAATTTACCTTGTACGAAAAGCAACTAACCGAGGACCACGAAATTAATATGAGAATTCCTACAAAGAAGGAAGAGTACTTGACCTAAGGATTAGGCTGTATAAATAGAAACGCGTGCACGCGATAGAGATAACTAGTTTGATTCATGTGTAAATAAACTGAATACTTTAAAATTCATCATTTCAATACTGTTTTTTCGAAATAAAATATTTAACTAATTATTGTTAGTATTCCAATATTTATATCATTCTATATTTATCACTTTCCCCGAATCCTCTATTAATTTGACACAAACTCTCAAGTGTACCAAATTCTTTATGCATATCTTAACCGTATTTGGAGAGTGTTTACAAGAAAGGGTAATCGTAAGAACCTGATTTACAGGATCACTCAGGGCCACACGTAACCCGCAACTCGAACAGTTACGAGAGTACTAAGCATGTTTCATGCAACACCTGTAAGTATACCCGTAACGGTTCTTAAGTTCCCTGAGGTTTTATGCAACCGGGCGCTGGGCCCGGTTGTTCGAAGCAATGGTAACTTTATCCCTCTCTGTAACTGTAATCTGTATAGCTTAACCTCGGGTTAGCGAATTTATCCCGGAGCTGCGCTTACCCTTGCTTCGAGCAACCGGGCCCACCCAAAACTCACAGTTTAAATGAAAGACATTATTTCTTTTGTTTGGCTTAATAGTGACTCCAGACGAGGGTTAACAATCACAGTTAAATAATGTTGATAAGGTATAGCCACTAGTTGTACTAATGTTTTAAGGTCATGCCTGTGTAACATGTTCTCTAAGTAAGGGTTATTGGCCTGGAACGAGGGGATATGTGATTTATTCACCGATGGGCGCAGCTCGAGGGCGACACACGAGGTGAATAACTCACGTAATCACGAGCAAAAAAGCAAAACAAAAAACTGAGACGGTTAATACGGCGGACACGTAATCCAAGGACACTGAGTTCAATTCCCCGTGCGCTCGACGACGTTTGTAAATAACCAGCCGGTTGATTTGCCTCCTCGTCAACTGGGATTCTTATTATGTTTAGCTTAAACACGGCCACGATTATATGTAGTAGATAAAATATGAGCGGGAGATCTGTATGGGCATTTACAATATTTTATCTTACTTGTGAAATGAATAGATAACTAAAATTTTAACCTTTGATTTCTCCCACCGTGGTACATGGTATCGATGTCGGATGAATTAGCCGTTTCTCACAAAAACATATCCCACATCGAAGAGACAATGTGTATGCAATAAGAGAGCAGAGCGTAGCGTGTACATAATAAGAGAGCAGATGTACTTTGTCATTTCACCCGTCCCGGGATAGGGGTAGTCAGTACTAGAGCTATAACGGACCATGGGGTCTGTATCTCGATACAGAACCAGATGTTTTATTAATCATGTTTTTACGGGGTATACAGAGGCGATCATGTGGTGTCATTCAGCACATGGGATTGGCTAGTACCCTTATGAATTATTAAGGCTTTATCAGCCTTATTTATCCGAGGATAAACAAGGTTTAACTTAATTCGCCTACAGGCTAGCAAACAGTCAGTTGATGACTTTCACCGTTGTCGTAAAAATGTACATGTCTTTCATTAACTCACACATACATAAACGATGTAGGAAATAATCAACTTGATTATCATCAATGAAGGATTCTCATCTATTTTAATTAATATAAAGATAATGCCGGCAATATGTTAGTAGTTCAGACTGGAGATGAAATGCTAAGTAAATATAAAACAAAAGCTAAAAGAAGTCGGTTTTATATCAATATGGAATCAAATTAAAGGAAGAAACCTTACCGATACCAAAGTTTCTTGCCCAAATAAATAACCGATAAATTAATTACTCGAAAAAGATCATATTGGACATCTTTACCAGATCTAAATCTCGTATTCTGTAGTTTGAACTAAAAAAGAAAAAAACAAGTTTTAACGATGGTATTGTTTGAAAGACGAACTGAAATGAACATCGAGTGCTAATGAAAAAAAAATTCGCGGCTTTTCTCAAATATAAGACGACTGTACAACGTTCATAAATAAAACCAAATTCTCCATTTGAATTCAAAGTCTCTCTTGATTGATTAGCTGTTTAAACTGAGTTGGCCTAGCACACTCTTTTCAGTCTTTTACCAAATTCAAATCCCGATTCTCAGTCTTACCTGTCTATGCTGATTGCTGTGAGAGTTAAGATAGAAGCACAACAGAACACAACATTCAGAAATCCAGAGAACTGACACATCGTATGCCCCAATACCCAGTCACCAGCTACGATAGAGACGAACATGAAGGGACAGTTGAACACGGCGACAAGCAAATCCGTAATCGACAGGTTGACCACAAACAGATTGGTTACCGTGTGCATGGAGATGTTCTTTGCCACAGCGACGATAACCAGAATGTTCCCCATGATAATAAGTACTTCTGTTATGATCAAAAACCCAGATGATATCACTACAGAAGCTGCACCTAGCGCCATGGTGCATCAGTGGGTGGGACAATGTTCACTTGTCGTGCATGGCCTGTCAAACAGGATGATGTACTGCCCAAAGCCCGGTTAAGTCAATCTAGTTTTCAACCCTCCTGAAGACTTCTTCCTAAGCGGAGTCCAATCAGCCTTTTGCAGAGTTTGCGTAAATGACCTTAAACGCCTCTTTTCCGCCGGTCGTCATTATGTTAAAAAGCGCTTTCATTTCCACGACTGACATTAACTTTTGTATTATAAAAGTCAGTCTGTTTAGTATATTTATATTAAACCAGCTGGCCACATATAACACATTTGATGCCGCGACGTACCGCCGAGAATGAGATCAGGAAAGCGACCTCCTAGGCAAGTGACAACTAAATGTAAACAGTAAGTATACAATCTGACGGCATCGTGTCCACTCATTAGTCTGGTTTCAATATTTAGCCTTTTCTTGTTTTTCAGTGTAACACAACAACAAAACGAATCTGAAAAACTCGGAAAAACAAGAAAAGGCAATCAGTTCTATGGAGTTTTTTTCACTCACGGATCTACTGGAAATCCGTTTGGCAAGTAAAGTTTGCAAATAAATTAAAGTGTGATGCGACTAGAATGAAGATAGGGGAGGAAAGCAGGTTTGAATTGGGTTTTAAGTCGATCGCGATCCAACTTCTCGCCCGGCTTTCAGTAGTTATGGGAAAAAAAGGAAGAAAAACAAAATTGAGTGACGCCAACTTCCCTCCGCTAAAAATGAAATATAAATATAACGTTATACGAGAGGAAGTCCTATAAACCATAATATCACTCGCAGACAGAGTCCGAGAAAGGCTGTGAGGAGCTGACATGTTATAGGTCTGTTTGAACAATTTTACAAACAAAATGGTAAGAAAAAATTGTCAGAACAATTGCTAACCACTTAAATCATCCTGTTTATTGTAAACCAATCGAACTTATAAAATATAATCTATGGTTACAACTTTGGCATTATTTTTCAGAACCATACTTTCTTAAATTACAAATAAGATTAGCATTTTAACAATATATTAAATACATAAAGTGCTTAAATATAATTTATTCTATTTGTAGAAGCAACGGTTTAAAGGAAGAGCAAAAGAGGGAGTAACCGCTTAACGAGTTGTTGTAATTTGCAATCTACTTTGCATGCTAATTCCCTTGTTAATCTATGCTGAAAGAAAATTGAATTGTGTGAAACACTACACCCTACATCATGCAAAGAGTTTTGTTACTAGAGTTTTAATTCCGTGAGACCATTGTCTGAGCAAAATAAGCCCCTATGTACATGGGAACAAATTGAGTGGTCGATCCGATCAAAAACTCAATTCTCTTGACCTGTATATATGAAACTTCTCGAACATTTTCAAGCCAGCAAAACTCAAGTTAAGCGGCTCGACTTTAGAATTGACTTGAGATTCGAAGTCGATCGGATACTAAAACTATGAAGAAAAACTACAGGTTTGATTCGAAAATCTCATTTGACTCGAGTTTTCGATCGGATCGACCGATCAATCCGCTTCATGTAATACAGATACCTCTGAAGGTTACAGAACAATTAAAAAACTAAAATCTAGTATCAGTGTACACGGCTGTCCCTACAAATCTCACTAACTCACACTGATGTGAACTCCATCAAATACTGGACACGGTTATGCATGTAGTTCACCGATTAATTTCAAAGCGCTCTCTTTCCGAGACCATATTTGGATATGTAACGCTACAGATGTTCAACGACTGATGTATCAACAGAGGTAAAACTTCACCTAGGTAACAGAAACACCCTTAAAATGTTGCTTCATATCCAGCTAAAATATAAGAATATCATTAATAGTTGACAGGTACATTAATTTTATCTTATTTATCACCAGTTTTTAATATTTTGGAATTCATGGAACACAGCAATATCTAGGCACGTTTTTACAGCGTAAAACACGTTATGTGAAATCATACAACACTTAGTTCTTGGTAGTATGTTGGTGGTTTATATAATTATGTTCCCTAGCCTCCACGAATCAAAATATCGTACTTCAAAATCCCATACCTATTGTTTCTCGTGTTATTTTGGTATTTTCGTAAAGGGGCACTTATCAGCCAAATTGAGCCTTAAAGTTAAACAAAACTACAAAAATAAAACCCAGAGATAGAAGAGTACTAATACCATGTGAATGTTCTGATGTACTTTTTCAAACACGAATTGTAGTGTTTTATCAGGGGTTCCAAACATTGAGAAAACAAATGAAACCCGAGAGGCGTAGCCTCGAGGCTTTTATTGTTTTCGAAATAAATTATTTGGAATTTCCTGATGAAACACAAACAATGAGTGTTTGAAATGACTTCTCATGCGAATGGCTAAATCAAAAATTTACACACGCTTCTTTTCAAACCATGATCATTAGCAAATATTGTTTACCGTTCGATTATTCCATAGATGGCTTATTATTGTTTTTTTTATGGCAGTAATTTCAACTAGCGTACTAGTAGTAGTGGCCAAGAGTTAGTACAAGCAGTCGGAAGGGTCGAGGTGCGAACTCCAGTGGAGGCACTTTTTCTTTCTATGTCGTTCTTTACTTCTTCACTCTTAAAAAAACTCGAACATAAGTAGTTAGTGGTTCATGAATACATTGATTAGGAAATATTGATCACTAGAGCTGGAAATCTGATCAAACACTGGTGCGTTTGGAACTGATGTTTCATTGGATGTCAAGATGCATCCACCTGACGAAGCTTCGAACAAGGGTTTCACCGGGTTTAAACACCCAAGCATGTGACCAAATACAGTCCCTCCATTGGATAACTATCTCGTGAATTATTAATGAGTTCGAGAAATGCTTTTCAAAAATTTCCGGCAGAAGATCACAAAGATTAAAGTGGATTACGAAAGTTTATTCTAGAGACCTATTGTAACCGCCTCCCAGTTAGTTCAGTGGTAAAGCACCGGTCTGTTGTGCTGGAGGTCGACGGTTCAAACCCCGGGAGGTCAAGGGTCAAACACTGGCCGGATTAATTACATTATTATTACATTATTAGACTTGATTTTGGTTACAGTGAACTGATTCAAGTTGGTCTCGATTTCTCTTCAAAGCAGTATTTTTCATTTATTTGAATCATCTTAAACATTCTCTAGTATACCTGGAAGGCATACTCTGCTAATCTGAGTAGTTATTTTTGTCTTTCGTCATGAAGTGTTTTATCTTTATCTCATAAAACCGGGTTTGCATGGTTCGATCTGTGGCCTGACATACAGTACCTACATGTACCCATTGATAACATAAGTGCCCTCAGGTTACAGAGGCTGTATTGGAGTGAATATTTTAATAAAAACATTACATTAATTTAATTAATTTGATGTTATTCTATATTATTCTATATTATACTATTGAGCTTGTTTCTCTGCACACAGAGTATCCCATCCACCCAGAACTTTTTCAATTTCCTGAGCTACAGCCAGAGTCAAGTGATCATTTCCATTTGATGCTACAACCTGAACACCCATCGGCAAACCAGACTTACTCAATCCAGCTGGACACTGAGTTGCTGGTAGATATAGAACATTAAAAATACCAGTATAAGCAAAATTAAATGGATAGAACATAGGAATGTTGTGACGTAATGCCAATGTTGGGTGTGACGGAAAAAGTAAGACTCCGTTATCCTTCAGAATCCCTTCCAGTTCTTGTCGCAGATTCTTTGCCATTTCGACATATGCATTTGTTGTGCCTTGTGGTACCAACGCTTCTAACTTTTCCAGCATGCCAAGCCCAATAGCAGGCAGTGTATGAGAGGAGAGACCAAACACAGCCTTCAAGAATTCCCAGAATGGATTGACAGTGGTGAGTTCATTACCCATGTAACTACAGAAAGGCTTTCCTCCACCAGTAGCCATCATACGTGCCCAGATCTGTAGAGAGTATGCAAACTTCTCCAGTTTGATGACTTCAACCTTTACTCCCAGTTCTTGCTCAAGTTTAGAGCAGACATTTCTTTGTGCATCTCTTAATTCATGATTAAGTCTTGACACAAGAAAGTTCCCAATGGCATCCTCAATACTGTAGTATTTCAGTTTTGACACATCCACCGGTTGGTTTAATTTTAGCTTTGCTCCATTTTCCCCAGCCAATATCTGTGAAGAAAATTAGAAAATAAACATGTGTATCACAATTCACTGATCATTTTGTTTACTTTTGAGACGTCAATATAACATGGTATTGGCATCTCAAAATACCAGCCTCTGATTGGCTCTTGCACGAGCCCTTGCAGTCACCTGGGTTCCTGGTCAAGTTCAAAAGTTGTTTGTTCAACAGCATTTATTGAGCGTGTCATGACAAGATTTCTACAATTTCACCTTCAAATCATTGTAAGAATTCTTCAATCCTAAAGATAAGGTTGGCATTGTAGTTTTCGTCAGACATCTAACACTCTTATCTGCTAAAAGTGCAATTTTCACCGTCTCAAAGCAGTAAAATTGAAAAAGTTGTTCAAATCAAACCTCAAAGTCAAAGCAAAGTTCTTAAATAAATGAAAAAGGGTTTCTTTCAAAGAAAAAAAACCACTTCTTTTAAAATTAGATAACCCTTAAATTCGAAATCACTTATTATTTTTGAAACTGGTGTTTATTTGACAAGAATTGAATGTACATGTATACAATCATGTAAGTGTTGAAGAGATTTCAAAACACACCGCAAAAGTTTTTCTCCACTCAAGCCATGAAACCGTTGCCATGGATATACTAAGCACCTCTTGAGAGAGAAATGAAATTATGAACAGCATGAGTTTCGTGCTTCATTCTCTTCTTTATTTTCTTCACACATTTTGATGCTCCCTCTGGTCCTATTTTTAAACAATTAGAGATATTGAAAGTCTTTGAAATCAATTCACTGCAAACTGGCATTTTTATGTACTCTTATTCTAATCATTTACTTCCTTCTAGTTTCAATGGTCTGTTTACTTCCGGCAAACAATTACATAATTATAATACCAGAAATGCTTCTAGACTTCGTTCCCACTTTTGTAGAACTAGACTCAAACAATTTTGCATTAAATATCAAGGCCCGCAACTTTGGAACTCATTAAACGATGAGTTGACAAATTCTTCTAGCTTAAAAAACTCAAATCAAACTTAAAAATATTCTTATTAACGTCATATTGACAACTTAATTACTGCCATTTAGAATACAGCTTCCTTGTCTATATACTCTCTTGCTGTAATGTATGTACAGAGCTCCCTTGTTTATCTTAACTTTAATATATGTAACCGCCATCTCCTGTAATGTTTATTTAATTATTTGTAATCTCGTATGTAAGGGGAAGCCTGAACTTCCATAAGCCTTACGGTTTCTCGTTTAGGCTTCCTCGTCACTGTTTTCCCCCCACAAATTATACTGTTTATGTTATTGTACACTGTGGCAAACAAATAATAAAATACTTAGATATACAACTATTGAATCGCGATACAAAACTAATTGCGATTTTGAGGCACTGATACCGGTAGCACTAAATAGTGTACAAACACTAATGAACTTGTGGCCCTCTATCTAAAAATACACTAAAATCTAATTACATATAATACTAGAGATAAAAGATAAAACTATATACACATATTAAATTACAAAAGTAAGTAGTCTATAATATCTAAACCTATGAAATCACACTATATAAATCAACTTATGGATAAAAATGTTCAAACGATAATTGATCATTAAAAAAATCTACCGCGAAGAGCACGCTTAAAGGATTTAAGACACGCTTGTTTTTTCAGGTCAGCTGATAGACTATTCCACAACTGTATGGCTGTCACTAGGAAAGATCTACCACCTTCTGTTACTCTATTATACTTTGGACAAATAAAATTATAATTAGAAAATCTAGTGTTTCTTGTGTGTAATGAACTATTTAGCCTAAGTGATTCTACTAAATAATCCGGAACTGCCAGTTGTGTCCTTTTAAAAAGTATGGAACATTGAGCGATCTTAGTTTCATTATAGAATGGTAACCAGTGTAAACGATTAAACAAAGGCACAGAGGATGCCCGTGGCTCGGCGTCTAACATTGCTGCTCTTTTCTGTAAACGAAGAATCCTTAGAAGAGAGTCTTTGGAACATGACATTTGCCAGACAACACTAGCATAACTAAAAACTGGTTTGATCATTGCGTTATAATACAAAATTCTTTGCTCTAAAGGTAAACAAGATTTAATCTTATTTAGAACCCCTATTCTTTGAGACAGTTTTTTACACAGTCTGTCAATATGATTTGTAAATGAAAGAGCACTGTCAATGTCTAAACCGAGCAGCCGCACCGAATCAACTTGCTCTAATGCAACTCCCCTGGACGTAACTAAGGACAACTGATCTTGGGAAGGTATTTTATCCTTAAGACACTTCCCTGTTACAAGTAATGACTTTGTCTTCGATTCATTGAGCGGCAGCTATTGCTATTGGTCCAGTCCTCCACGTCCTTCAAGGCGCAGTTCAAGGTTTCTTGCAGTCTAACTGTAGCACCAACATCAGAGGAATAAGATAATGTTGTATCGTCTGCATAGAGACCCAGTTCTACACCCGATGACTGAACATGAAACGGCAAGTCATTGATAAATATAATAAAGAATAACGGACCGAGGATACTGCCCTGAGGCACGCCATGGGGGATGTTCGCATAATTTGAGTTCTGGCCTCCAACAGAAACAAATTGTTGTCTGTCAATGAGATATGATTGAAACCACTCTATTGTGCCTTCGCTCATGCCATAGGCCTTAAGCTTAGCCAACAAAATGTTGTGGTCCACCATATCGAACGCTTTCTGGTAGTCGATCAGAACTAATCCGCTGACCCGATTTTTATCAAGGTTGAAAAGTAGATGATCTATAATCCTGATCAGGGCAGTATCAGTTCCATGTCTTCGGAATCCTGATTGACGCGCGTACAGTAAATTATTGTCCTTAAGGTAATTATAGAGGTGATTATGAGCATGCCTCTCAATGATCTTTGATAAAACAGGCAGGACTGAAATTGGACGATAATTATTAAAGTGCCACT
Organism: Actinernus sp. WN-2022; assembly: GCA_030867875.1. Lineage (NCBI taxonomy): Eukaryota > Metazoa > Cnidaria > Anthozoa > Actiniaria > Actinernidae > Actinernus > Actinernus sp. WN-2022. The sequence goes on along the minus strand of JAOWCC010000936.1, from coordinate 82,324,905 downwards.
ACGACGAAAATTTACCATTTCGATTTGCCACTTTTTCAGTGTCTATAGGTCAATCAGTATTAGAAATATCCGAAATAGTAAAAAATATTCCCAAATGGGCATCTTAAACCACAAATTTTAGGAGAGTTTACCGGTAAAATCCTGTCCGCCATTGCTGGAAGCCGTGCCCTTTGTTCAGCTTTAAACAAAGGTTTATTCACCGGAAGTGATGTCATACACTTAACACGACAACCTCGTGGCGCGAAATAGCGTGCATAAAAAAGTAGCCAATCTCGCAAAGATAAATATAACTTTCTTCTTATGTACGTGAAGACGTTTTTAGTAGAAATATGCCTCCAGGCGTTGTGTTCTGCAGGCGAGCGTTAAGTGTATGACATCATTTCCGGTGAATAATAATAATAATAATAATAATAAGAAATTTATATAGCGCCATATCCACTAACTGCACTATGGCGCTTTACAATACTACAGTTAAAAATATAAAATAATAATTATAAAAATGTTTGTTTAAAAAGATAAGTCTTAAGACTAGATTTAAAAATGGTAAGGGTATTGCTTGTCCTTATTTGAATGGGCAGAGCGTTCCACAGCCTCGGCGCAGCCACCGAGAATGCCCTGTCACCATAGGTCTTTTGGTTAGACCTCGGGGCGACCAGAAGGCGTTTGCCAGCTGATCTAAGACTACGACAGGGATGATATGAATTCAATAAACTACTAATGTAAAGAGGTGCTAAATTGTTAAGGGATTTAAAAACTAATAATAATAACTTAAAAACCTTTGTTTAAAGCTGAACAAAGGGCACGGCTTCCAGTAATGGCGGACGTGTAGATTCAATATTCGGAGCTAAAAAAATAAGACTTCCTGTCGTTGTATCGAAAAACAATTTGAACTGGTAATAATATATGAACTCTACTTTATGAATATGCAAAAACATTGATATGTCAAAATTTGATCGTAGGGGCACTTTAACATCTTCTCGTTCTCCTGATTTAAAAAGAGGCGTGACCTTGGCAGTTTTCCATCTGCTGGGAAAAACTGAAGACTCGATTGAGCAGTTTATAAGTTTAGTGATAGAGGAAGCTATAACTGGTGCAGCGATCTTCAAAAGTCTTGCACTAAGTTTATCCACCCCCATTGCCTTGTTGGAATTTAAACTCTTAAAAATGTCAATAACAAAGCCTTTAGTCACAGGGGGAATGGAAAACTTTATGTCAGGATCTTTTCTGGAAAGAACAAAATGTTCAAGCTTTGAAATATCAAATGGCACATTTGGCAACAGATCCCTTAATTGATCGGCAACTGAAGCAAAGTGTGTGTTAAATTTATCAGCAACATTACCATCTGTACAATTATCGTCCATAATGTCAGCAAGTTCTGCCCTTTTGGTGCTGGTGCCCATCAACGACTTTATCGTCTTCCAAATACCTTTGGGACTATCTTTATTATCGGCAAAACAGTTATGATAAAACTTGAACTTCCCACATTTCATCATATTAACGGCTTTGTTTCTAGCTGATTTATACTTTTTCCAATCCTCTGCCTTTGTTGAGTGTCTCTTCCGGAGTTGTTGTAAAATTCCTTTGGTCATCCACGGCGCTTGTTTCTCTCGTGCAACCCTTTTTTTTCACGCCAGGGGCAATGGCTGTCCAGCGCTTTGTTAAACAACAACTCCCACGCACTAAGTATATCATCCACTTCATTAAACACAAAAGCAGTGTCCCAAGGTATTTCTTTCAATGTTGTTAGAAAATGCGATTCATCGAAGCGTTTCATATCACAATAAGCGATATTACACGGCTTTTTACGTGAGCGGCAACAATCCCTCGCTTTGTATAAGCGAATTCCAAACACCGGTAAATGATCTGCTAAACCAGTGTTCCGTATCGTAATGGTGGCAATCCTCCTGGGACAATTTACAAATACGTGGTCTAAGCAAGTTCCGCTCACTGGCCTTGTCACCTGAGTTACGAGCTGTTTAAAATTCATACTAGAAAACGCACGAGCCAAACGATGCTTTTTGAAAGACGAACTGGCAAGAATATTTAAATTTATATCTCCGGTCACTATCGTTTCCAAGTTCAATAAATAAGCAGTCTCAATGTTTTTTCCAAACATTCATTGTCTTCTTTACAATAAGAAGGCGGCCGATATATTCCAGCAAATAATAATGGACCATTTGATTTAAAAGGGTAAAGTTCCAGCCATACCGCCTCAATACTCGAGTCCTCAAGATCCGTTCTCCTCTTATGTTTCACTTCATCATTCACATACACCAGGACTCCACCTCCCTTCTTTACTCCCTTACGATCCCGACGATAAACAGTGAAGCCAGGCACAGCATAGAGGGAATCCGGTATTGTAGGCTTGAGAAAGGTCTCGTTAAGTGATAAAATATCAACTTGTGGACGATTGTCTCTACCCAGCAAGAAAAGCTTTATTTGGTCGAATTTAATAGTTGTTAACCTGTTAACATTCCAAGTGCAGAACCTCAGACCCTTGTTGCCAAGATTCAGATCAAAATAAGGGTAGGGATCACAGCTATCGTCATCGGAGGACGAATGGTCAGAGCTGTCCAGCTCTACGTCTAATTCCGCACTACAGTCCAATAGAGAATCGTCGTCGCTGCTAGATACCAATGGCGAATTTGCCGTGGTCAAATTATCGGCAGGATCAGCAAACGGACCTGGGTTAAGACTCGCGTTCCCTGAAAGTATAATCACACTGATGGCAGATAGTCCAACCTTCGTTACAAAGAGTCCAGCCTCGAGCTGCAAAGATGGCGGCCATGTTTTACCACTAGAACTCCTAGGGAGACCGGAGTTGCGACCAGGAAATACTTGAGTGTCCAAACGAAGAGCCAAAAACAAGCTCCGCTCACTTATCGAGATATCTTGGCTATTGTTGGAAATCCATAAACTGGAAATAAGCAAAACTAGCGACAAGAAACGAGAGCTCCAAAGGAGCAGCCTGTCCGCCATGATGGTCCGCAGTAGTTGGAAGAAAATATATTTTTCATATTGGGCTTCATTGCTGCATGACTCCGCCCAATACGAAATATATTTTCTCCCAACTGGTGCCAGGGCAATATAATTCAGTATCGGCATCTCAAAATTGCAATTAGTTTATAATATGAACACATAATCTTTTCCAATACTAAATAAATACCTGCATGCATTTAGACCATTTTTTTTGAACAAAAACAAGGGCCAAAGTTGGGGATGTGGCTTATAAATACAAGCTTATCCTTTACACTCACACAGGCCCCTCCTTCAAAATCCAAGATGGCGGATCTTGGTCTTGTGCGCGTATAGTTTCGACAAAAAACCTCACTTTCTCTTGTGTTTAAAGGAACAAGGTTCCTTGAAAATCTTGTCAGTTAATGGGAAATATAATGTAAGAAGAACTCTGGAGTGATTTAAAGATATACACAACAAATGACATATTTGAAGTCGTGTTAGCAGTAGGGATGATTTGGAATGGCAACAATATATTTTGAAGAAGTTTTCCTTCAAGTACGAGCATTTATGAACCTTCTGACTTTTTTTCCAAAAAAAGATGTCTAAGTTTAGGGTGCTGCCTATATGTAGACCTGTGCAGCCTACCGTACATGTATATGCAGATATTTATGGTATAGTTAATCCATTACAGTTCTTTGTCAAATACACAGTGTTTTGGGTTAGGGAATTAGTCTTAATAGATACTGTGTTTGATGACAAAAAATTGTCTTATTACCATTCTGGAAAATGTTGTTCAAGTCAAGGCTGGTTAAATTTATTTCAGTTCCTCAGTTACTAATAAATTTCCCTGAAAGCATTGGGAAGGTTTGTAAAGGTTCCAATGCCACACTACAAACAGTTCCCTCAGCTTTCAGCAAAATGTAATCACTAATTTCCCTCACATGTATTGCTTATAATTAAACTATTAAAATATACTTATATCAATACAATATTCCAACTTTGTGCACAGTATAAAATCCAAGCAGGTGATTGGCTAATGGCAGTGCTTTATTGGTAACCACAGCATGCTGTGCACTCAGTTAGAATGTTAAAAGTTAGAGACTTTGTGTTTGTGTTTTATTGACAAATACAGGCACCTGCAGACTGTATGATGAACTCAAAATTTCTTCATACTCCATTAGGTCTTATGCCTCATGTAGCATTATATATATCCTTTATTTAAGTGTTTAGCTAAAATAGCAGTTTAACAACCACTAAGTGGGGACACTATTCAATAAATAAATAAATAAATATAATACTAATAACTATAAACTACCGGTCTAAAATCTATGGTGGCTATTTACAATAGTATAAGTCTAAAAAAACTATTATACAAATCATATAAATCTATTTACATTATATACAATAGATACAAATTAAGTAGGAAACTTATAAGCATTACATAGAATGCAGGTGGCACATTTGCCGTCTGTAAGCCTTGAGGCAAGGTCCACTCTACGTATATTACTCTTAAAAGCAGATATAGTAGATAACTCTCTGATGTGTCTTGGTACAGTGGCCCATATTTTGGGTCCCATATATCTGAGTGAGTGTTTACCAAAAGTTACAGTGTTAAATCTAGGTAAAATGTAGTCATTATTGTGTAAATTATAGTTAGTATTGGGACTTTGGAAAAGGCTACAGATATAGTTAGGGGATATGTTGCTCTTAACCTTATACATGATAATGGCTATGTCCTGTAATTTAATTCATTATTCTTAAATTGTTCATAGTACAGTCAGTACATGCCTGTATTTGTCAATAAATCATGCAAGTCAGTCTCTATAACCCTTAAACAATATTACTCATTTTACTATCATACTTGTAACAAAGGCTTCAGATCTTCTGCATAGCGACACATGGGTCCTGTACACAAGAAGTGTATCTCTTGACCTTGTGCATTGGGAAACTGACCAGCATTAGGAACAATATCAGGACTGGGCTTGTGACCAAACACTCCATTAAAGAATGCTGGCATTCTTATGCTTCCACCAATATCTGAGATTAATAACAAAAGTCAGTATCACATGAGTGTACATCTTTCATATTTCCTACTTAGCTCCAAACCTGCCCAGTTACCCCCCTCCCCCCAGGCAAATATGGGGCATCTTACATGTACATTTTGGAATCAGAACGTTACAAATGCCCCACTCTGGATCTCTTATAAAATAGATATTTTGACACTTTTTGACCAATTCCCCACCCCACCAACTTTTCTTTGCACACACAAAAAGTATCAGTAAGGTCTACTGAATTAATTATAGCCAATGTAAACAGGTGGGGTTGAAATGGAATCAAGAGGGGGTGGGGTATAGGTTTGAACTCACCTGAGCCAATCCCCAGGACAGATCCAGCTCCTCCAAGCACAGCTCCCTCTCCACCAGAGCTGCCTCCAACAATCCTTGCTGTATCGAATGGATTATTAGTTCGTCCGTAGACTCGATTTGCCGACTCCCACCACATGCACAGTTCACTGCAGTTTGTAACAGCCATCAGAATACCTCCTGCATTGCGAAGCCGCTCCACAACTGGTGCATCCTCCGTGGATCTGTGATTCTTCCTGGACACCAACCCACTGCTATTTGGCATTCCTTGGATGGAAAACGATTCCTTTGCGGTGAAAGGAACTCCAAGAAGCGGCTTGGAATCCACTAGTTTCGTTCTCGACTCGACGTCTAAACTTTTGATCATTTGGTCGGCTCTTTTTGCCTCATCTATTGCCTCTTCAAAGCGATCTTCCACCACGGCATTGATCTTGCTGTTAATCAACCTTATTCTCTCTATATATGCAGTTACAGTTTCTTCAGAAGTAAGTTCTAAATTGCGTATTTTTGACGCCAACTGCATCGCAGACAGATGAAGAAGGGGATTCAACGATTCCCCAAACACGTTCGCCATAGCGGAAAAATTATGGAAAGGGACGATAAAAACAACGCCTTAGCTTCGCTGAGTATTTCCAAATGGTTCTATGGCAAGTAAAGAGTAACTTGAGTTGAGTTACATTGGGTCTCAAAGGAGAACTAGAAGAAAGACAAGACATGACACTCCCTCCACAGCATCGCCATTTTGAAACATATATGAAGTACCTCGTCCCCAGGGTCTTCTCGGTCAGATCCAAGATGGCGGCTACTCCGAGAGAAGCCAACTATTGGCTCTTCGATTATGACACAAGTTCTTGCAATGCTTTTTATTGGCTCAACGGACTGAGTCCAGAGAGATAAACTTGTACAGGAGCCCATTACCAGGAGCGTTGAAAGTGAGAACAATAATAATGAATAATAATGAGAAGTGACGTTAGCTATCTGATTGGCTAAGACAACATGGCCTCTGTTTATTTCGCGCGAAATGCAATAAATATAGCCACATCTACTCCTGTGCTGGGAACAGAACCAATGGGGAAGATGGACGCTCCTGGTAATGGCTCCTGACTCCTTGCTCAAACACTGGGGGGAAAATGAGATTCCAACACTGGAATATCATAGGTATATTACTGGTATATTATAAACAATACAATACAATACAATACAATAGTTTATTAGCATTCCCATATACATACATGGTATTGCCTAATTAATATACAATCACACTGAGATTAGAGAAGAGAAAAATATACAGTTCTTTGTAACAATATATTTCTCCTCTCAAAAGCTTCATATATAAAGTGACTCACTTGTTTGCAAACAAATGGATCGACATTACTAAAGAAAAAAGATATTCGATCTTCATCTCGTAATCTCGAAAAACTCTTACAATATTTACTAATTTCTTCAAACATAGACTTCCTTAGGTCGGAATGAGAAACCGAATTATATTGCCGGCCAGTTGGGAGAAAATATATTCCGTATTGGGCGGAGTCTTCCAACGCCGGCAATATAATTCGGTATCGGCGTCCCAAAATCGCAATTAGTTTTGTATCACGATTCAACAATTAAGTCGTGAATTGTTAAAAGAAAGAAGAGAATGAAGCACCAAACTTATGCTGATCGTAATTTCAATTCTCAAAAGCGCCTTAGTATATCTATGGCAACGGTTTCACGGCTCGAGTGGCGAAAACTTTCGCGACGTGTTTTGAAATCTCTTCAAAAATTGTGAAAATTGTACTTTTAGCGGATGAGTGTTAGATTTCTGACGGAAACTACAATGCCAACCTTACCTTTAGGATTGAATAATTCGTATCTTGTAATTTACAGTGTTTTGTAGAAATCTTGCTGTTGAACAAACGACTTTTGAACTTGACCTGGAACCCATGTAACTGCAAGGGCTCGCGCAAGAGCCAATCAGAGGCTGGTATTCTGAGACGCCAATACCATGTTATATTGGCGTCTCAAAAGTAAACAAAATGATCAGTGAATCGTGATACTAGTGGTATATCATTGGTAACCTTGATGATGTACTAACGTTGGAAAATGTTTACATTTCCAATATTGGTATTTTAATTCTTTATAATAATCCCAACGTTGGAACTCTTAATACCAATAATATTGGTATCTTTTTATAGTCCAATGTTGGAAGTCTTGCTACCAATATTGGTCTTTTTATAGTAATAATAATAATATTTATATAGCGCTTATACATGCATTTCTGTTCTAAGCGCTTTACAATACAAGTAAAAAAAAATAGAAAAGTGTTAATGACAATCATAGAACTAATTATGGCTTAAGCTACGAATTAAAATAGATTAAAAAGAACTTGAACAATATAACAAACAAATTGACTATAAAAGCTAGTAAAACGCAAGCTATAAATTATATGCACATTTAAAAAGATATGTTTTAAGCTTAGATTTAAAAATGTTCACATTGCTACTCGATCTAATGTCTATATATATTGCTAGTTCGTTCCATAACCTGGGAGCAGCTACTGAAAATGCTCGGCATCCATAGGTTTTTAAATTATAGTCTGGTGCAGCAATAAGACGCCACTTGTCAGACGATGACCGTAATTGTCGGCAAGGACGATACAATTTTAAAATATCTTGTATATACTTAGGTGATATATTAGTTAAAGCCTTAAATGTGATTAAATTAATTTTAAAAAACAATTATATGCTCTATTAAGGCAGCCAGTGCAGTTCCCTCAGAGTATCAGTTATATGTCATATTTACGAAGACAAGCTATTATCCGAGCAGCTGCACTTTGTGCGTTTTGAAGTTTGGCAATCTGATATTTCGGTAGACCATACAATAGTGAATTACAGAAATCAACTTTGGAGGTGACAAATGAGTGAATTAAAATCTTAGTGGTGTCATAACTTATGTACTTTCTTATTTTTGCAATGTTCCTGAGATGGTAGTAGTAGGCTCCTTTTACCATGTTATTTATTTGGTTACCCATTGTCATATTGGTGTCAAAAACCACTCCAATGTTGCGAGCTTTGTCAGTTGGACGTATAGTGTCAGTACCTACGGTGATGGAGGGGAGAGCAGATGACTTCCGAAATAGTCCCAATGTTGGAAGTCTTGCTATACCCGAATATTGCTCATCACAAAATCAAATAGAGATATTAGTGGAAATTAAAAGACCACAGGTAACCCAACAAACCTCGAGTCGTTGAAGTCTGATTGCACCACTAGTTATTTAGCGTAGCGTAATCGGCGTCAGTATTGGCAGTGACTAAACACAAACATCTCCCATATCATAATAATCCTTGTTCTATTTTATTTCAACCATTTATCTTTTCTGTTTTCCATATATTAGTGAAATATATATTTTTAATACAGGACCTCCCTGAAAATCACAAATTGTGAGTGGAGCTTTCCTGTCAAAATATTACTATTATTATTATTATTATTATGAGTTAGAAGGACTGACAATATTCGTATTTATAGATATCATCATGCAGAAGTTAACTATACAGACAGTAACGAAACCGGCGATGGGAACCTGGACGACACGTGATGTCAACCTTTGAAACTTTAATAGCGATATGCACATATAGATTGAATAAATCGAATATCGCGTGCAAGCTTTCCCAGATTCTCTAGCGTACTAACACACTATCTAGTGAGTGAGAGAGGCACGATTTGAGATATCACAATAACTTTCTGCGCTTCAGCTGTGCGCATCCATGAAACATTGAATTCGAAAAACTTAACAACAAACCATCTTTTTGGGCAGTTTTCCAAGGTGCGTATAGTGGAAATCTTGTGGACCTTCCAGTGTTTTCGCTTTTTGAGCTTTAATCGTCATCTCATTCTCTGCATTTTCGAAATGAAAATCGATGGTAATTAGTATTCCTCCATTTTGAGGACTTTAATTTATTTACATGAAGGAAACCATTTTGCGGTTCCATAGCAATTTCACTGCTTTCTAGTATTGTAACGCCACAGTAATGCAAAACCGGTTAGTAGTTTTTAACACTCATTTATTTCAGTTTTTTTAACAATCTACACGTATTTTTATTTTAACTTTCCATGATATCGTAGAATATCAAGAAAGTGTCTTGTTTCGCAGAACAGTAAATATGGCTTCTGAATAGTGTGATGATAATTACTATTGGGCTCTAGATATTTAAAAAAATCCTGTTTGTTTATTTATTCACTTATTTATATGTTTATTTATTCATTTATTGTGCATTCTGCACCCTTTAGATTATAGAGGTGTTCCTGCGCGGACTATACACATAGCTAGCGATCGAAAACATGCGGCTACACGCGCCTCCGTCCGACCCAATCCCAAATCCCTCGCCCCGACGCACGCGCACACCACATCTAACATTTGTAGCACATTTTCCATCTATATCATTATGACGTCACGGCTTGTTTATGAGGGGGACAGAATCGACTTGAACAATAGAGTTTTGAACTAAATCTGCTCTGCTGAGGAAAATTTAGCTTCGAATTGTCTGGTTTCCAGATATCAGCTGTATCAATGTTTATCCCACAATATTTACCTTATTTGGTGGCTGTTACCGCTATTCTACGTTCTACAAAATGCATTTGATAGCGATTTCCTTTGTGTTGTTGCTGTTTTGTCCCCCTCCCACGACCGTGATCCTTAGCGTTTAAACAATAGATTGTTTTGATTTGACGTCATAATGATATAGGTCAATTGATGGTTTGCACGTTACGTTATAGCCGCCATGTTGGTGCACAGTTTACAATAGATTCTTCGTTAGCTTCTTTTATTCTGTACCGCCAACATGGCCGCCATGCCCATTGTCATTTGAATCTCTGGGGATTGAGTGCAAACCATTTATAGACCCTTTCAGCTTGCCTGTTTGTTGGCCCATTTCAGACCACCTGACGTTTTCCTTGAGTAATGTATTTTTGTTTTTCTGTATCCCAAGAGGAAATGTATCAGTTTCTTTAATTGGAAAACAAAGTACTGAATCCTCTTGAGAACTGCACGTGGTCTGAAATGGGGCAACAAACAGGCATGCTGAAAGGGTCTATTCATTATTCTTTGATATCTCAGACAGCAGGGTGCGTCAGCGTTCACGAGGTCAGCGGAGGGTTAGAGTCTAGAAGAGGACACCTTTCCTCTCTCTTTTTTATTTACTGGACATTTCTTTTAGCTCTCCGTCCCTAGTTCTGGTATTTTTCTTTCTTACCAAATTATCATTTTAATAATAACCAAAAAATATCACAGCCTTTCAAAGCGATCGATCGAAAAACTTGCTTCAACCCCTCTGTCCGAAATATCTCTCAGCTAGTCAATAAACCACACTTCCTAGAAATCAGCCACTCTACTGTGATCACAAATAATTGGAGCTCCACCTGGAGGCTTGTCTATATATATGTAATACATTTTAATCTTGCTTCAACCCCTCTCTCAGCTAGTCAATAAACCACAATTACTAGAAATCAGCCACTCTACTGCTGTCTACTGTGATCACAAATAATTGGAGCTCCACCTGGAGGCTTGTCTATATATATGTATTACATTTTAATCTTGCTTCAACCCCTCTCTCAGCTAGTCAATAAACCACAATTCCTAGACATCAGCCACTCTACTGCTGTCTACTGTGATCAGAAATAATTGGAGCTCCACCTGGAGGCTTGTCTATATATATGTATTACATTTTAATCTTGCTTCAACCCCTCTCTCAGCTAGTCAATAAACCACAATTCCTAGACATCAGCCACTCTACTGCTGTCTACTGTGATCACAAATAATTGGAGCTCCACCTGGAGGCTTGTCTATATATATGTATTACATTTTAATCTTGCTTCAACCCCTCTCTCAGCTAGTCAATAAACCACAATTCCTAGACATCAGCCACTCTACTGCTGTCTACTGTGATCAGAAATAATTGGAGCTCCACCTGGAGGCTTGTCTATATATATGTATTACATTTTAATCTTGCTTCAACCCCTCTCTCAGCTAGTCAATAAACCACAATTCCTAGACATCAGCCACTCTACTGCTGTCTACTGTGATCAGAAATAATTGGAGCTCCACCTATAGACTTGCCTATAGAACCAGGTTCCATTGTTTTACAATGTACCCTATTGTTAATATTTATTTTGAACGCATGAACGAACGATACAGGCTATTATCTCCACCGTTATTATTTTCCTTCGAACAAAGAAAAACATTTATTCGTGGAAATAAACATTCAGGAAACACATTTATTCGTTGCAAAAAATAAATAAAAGTAGCCCAAAGGCCAACTCACATAATATATAGTACATATGGACGGCTACTCCTTCATAGTACAGTACCACAGCACGCGCTTCTGCCACTCCTTCATAGTACAGTACCACAGCACGCGCTCTGCCACTCCTTCATAGTACAGTACCACAGCACGCGCTTCTGCCACTCCTTCATAGTACAGTACCACAGCACGCGCTTCTGCCACTCCTTCATAGTACAGTACCACGGCACGCGCTCTGCCACTCCTTCATAGTACAGTACCACAGCACGCGCTCTGCCACTCCTTCATAGTACAGTACCACAGCACGCGCTTCTGCCACTCCTTCATAGTACAGTACCACAGCACGCGCTTCTGTTCGCCGTATTAAGACCAAATTCATCTTACGCCTTCTCACACGCGACACACTTAGGTATACACAACACAAATCGCTACGTATATAAATCAACGGCTTGGCTACTAACAGGGAGAAGGGAGGGAAGACTAAAACAAAAATGTTTCACGACAGCAGGAGCCCATTAGGGGTATAGAATGGTCCCTTACGAACGAACCACACACTGTTGTCCCACTTCTGTAAACTTTAATATTGTTTTAACTCAAATGAGTCAGTGAGAACCCTGGCAACATGCAATATGGCGACATGGAATGAAGGGGTTTGTCGTAGTTGGTGATGAAAACCCTCTAAACACACACATCTTCCACGTGTTAGACGGATGCGCGGATACGATATATATATTAATCCGACGGTAGTAGGGGCATGACCTTGGGAGATATCGATTGAATACGTGCAGGCTCCTGATACGAGGTATCAGATGAGAAGATCGTTCATGTTGCGAACACCTGAGAGTGTGATACGCTTTCCCCCAAACCAATAACTCGTGGGTTGCTACGCAACAAACGCACCCCAACTTCGTTCTTAGGGTCTTCCGTGCGCGGAATACCCTGGGAACGAGGTTACACAGACCCACGTTTTTTCTTTATCGTTGTGCGCGCGCAGCGTACAGATAATACCTACATGGAACGACAGAACCCAATAAGGTTTGTGTTCTCCCATATTCCTGTTTACATGTATGTATAATGCATTTTTATGTCCAGTATGTAAATTACATGTACATGAACGCGAGTGCAATATGTGATTTATGGGCACCGAGTGATATTTTGAAAGTTCTGATAATTGCACGAGCCATTAGGCGAGAACTTTCAAAATGCCCATAAATCACGTATAGCAAGAGCAGTTCATGCGATGTTTGTTTAATATCCTTAGCGTGCAACTGTGCACTCTATAATCCTTTATGTACTTGTTATATTGACCAATCAGAATCCAGTATTACCATGAGTTCAGATCTTTACTGACTAATCGTTTCACACAAACTGTTTATCAGTTTTTATAATAAACTAGAAGTAATCATAGATTATCAAAGTGCGTTCGACACATTTTTTGAAAGACGGAGAAAGGACTGTGGTAACAGTCTGAAAAGCTGAAATATTTCTGCAATGATGTGGACGGTGTACGTAATTCTGATCAAAAATGCTTGTTTTTTAACTAATGTGTAAATTTTGATGTCTTGACTTATATGTTAATATACAAGGGGATGCATCTGGGCATAAAGCTGTAATTATCTTTGTGTAACATTAAATGATTGGATGCGATGCTTGTGTGGCTATTAAATATATGTATACATGTGGCATTGATTTGAGAATTCGTAGCACATTTTGCTGTGTGGTATACAGTGTAAAGCAATACAGTGTAAAGCAATAACTTAGTGTAGAACACAAATCAACCCAGGCTATAGCTACATACATTTACATACATACATGAACTTTATTTGAGTGTCAATAGTATTTAGCTATAAAGCTAATTGGGGACACTATATTACAGGATATATAAAGTACACTGTACGTATAAATAAATATTACAAGCTTAGCTACGGCTATTCAGATGTGTATAACTGCATTCCTGTTCCTAGAACATAAACTATATCAGTATGCATGTGTATAAAGTACACCCCATGTAGTTCCTTCGATTCAGATCATTCACATTACTTTTCCCGGGTATTTTTCAAGTGAGTTAGTTCCAGAATAACTTATGGTCAATGTCCTGGCTTTGATTGCTTTGATCAGCCTTGTTTCAGGTCGGCTAGAAATTCAGTGTAGATTTATAATTGATTAGGATTTAGGGAACACAGCAATGAACTCAGCACTTTAAATTTCCCTCACCTTGTACTGTGTCGATATTCCAGTTCCTTGGCATATCAAAGATTAACTCTTTGCCTGAATGTAGTGTTAATTTGAATCCGTTAATTTGTACAACCAAGAAAGGCAAGATGTACACAGTGTCGCAACTCACACAAGATACGGCGATTACGGGTATCTAGAAAACTTAGACATAGATTTCTCTTCAGCCAGGTCATCTTACTGTTTGTAGTTTCGGTATCTGTATGTACAGCGAAAAGCAGAATCCAGTACAGTGAGCAAGCCAACAGAATTCACTCGGTTGTTTACAAATTATGGTGAGTTGATTTGGGGAGCGATAAGAGTCGCTCTGTTCAACTTCGCTGGTGTTGTCACTCTTCACAACTCACACTGAAATATTCATATCCATGTATTTCTCTTCAGCCTTCAGGTATGCATATGATTTATAGCATCTTGACCATTTGCAGTTTTGGTATCGGCAAACCGAACACAATTCAATGCAGCGAGCACGCCAACAGCATATTTTTCGATCGCACATTAATAACTCTGTTCAGCATAAATAAATAATTATGGCCGAGTTGAATGTTCAAGGTCCTCCAGATGTACTACACACTTTCCTCAGGCTTTGCTCAATTGTACTTGCGAACCTTTGAAACATCATTGCATTGGATTGTCGGAAAATAAGGCAAGTAACTAACCGATCGCGAAACGAAACAGAAGCCATGATGGCATTCACCAAAATGGCCGCTCGCATCGTGTACGTGTGGTTACCAGTTCCCCGGCCGAGATAATTTATTCCAAAAAGTACAAACACACATGATGACATGAGGACAAGAATCTCGATTTATTTCGCTTGGGGAAGCACAGGTAGCCCACACATAACCACAGGGAGTCCACTGCAAGATTAGTATGCGTTCTCCTTCGTCGAACGCAATAAGATTATTGTTTGTGAATTCAAGTACAGTTGTGTCATGTCCAGTCCATGGTATTTTCTATAATGGATTTTAATGCTGCCATGGATATTAGGATAGCTTCTTCTGTTCTAATGGTCCGACTGCCCTGGCCAGGGCATGTGTTAATGTAGTGGTGAAACAATACACTTGGATCTGAGACATCAAGGCTCTCATCTGACTCCAAACTTGCTTCTAAACCTTTAAGGCCACCAAACACAATCAGCATGCGCCTGTTGTGAAAAGAACACGGTTTGAATTACTTGATGGTTTTCAACTTCTTCAGCAAAAACTTGTGAAAAACAATACTGAGTCCTAGCCTTCTCCATGGGCATTTCTCTGTTTCGACCGCAGAAGATGAGGGGAGATTGGGGAGAAGATGCCTGCAGAAGAGGCTTAGGGGGTGATGATCAGACGATCTCAGACGAGTTTGAGTTCAGATCAGGCTTTCTATATAAACCCTTGTAAAAAGAGTCTTGGTTAACATGATACTAGGATGAAACATTATCTCCAACCAGTCGGACTCATTCTGGGTGCTGGACGGCCGAGTTTCGTCAGTCCTGTCCGGAGACAGACCAGTACAATCTTGATTTTTCCCATGTAAACCAAATCAGACCAGTCTGGAGAGAGACTGGTACAAGATTTTTGGATCCTATGTAAACCTGCACTGATTTGAGACTGGTCTGCTATTTTCTAAGCTAAAGGCCTCGAGTGTATTTTCATCCAGGTCTCATGCAAACCGCCGTTTTTTTGTATAAGTACATGTAGGTCTCATGTGAACACTAATATCATAATATAATAATATATTTTTATATATTTAGGCAAGCCTAAAAGCGGAGCTCCCAGTTATCTGAGAAAACGACCCGAAAAAAACCGATAAAGTATGTAAAGAAAACAAAGACAAAAACACAACATTAACTGGTAAAATCAAGGAAAATTAGTGCAATAGATTTAGGCGAAAAAAGAAGATACCGGAAATTGAAAAAAAGAAAAACAAATACACTAGCTACTGGCCAACGTTTCATCCCGGCCGCCTGGTTTCAACAAAGTTGTGCGTGCGCAGGTGCATATACTCAGCGCTCGAAATTGCGACCGATGTGGACGCAAATGCGACCAAAATTTTGCTATTTGCGACTAAAAATTATTCAACAGTCGCAAAATTTCGACTTGTTTTTTTGCTTTTATGACGAATCTCCCATGTTTTTTGCGACCAAAAATGACAAATTTGCGACCAAATTTCAGTTCCTAATCGCTAATTTGTGACCAGTATTTTATGTTAATTTCGAGCCCTGATAATGTACAGGCGTGTCGCTCGCCGTGTGTTAGGGTTCGGCAGCGAGGGAAACCAGAAGTCAGACAGTTTTTGCTTTCATCCTACATCTACATGTATGGTGCTCCACTCACGCGGGAGCTCCGCTATCATACCGGTCTGAAATCGTACTGGTCTGAAATCGTACTGGTCTGAAATCGTACTGGTCTGAAATCATATACCGGTCTGAAATCGTACTGGTCTGAAATCGTACTGGTCTGAAATCGTACTGGTCTGAAATCGTACTGGTCTGAAATCATATACCGGACTGAAATCATATACCGGTCTGAAATCGTACTGGTCTGAAATCATATACCGGTCTGAAATCATATACCGGTCTGAAATCATATACCGGTCTGAAATCGTACTGGTCTGAAATCGTACTGGTCTGAAATCATACCGGTCTGAAATCGTACCGGTCTGAAATCATACCGGTCTGAAATTATAATTTATACATTTATTGGATGGATGTGTTTTGCAGAAGCTACACATGTACTAAGTAACTGTTTACATGAAGGTACTATGCTGACCTGAGAACTAGGGCTATCTTGAAAACTTTAATGTATTGTAATCTTTTGAGATGATTTTGAATATTGACAACAATGTTTCTGGTCCTAGCACTAGGGTCACTGCAACATCCCTTCATGCAAACAGGCCCTCCGTATACTCACATCTCAATCTCACCTGCTTTAGAAGTTGGTTTCATTTTAACTGTAACCCTGATTCCAGGCTTAAGGCATTTGTCAATTCTGACTTCTTTCCTCATGCCTGCATTAACAAGTGAACATCCTCCTTGACGTACAGGTCTATCTAATACAACCCCTTCCCTATATGGGACATTGTCATCGATACGCATATGATGTGGGCTATCAAGAGGATTCAACACTCCTTATATGTGGGTATTAAAACAAAGAAAAATAAGTTACAAGCATTTAATAAACAAAACATAATTAAATAAATGAGAAAAAGACTTGGAGGTTTGACTTGTTATTGAATGTATATATTATTAATTAACTTTAACATCACAAGATCAAGTACATAAAAAATGGATTGCACCCTGGATGTAGATTAATTCACATCAATTATTTTCAGCTTAATCTTTACCTCCATACAACATCTAACAGCTCGGACTATTTTGACTGTCCAAATGATCAAAACCTTCACTATATACAGGGGTTTCTGGAAATAGTAGGGTACTTAAGCTGAAGTAGGCATGGTTATTTGTGGCTTTCAACTTTTAGTTTTTCAGCTTTGAGCTTTAATGTGCTTCAAGATGCATGGGTACTGTTGTCCTGGTTCTAATGACACCCCTACTATATGTACTGTAAGTATTTCACTTACAGACATGTTATTGCAGGGCTCGAAATTAAGAAAAAAAAGGAGGCATAATTTTATGTCCAGCTTAAAATTTTTAGGCGTAATTCTCCAAAATTTTACGCCTAAGTGGAAAACGTTAGGCGTAAAACGAAAAAATCTAGGCGTATTTACGCCCGTATCGGGCGCAATTTCGAGCCCTGTATTGACCAAATTCATAATAGCTGCCTCCTTATTTGCATAATTTGGAAGATTAATCTGTTGAGGGAAACTAATGCTCCCATACGAAAGATCACATTACAACTAGTAATTGTGTTCAGTTTTAGAGCAATGTGGAGATTTGCAGGCAAGTTATAAAGGTATTTCAAATGCAGAAAAAAAACATGAAAACCAGGCTGGAAAGGCGTTGGCTGTTTTTCTTCACAAATCTTTGAAATTTCAAATGGCTGTAACTTCATTCCTTTTTAACCTACATGTACAGGCCACAAATTTCTCGAGATTACTAATTTTAACATGCTCTTTGGCGTGGTAATGTTCATGTTTTCTGTACATGACTGTGGATAATAAATTAACTAATGAAACAGAAGTATGAATACAATATGTTCTATACATTGTACCTGCATATTGTAGGTCTGAATGCTTTGGAAAGAAGGATTTTCTGAGATACTGAGGACACTCCAGGTATTGAAGAATTCTTGCCAGCTGAACATTTGCATCACCTTTCTTGCTATAACTGCGAATTCCTCCCTCTGACTTGTCCAGGGATTTGTTTGACTCATTGAAAATTATGACTTCATCAATATTGAACACAACTAAGGCCCTGGCTATCTACAATTTGAAAAACAAAACAACAGAAAACACTGTCTAGATCTACAGCTATTTAGCTTTTTAAGATGTTGTGATCTTGGAATGACATAAAACTAATAGAAATTTGTGCATCTACACATGTATGAAGAGAAAATTAATCTTGAAGTTCGATTTGCTACTGAAATATCTATACTGTGTGGTGGTTCAATTCAGTGCAAGTTTCCCCATATCATACGTCACACATACATGTACCAACTTGAGGAAAAACAATCACACCTCCAGCACAAAGAAACACAATGGTTAGCAATTAGAAGCCGTTAGTCCGGCTTTTCTATTTTTGGGACAGCATGGCAAAACTAATTTATTCCCCATACCTGATGTCGCAAATTACGACTAATGAGCTATCTGTACATAGCGGCGGTTGTGAGGAAGGTTTTCGGATTTTCTCTTCATAGACACACAACACAAAAAAATAAAATATCAGAACCTGTTTATTTTGCATGCACTGTAAATGTACATGTTTGTAATTAGATATTGGCTTGATTTTAGGGTTCAGTTTCCCTTTAATACTTATAAGTATATTCTGTTACTGTACATCTTGTTTTTTTGGAAGATCTTACAGTTTACTTAGTATTATCATAGCTAAGATATGGCACTGCCTGAAATTACTGAATCATTTACCATGGTTTAACTTACTCCATCCTATGGCCATGATTTCATTGCAGAATGACTGCTATAAAACCTTGACAAACTACGGTAACTAGTTGGATGCAGTCATGTTACCATGGCAACTTATGGTACATGTAACAGCTAGCTCCAAATTAAACAAAAGTTCTAGTCGCATTAGTTACTAAAATTTGGTTGCAAGTTTCCAATTTTAGTTCACTTGCTAAAAACAGAATCCAATGGTCTTACGACAAAAAGCTGCACCTGCTGTATATTTTAAAAAGAGACTGCTTTAAAATGGCGTCTGAACACTTGGTTAAAGGGAAATAAAAGGGGAAATGAAGGTACATTTATTAAAATGTTGCATGAGTTTGCTGAAAATTTGTAAAATCCCATTGAAGCATAATAGGTGAAAACTAGTTGCCAAATTTGCGATTGCCAAAAAAGTTTTAGTCGTGAGTGATAGTAATTTGGTTGCATTTGTATTGGTCGTAATTTCAAGCTCTGTGTAATTGGGGTACTTACAGTACTTACAGTAACTCTGACTTTTAATCTTTTTGGTTTCAATGCAAAACAACTGTGTCCCAATGCTTCAATAATTTCAAGTGGTACTGTATGAGATAAAAGTACTCTTTCTATTGTGAGGCTGAGCATACTGGTGAAGACTATCAGGATGAGGACTACATGTACATGTGGGGTAAGAATTTAGGGCCACATAAGAACCCTAAATCAATCCGACGACTACACAAACGTGCATGTATCCAAGAGAAATAAGTTCTGCTATTTTATTTCTTTGTGGTGCACTTCTAAAAAGAGGAAATACGTTTTGAAGGTCGAAAAATATCAAATTCTCCGCTGATAAAGTTAGTTTGTGTGGCAGCTCAATTCAGTGCTTTTTTCCCTATATCATACATCATGCATGCCAACTGAAGGTAAAACAACCATGCCTTCGGCACAAAGAAAGCACAATATGCGCAATTATGAGCCATTAGTCCATCTATTCAAAGCTGAGAAGAAAATGACAAAACTAATTTATTCCCCGTATTGTATGTCACAGATTACAGGAATTGAGCCAGCTCAATTACCTACATCCAGTCCCATTCACTCTTTTCCCCTGGTGGCCATCTTGGATTCAAAGCGAGGCAATCCTTTGTTTTTGCTAGGCTAAACTACAACAACAACAACAACAACAAATACTTTATTTCACACCCGTATTTTACCATGAATTACGATAAGACATCTAATTAAATTAGGGAGGGTGTCAGGATACCTAAAATAGCTTAATGCATAAAACTAATTGAGTCAGCTGGTACCCTGGGAGAATTTAAGTTTAATATAAAACAAGAGCCCATCTGGGCTTTCACTCGGGCCACATGAGATTGAAGATGAAATACACTTTCATTTGAAATCCTCTTAGTAATAACCAAAGGGAATAATTATTAGCTGAATTTAGCAGTCTTTAGGAGTTGCCGGTAGTGGGGTGACTTTCATTCTCTGCTCCCCTAGTATATATGTAATTTAATATTTGTGTTTTTCTCGTATGTTGACCTTTTAATTTAAACACTACTTATTCGTTTAACACACTGCATTTGAGCAGGCATATATTCATTGTTTTGAACCCGAGAAGTAACCGTACTACCGTACTTCATGGTCCCTTTCTTTAGTAGTGGGTTGTCGGTCAGGTGATTGTAAACTCTCGTCATTTAGCACAGAAAATGTATTCTGATGAATAGGGATCGGGTTGTCATGTAAGAAAGATGGCTCTTGAACAAACTGATAAGCTTCAGTAGGTTGGGTAGTCTCAGAACACTGGAGACCTTGGTCTTTCATTGTCTTATTATTTGTATTCTTGTTTTTTTTTTTTAAAGTTTGAAAGTCGAATCTCAGCTTTATTATATCCGCTTTCAACTCGCCATTTTCAACTTCTAGGTCAATAATATATTCGTGATGACAGCATCTTGATTTCGGTCTTGTATATATTATCTTGCTGCACTAATTTGTCTTCCAAATGACTGAGTTTGGTTTCTTGATTCGTGTTTTGATGTGATGAGAGTAAGAATTCATTACACATATCAGTTAGGTCAGCCTCCATGTTACAAATCAAGGTCGTTAAAGCAGCGAGAGAGTTCTTATTGCGGGCTAACAATCCTCGTGAATAATCTAAAGAATTCCATCTCTTCTGGTTTGAATTTGACTCATGTGTATGTTGCTTTTGGAGTTTCAAGGATACGTTGATCTAAAACTACAGGCTCTTGGGGTTTTTCATTGACTTGTGAACTTGCAGGCTCTGTAATTTGTTTTGTTTTCTTAGTATAACATAAAGTGTTGAACATGTTCATGTTCTCAAGCATGTCGCGCGTGACCTCTGTTTCTTCATTCATTAAGTTCTCTACTTTCATCTGTAATCTGGGAAACTCAATCTTTGCCCATGCCTTGGCACATAACTATTCCTGTTGTTAAGTAGACGTGGATGATTATAAGTAAAATCCTTCGACAGCTTGTACCGTTTCCGCTAGGTCAATATCCTCGCTGGAACAAAATAACTTGAGCTCAATACTCTCTGATCCAACTTACGGTAAATTTAAATCTCTGACAGTTTTTAAGAGACTCATAATATTGGTCTTGAAGTGCCTTCACCCAAAATAAGATGTTCTCCTCAGATGTTTTAAATGCAGCACAGCGAGCCGATGGCTTATAGATTCCAATATATATGTCTTTGAATTTAGCTTTCCGGATCCTGGCCCCTTCACTGGCTTCAAGTCGTCGTACGTGTCGTATATATAATCACTGGCCATCTGGGTAAAAAACACGGTCCTTCGGCTCCGACAATAGCGCCAGTTGAAATATCCTGAGCCTGTTGGAAGGCTTTCGCACGAGTGAAGTTAAATAAAACATTAAACTGGCTTACATTTGAGAGATGAGACTCCAAGTTAGAGAGAAAGTTGCTCGCGGGTCCTCCGCCATCTTGCTTTACTGTATTAAATTATGTAAATAAATTAACCTGGCGATTGTTGCGTGACCAGCACAGTGCAATCTGATTGGTGTGAATTTGACCTTTAACGCATGCGCAGAATTCTTGCTACACGGAATAAAAAAAGAAAAAAGAAAAAAGAACGACTTGCATTTTAAGACTGGGTACTGCCACAGGCAGCCCGAGTAATAATAATAATCACACATACAAAATAAACAAATTTATACAAGTTGAGAAAACACATAGACAGAGCTAAGACTACATTGTACATGTATATAGTAGTAACGTGGAAGAAATAACAAATCATAGTATATAAGTTGTAATAATAACAATATTTATAACAAAAATGACGAGTACAGGTCGACAACAAATATAGGCATGAAAATAAACTTAAATTAAATGACAGCTTAGTAATTCACTTAGCATCTGCCATGCTGCATCACAGTCACACATGCGCTTTTTCTCGTTCTGATATTCCCAAAGTACGAGGCGTAAAGGATTGCCTTGCTTTGAATCCAAGATGGCCACCAGGTGAAAAGAGTGAATGGGACTGGATGTACATGTAGGTAATGGAGGTGGTCGTTTAATAGAGGTAGTGTTTACAGTATATATACTGTGTATGTATATGTAGTAAATTCCTGGGACTTTGATTACTGGCTGCTAACACAAGCTTCTCAGCTTTACTGGAAAATTATTAATAGAGGGTGGCCGTTAAAACAGGGCTAGTGCTTAATTAACACAGGTTTGACTGTACTTTTTTGTGCTGCGGCCATGTTTAATCCCAGGACAATAAAAACCTTTGTTTCCCTGCTAGGCGGTCCAGAATTCTCTGAAGAGGAGTTTGAAAGGGGGGGGGGGGGGGTTCAATTATGGCATTTATTTTATTTTATAAAAGTGAGGGAGGGGAAGGTGGTTAATTGACAAAATAAGGGGGGTTTGGTTAAACTCCCCTTTTACCCCTGGATCCATCCCAGCCCTGTCTAAATTCATTCTGAAACTGCTCAGTGCAAGGTTATGTACGTGTGGGAAGTACAATGTAATCATTGTTTCTAGCCAACAAGGCCACCATGTGATAAAAATATACAGAAACTCAGGGAAGATTATGTGTAACTCTCCTTGAATGGGTCCATGACGTACAAATTACATGTAATAAATAAATATATACTTTCACAGTAGCTAATAATGTGTAAATTATAAACTATGAATAATTCAGAGGACTTACCTGCCCAGCTAGATATGTCCTTAGTTCAGGTGATTGTGCATTATCTAATATAGAGCCAGGAAGAGCTATGCTTACTGTAAAATGCCGCCCTACAAAATTAACCATAAATTATTTGGAAAGCAGGACGGTATAAAACTTTACAGTTATAGCTGTATTAAATGCCTGAAAACTAGTACTTAGTTTAGTTATACAGGAGCTGATACATGTACTTACCACAGCTTGCTGTTGCTTGTTGCTCTGTATCCTGCCCTACTTTTAGATGTTTAACCTCAGCTTCTCCATTTCCTACCTCGTTGTTGTGGTTATCAAGTTTTCTTTTTTTCTTCTTGTGTTGAGCTACCACAGAAAGTTAAACTTAAATTAGCCTACATGTACAGAAGCTGTTAACCAACCATCGGTAATCCCAACTTTACTCAGGGTGGGTTAATGGCTACATATACGCTAAGTAGAGGAAATTGCATGTATGCGAGTGCTATATATGCAGGATTTATATAAGCTGGCACTGAGTGATAAAATTATTTTGTAAAGGCTCGTTCAATAGTACAGTACCACAGCACGCGCTCTGCCACTCCTTCATAGTACAGTACCACGGCACGCGCTCTGCCACTCCTTCATAGTACAGTACCACAGCACGCGCTTCTGCCACTCCTTCATAGTACAGTACCACAGCACGCGCTTCTGTTCGCCGTATTAAGACCAAATTCATCTTACGCCTTCTCACACGCGACACACTTAGGTATACACAACACAAATCGCTACGTATATAAATCAACGGCTTGGCTACTAACAGGGAGAAGGGAGGGAAGACTAAAACAAAAATGTTTCACGACAGCAGGAGCCCATTAGGGGTATAGAATGGTCCCTTACGAACGAACCACACACTGTTGTCCCACTTCTGTAAACTTTAATATTGTTTTAACTCAAATGAGTCAGTGAGAACCCTGGCAACATGCAATATGGCGACATGGAATGAAGGGGTTTGTCGTAGTTGGTGATGAAAACCCTCTAAACACACACATCTTCCACGTGTTAGACGGATGCGCGGATACGATATATATATTAATCCGACGGTAGTAGGGGCATGACCTTGGGAGATATCGATTGAATACGTGCAGGCTCCTGATACGAGGTATCAGATGAGAAGATCGTTCATGTTGCGAACACCTGAGAGTGTGATACGCTTTCCCCCAAACCAATAACTTGTGGGTTGCTACGCAACAAACGCACCCCAACTTCGTTCTTAGGGTCTTCCGTGCGCGGAATACCCTGGGAACGAGGTTACACAGACCCACGTTTTTTCTTTATCGTTGTGCGCGCGCAGCGTACAGATAATACCTACATGGAACGACAGAACCCAATAAGGTTTGTGTTCTCCCATATTCCTGTTTACATGTATGTATAATGCATTTTTATGTCCAGTATGTAAATTACATGTACATGAACGCGAGTGCAATATGTGATTTATGGGCACCGAGTGATATTTTGAAAGTTCTGATAATTGCACGAGCCATTAGGCGAGAACTTTCAAAATGCCCATAAATCACGTATAGCAAGAGCAGTTCATGCGATGTTTGTTTAATATCCTTAGCGTGCAACTGTGCACTCTATAATCCTTTATGTACTTGTTATATTGACCAATCAGAATCCAGTATTACCATGAGTTCAGATCTTTACTGACTAATCGTTTCACACAAACTGTTTATCAGTTTTTATAATAAATAAGATTATTGTTTGTGAATTCAAGTACAGTTGTGTCATGTCCAGTCCATGGTATTTTCTATAATGGGTTTTAATGCTGCCATGGATATTAGGATAGCTTCTTCTGTTCTAATGGTCCGACTGCCCTGGCCAGGGCATGTGTTAATGTAGTGGTGAAACAATACACTTGGATCTGAGACATCAAGGCTCTCATCTGACTCCAAACTTGCTTCTAAACCTTTAAGGCCACCAAACACAATCAGCATGCGCCTGTTGTGAAAAGAACACGGTTTGAATTACTTGATGGTTTTCAACTTCTTCAGCAAAAACTTGTGAAAAACAATACTGAGTCCTAGCCTTCTCCATGGGCATTTCTCTGTTTCGACCGCAGAAGATGAGGGGAGATTGGGGAGAAGATGCCTGCAGAAGAGGCTTAGGGGGTGATGATCAGACGATCTCAGACGAGTTTGAGTTCAGATCAGGCTTTCTATATAAACCCTTGTAAAAAGAGTCTTGGTTAACATGATACTAGGATGAAACATTATCTCCAACCAGTCGGACTCATTCTGGGTGCTGGACGGCCGAGTTTCGTCAGTCCTGTCCGGAGACAGACCAGTACAATCTTGATTTTTCCCATGTAAACCAAATCAGACCAGTCTGGAGAGAGACTGGTACAAGATTTTTGGATCCTATGTAAACCTGCACTGATTTGAGACTGGTCTGCTATTTTCTAAGCTAAAGGCCTCGAGTGTATTTTCATCCAGGTCTCATGCAAACCGCCGTTTTTTTGTATAAGTACATGTAGGTCTCATGTGAACACTAATATCATAATATAATAATATATTTTTATATATTTAGGCAAGCCTAAAAGCGGAGCTCCCAGTTATCTGAGAAAACGACCCGAAAAAAACCGATAAAGTATGTAAAGAAAACAAAGACAAAAACACAACATTAACTGGTAAAATCAAGGAAAATTAGTGCAATAGATTTAGGCGAAAAAAGAAGATACCGGAAATTGAAAAAAAGAAAAACAAATACACTAGCTACTGGCCAACGTTTCATCCCGGCCGCCTGGTTTCAACAAAGTTGTGCGTGCGCAGGTGCATATACTCAGCGCTCGAAATTGCGACCGATGTGGACGCAAATGCGACCAAAATTTTGCTATTTGCGACTAAAAATTATTCAACAGTCGCAAAATTTCGACTTGTTTTTTTGCTTTTATGACGAATCTCCCATGTTTTTTGCGACCAAAAATGACAAATTTGCGACCAAATTTCAGTTCCTAATCGCTAATTTGTGACCAGTATTTTATGTTAATTTCGAGCCCTGATAATGTACAGGCGTGTCGCTCGCCGTGTGTTAGGGTTCGGCAGCAAGGGAAACCAGAAGTCAGACAGTTTTTGCTTTCATCCTACATCTACATGTATGGTGCTCCACTCACGCGGGAGCTCCGCTATCATACCGGTCTGAAATCGTACTGGTCTGAAATCGTACTGGTCTGAAATCGTACTGGTCTGAAATCATATACCGGTCTGAAATCGTACTGGTCTGAAATCGTACTGGTCTGAAATCGTACTGGTCTGAAATCGTACTGGTCTGAAATCATATACCGGACTGAAATCATATACCGGTCTGAAATCGTACTGGTCTGAAATCATATACCGGTCTGAAATCATATACCGGTCTGAAATCATATACCGGTCTGAAATCGTACTGGTCTGAAATCGTACTGGTCTGAAATCATACCGGTCTGAAATCGTACCGGTCTGAAATCATACCGGTCTGAAATCGTACTGGTGCCATGTAATCACCCTCTAAGTGAATCGTTTTATCTAATGCAGCACTATAATTCGTAAAATTGGTAGAGAACATGGCATTGACTAATATTTACCTGAACTTTGCCAACTTTAGAGAACCCACTTGAGTGCCTCTTTCTGAAGTGCCAATCATCACATCATAGCCTTCCTTATAAGGAGATTGTGTAAATACTGCTCCAAAGCTTGGTGCCAGCCTTACAGAGTATCCCCAATAAATTCCTGCCTCTGTCCTGGGTGCACTAGGTGCAACAACAGTACCAACGAAGACTTTGGGATCTGAATGAAAAAATGGAGATACTATGACGTTCATTATGGTACTGTTTGTATCCAAGAAGACTTTGGGATCTGAATGAAAACAAGATGGGGCTAGATACTACATGTATGACTTTAATTAATATGGAACTGTTTGTATCAAATAAGACTTTGGGATCTTAATGAAAAAAAAAAGATGAATGCCAGGACTGGAGGTTATAATTTATACATTTATTGGATGGATGTGTTTTGCAGAAGCTACACATGTACTAAGTAACTGTTTACATGAAGGTACTATGCTGACCTGAGAACTAGGGCTATCTTGAAAACTTTAATGTATTGTAATCTTTTGAGATGATTTTGAATATTGACAACAATGTTTCTGGTCCTAGCACTAGGGTCACTGCAACATCCCTTCATGCAAACAGGCCCTCCGTATACTCACATCTCAATCTCACCTGCTTTAGAAGTTGGTTTCATTTTAACTGTAACCCTGATTCCAGGCTTAAGGCATTTGTCAATTCTGACTTCTTTCCTCATGCCTGCATTAACAAGTGAACATCCTCCTTGACGTACAGGTCTATCTAATACAACCCCTTCCCTATATGGGACATTGTCATCGATACGCATATGATGTGGGCTATCAAGAGGATTCAACACTCCTTATATGTGGGTATTAAAACAAAGAAAAATAAGTTACAAGCATTTAATAAACAAAACATAATTAAATAAATGAGAAAAAGACTTGGAGGTTTGACTTGTTATTGAATGTATAAATTATTAATTAACTTTAACATCACAAGATCAAGTACATAAAAAAATGGATTGCACCCTGGATGTAGATTAATTCACATCAATTATTTTCAGCTTAATCTTTACCTCCATACAACATCTAACAGCTCGGACTATTTTGACTGTCCAAATGATCAAAACCTTCACTATATACAGGGGTTTCTGGAAATAGTAGGGTACTTAAGCTGAAGTAGGCATGGTTATTTGTGGCTTTCAACTTTTAGTTTTTCAGCTTTGAGCTTTAATGTGCTTCAAGATGCATGGGTACTGTTGTCCTGGTTCTAATGACACCCCTACTATATGTACTGTAAGTATTTCACTTACAGACATGTTATTGCAGGGCTCGAAATTAAGAAAAAAAAGGAGGCATAATTTTATGTCCAGCTTAAAATTTTTAGGCGTAATTCTCCAAAATTTTACGCCTAAGTGGAAAACGTTAGGCGTAAAACGAAAAAATCTAGGCGTATTTACGCCCGTATCGGGCGCAATTTCGAGCCCTGTATTGACCAAATTCATAATAGCTGCCTCCTTATTTGCATAATTTGGAAGATTAATCTGTTGAGGGAAACTAATGCTCCCATACGAAAGATCACATTACAACTAGTAATTGTGTTCAGTTTTAGAGCAATGTGGAGATTTGCAGGCAAGTTATAAAGGTATTTCAAATGCAGAAAAAAAACATGAAAACCAGGCTGGAAAGGCGTTGGCTGTTTTTCTTCACAAATCTTTGAAATTTCAAATGGCTGTAACTTCATTCCTTTTTAACCTACATGTACAGGCCACAAATTTCTCGAGATTACTAATTTTAACATGCTCTTTGGCGTGGTAATGTTCATGTTTTCTGTACATGACTGTGGATAATAAATTAACTAATGAAACAGAAGTATGAATACAATATGTTCTATACATTGTACCTGCATATTGTAGGTCTGAATGCTTTGGAAAGAAGGATTTTCTGAGATACTGAGGACACTCCAGGTATTGAAGAATTCTTGCCAGCTGAACATTTGCATCACCTTTCTTGCTATAACTGCGAATTCCTCCCTCTGACTTGTCCAGGGATTTGTTTGACTCATTGAAAATTATGACTTCATCAATATTGAACACAACTAAGGCCCTGGCTATCTACAATTTGAAAAACAAAACAACAGAAAACACTGTCTAGATCTACAGCTATTTAGCTTTTTAAGATGTTGTGATCTTGGAATGACATAAAACTAATAGAAATTTG
The DNA here is from genome assembly GCA_030867875.1 of Actinernus sp. WN-2022. Taxonomy (NCBI): domain Eukaryota; kingdom Metazoa; phylum Cnidaria; class Anthozoa; order Actiniaria; family Actinernidae; genus Actinernus; species Actinernus sp. WN-2022. The sequence goes on along the minus strand of JAOWCC010000936.1, from coordinate 82,296,090 downwards.
TGCATCTACACATGTATGAAGAGAAAATTAATCTTGAAGTTCGATTTGCTACTGAAATATCTATACTGTGTGGTGGTTCAATTCAGTGCAAGTTTCCCCATATCATACGTCACACATACATGTACCAACTTGAGGAAAAACAATCACACCTCCAGCACAAAGAAACACAATGGTTAGCAATTAGAAGCCGTTAGTCCGGCTTTTCTATTTTTGGGACAGCATGGCAAAACTAATTTATTCCCCATACCTGATGTCGCAAATTACGACTAATGAGCTATCTGTACATAGCGGCGGTTGTGAGGAAGGTTTTCGGATTTTCTCTTCATAGACACACAACACAAAAAAATAAAATATCAGAACCTGTTTATTTTGCATGCACTGTAAATGTACATGTTTGTAATTAGATATTGGCTTGATTTTAGGGTTCAGTTTCCCTTTAATACTTATAAGTATATTCTGTTACTGTACATCTTGTTTTTTGGAAGATCTTACAGTTTACTTAGTATTATCATAGCTAAGATATGGCACTGCCTGAAATTACTGAATCATTTACCATGGTTTAACTTACTCCATCCTATGGCCATGATTTCATTGCAGAATGACTGCTATAAAACCTTGACAAACTACGGTAACTAGTTGGATGCAGTCATGTTACCATGGCAACTTATGGTACATGTAACAGCTAGCTCCAAATTAAACAAAAGTTCTAGTCGCATTAGTTACTAAAATTTGGTTGCAAGTTTCCAATTTTAGTTCACTTGCTAAAAACAGAATCCAATGGTCTTACGACAAAAAGCTGCACCTGCTGTATATTTTAAAAAGAGACTGCTTTAAAATGGCGTCTGAACACTTGGTTAAAGGGAAATAAAAGGGGAAATGAAGGTACATTTATTAAAATGTTGCATGAGTTTGCTGAAAATTTGTAAAATCCCATTGAAGCATAATAGGTGAAAACTAGTTGCCAAATTTGCGATTGCCAAAAAAGTTTTAGTCGTGAGTGATAGTAATTTGGTTGCATTTGTATTGGTCGTAATTTCAAGCTCTGTGTAATTGGGGTACTTACAGTACTTACAGTAACTCTGACTTTTAATCTTTTTGGTTTCAATGCAAAACAACTGTGTCCCAATGCTTCAATAATTTCAAGTGGTACTGTATGAGATAAAAGTACTCTTTCTATTGTGAGGCTGAGCATACTGGTGAAGACTATCAGGATGAGGACTACATGTACATGTGGGGTAAGAATTTAGGGCCACATAAGAACCCTAAATCAATCCGACGACTACACAAACGTGCATGTATCCAAGAGAAATAAGTTCTGCTATTTTATTTCTTTGTGGTGCACTTCTAAAAAGAGGAAATACGTTTTGAAGGTCGAAAAATATCAAATTCTCCGCTGATAAAGTTAGTTTGTGTGGCAGCTCAATTCAGTGCTTTTTTCCCTATATCATACATCATGCATGCCAACTGAAGGTAAAACAACCATGCCTTCGGCACAAAGAAAGCACAATATGCGCAATTATGAGCCATTAGTCCATCTATTCAAAGCTGAGAAGAAAATGACAAAACTAATTTATTCCCCGTATTGTATGTCACAGATTACAGGAATTGAGCCAGCTCAATTACCTACATCCAGTCCCATTCACTCTTTTCCCCTGGTGGCCATCTTGGATTCAAAGCGAGGCAATCCTTTGTTTTTGCTAGGCTAAACTACAACAACAACAACAACAAATACTTTATTTCACACCCGTATTTTACCATGAATTACGATAAGACATCTAATTAAATTAGGGAGGGTGTCAGGATACCTAAAATAGCTTAATGCATAAAACTAATTGAGTCAGCTGGTACCCTGGGAGAATTTAAGTTTAATATAAAACAAGAGCCCATCTGGGCTTTCACTCGGGCCACATGAGATTGAAGATGAAATACACTTTCATTTGAAATCCTCTTAGTAATAACCAAAGGGAATAATTATTAGCTGAATTTAGCAGTCTTTAGGAGTTGCCGGTAGTGGGGTGACTTTCATTCTCTGCTCCCCTAGTATATATGTAATTTAATATTTGTGTTTTTCTCGTATGTTGACCTTTTAATTTAAACACTACTTATTCGTTTAACACACTGCATTTGAGCAGGCATATATTCATTGTTTTGAACCCGAGAAGTAACCGTACTACCGTACTTCATGGTCCCTTTCTTTAGTAGTGGGTTGTCGGTCAGGTGATTGTAAACTCTCGTCATTTAGCACAGAAAATGTATTCTGATGAATAGGGATCGGGTTGTCATGTAAGAAAGATGGCTCTTGAACAAACTGATAAGCTTCAGTAGGTTGGGTAGTCTCAGAACACTGGAGACCTTGGTCTTTCATTGTCTTATTATTTGTATTCTTGTTTTTTTTTTTTAAAGTTTGAAAGTCGAATCTCAGCTTTATTATATCCGCTTTCAACTCGCCATTTTCAACTTCTAGGTCAATAATATATTCGTGATGACAGCATCTTGATTTCGGTCTTGTATATATTATCTTGCTGCACTAATTTGTCTTCCAAATGACTGAGTTTGGTTTCTTGATTCGTGTTTTGATGTGATGAGAGTAAGAATTCATTACACATATCAGTTAGGTCAGCCTCCATGTTACAAATCAAGGTCGTTAAAGCAGCGAGAGAGTTCTTATTGCGGGCTAACAATCCTCGTGAATAATCTAAAGAATTCCATCTCTTCTGGTTTGAATTTGACTCATGTGTATGTTGCTTTTGGAGTTTCAAGGATACGTTGATCTAAAACTACAGGCTCTTGGGGTTTTTCATTGACTTGTGAACTTGCAGGCTCTGTAATTTGTTTTGTTTTCTTAGTATAACATAAAGTGTTGAACATGTTCATGTTCTCAAGCATGTCGCGCGTGACCTCTGTTTCTTCATTCATTAAGTTCTCTACTTTCATCTGTAATCTGGGAAACTCAATCTTTGCCCATGCCTTGGCACATAACTATTCCTGTTGTTAAGTAGACGTGGATGATTATAAGTAAAATCCTTCGACAGCTTGTACCGTTTCCGCTAGGTCAATATCCTCGCTGGAACAAAATAACTTGAGCTCAATACTCTCTGATCCAACTTACGGTAAATTTAAATCTCTGACAGTTTTTAAGAGACTCATAATATTGGTCTTGAAGTGCCTTCACCCAAAATAAGATGTTCTCCTCAGATGTTTTAAATGCAGCACAGCGAGCCGATGGCTTATAGATTCCAATATATATGTCTTTGAATTTAGCTTTCCGGATCCTGGCCCCTTCACTGGCTTCAAGTCGTCGTACGTGTCGTATATATAATCACTGGCCATCTGGGTAAAAAACACGGTCCTTCGGCTCCGACAATAGCGCCAGTTGAAATATCCTGAGCCTGTTGGAAGGCTTTCGCACGAGTGAAGTTAAATAAAACATTAAACTGGCTTACATTTGAGAGATGAGACTCCAAGTTAGAGAGAAAGTTGCTCGCGGGTCCTCCGCCATCTTGCTTTACTGTATTAAATTATGTAAATAAATTAACCTGGCGATTGTTGCGTGACCAGCACAGTGCAATCTGATTGGTGTGAATTTGACCTTTAACGCATGCGCAGAATTCTTGCTACACGGAATAAAAAAAGAAAAAAGAAAAAAGAACGACTTGCATTTTAAGACTGGGTACTGCCACAGGCAGCCCGAGTAATAATAATAATCACACATACAAAATAAACAAATTTATACAAGTTGAGAAAACACATAGACAGAGCTAAGACTACATTGTACATGTATATAGTAGTAACGTGGAAGAAATAACAAATCATAGTATATAAGTTGTAATAATAACAATATTTATAACAAAAATGACGAGTACAGGTCGACAACAAATATAGGCATGAAAATAAACTTAAATTAAATGACAGCTTAGTAATTCACTTAGCATCTGCCATGCTGCATCACAGTCACACATGCGCTTTTTCTCGTTCTGATATTCCCAAAGTACGAGGCGTAAAGGATTGCCTTGCTTTGAATCCAAGATGGCCACCAGGTGAAAAGAGTGAATGGGACTGGATGTACATGTAGGTAATGGAGGTGGTCGTTTAATAGAGGTAGTGTTTACAGTATATATACTGTGTATGTATATGTAGTAAATTCCTGGGACTTTGATTACTGGCTGCTAACACAAGCTTCTCAGCTTTACTGGAAAATTATTAATAGAGGGTGGCCGTTAAAACAGGGCTAGTGCTTAATTAACACAGGTTTGACTGTACTTTTTTGTGCTGCGGCCATGTTTAATCCCAGGACAATAAAAACCTTTGTTTCCCTGCTAGGCGGTCCAGAATTCTCTGAAGAGGAGTTTGAAAGGGGGGGGGGGGTTCAATTATGGCATTTATTTTATTTTATAAAAGTGAGGGAGGGGAAGGTGGTTAATTGACAAAATAAGGGGGGTTTGGTTAAACTCCCCTTTTACCCCTGGATCCATCCCAGCCCTGTCTAAATTCATTCTGAAACTGCTCAGTGCAAGGTTATGTACGTGTGGGAAGTACAATGTAATCATTGTTTCTAGCCAACAAGGCCACCATGTGATAAAAATATACAGAAACTCAGGGAAGATTATGTGTAACTCTCCTTGAATGGGTCCATGACGTACAAATTACATGTAATAAATAAATATATACTTTCACAGTAGCTAATAATGTGTAAATTATAAACTATGAATAATTCAGAGGACTTACCTGCCCAGCTAGATATGTCCTTAGTTCAGGTGATTGTGCATTATCTAATATAGAGCCAGGAAGAGCTATGCTTACTGTAAAATGCCGCCCTACAAAATTAACCATAAATTATTTGGAAAGCAGGACGGTATAAAACTTTACAGTTATAGCTGTATTAAATGCCTGAAAACTAGTACTTAGTTTAGTTATACAGGAGCTGATACATGTACTTACCACAGCTTGCTGTTGCTTGTTGCTCTGTATCCTGCCCTACTTTTAGATGTTTAACCTCAGCTTCTCCATTTCCTACCTCGTTGTTGTGGTTATCAAGTTTTCTTTTTTTCTTCTTGTGTTGAGCTACCACAGAAAGTTAAACTTAAATTAGCCTACATGTACAGAAGCTGTTAACCAACCATCGGTAATCCCAACTTTACTCAGGGTGGGTTAATGGCTACATATACGCTAAGTAGAGGAAATTGCATGTATGCGAGTGCTATATATGCAGGATTTATATAAGCTGGCACTGAGTGATAAAATTATTTTGTAAAGGCTCGTTCAATAGTACAGTACCACAGCACGCGCTCTGCCACTCCTTCATAGTACAGTACCACGGCACGCGCTCTGCCACTCCTTCATAGTACAGTACCACAGCACGCGCTTCTGCCACTCCTTCATAGTACAGTACCACAGCACGCGCTTCTGTTCGCCGTATTAAGACCAAATTCATCTTACGCCTTCTCACACGCGACACACTTAGGTATACACAACACAAATCGCTACGTATATAAATCAACGGCTTGGCTACTAACAGGGAGAAGGGAGGGAAGACTAAAACAAAAATGTTTCACGACAGCAGGAGCCCATTAGGGGTATAGAATGGTCCCTTACGAACGAACCACACACTGTTGTCCCACTTCTGTAAACTTTAATATTGTTTTAACTCAAATGAGTCAGTGAGAACCCTGGCAACATGCAATATGGCGACATGGAATGAAGGGGTTTGTCGTAGTTGGTGATGAAAACCCTCTAAACACACACATCTTCCACGTGTTAGACGGATGCGCGGATACGATATATATATTAATCCGACGGTAGTAGGGGCATGACCTTGGGAGATATCGATTGAATACGTGCAGGCTCCTGATACGAGGTATCAGATGAGAAGATCGTTCATGTTGCGAACACCTGAGAGTGTGATACGCTTTCCCCCAAACCAATAACTTGTGGGTTGCTACGCAACAAACGCACCCCAACTTCGTTCTTAGGGTCTTCCGTGCGCGGAATACCCTGGGAACGAGGTTACACAGACCCACGTTTTTTCTTTATCGTTGTGCGCGCGCAGCGTACAGATAATACCTACATGGAACGACAGAACCCAATAAGGTTTGTGTTCTCCCATATTCCTGTTTACATGTATGTATAATGCATTTTTATGTCCAGTATGTAAATTACATGTACATGAACGCGAGTGCAATATGTGATTTATGGGCACCGAGTGATATTTTGAAAGTTCTGATAATTGCACGAGCCATTAGGCGAGAACTTTCAAAATGCCCATAAATCACGTATAGCAAGAGCAGTTCATGCGATGTTTGTTTAATATCCTTAGCGTGCAACTGTGCACTCTATAATCCTTTATGTACTTGTTATATTGACCAATCAGAATCCAGTATTACCATGAGTTCAGATCTTTACTGACTAATCGTTTCACACAAACTGTTTATCAGTTTTTATAATAAATAAGATTATTGTTTGTGAATTCAAGTACAGTTGTGTCATGTCCAGTCCATGGTATTTTCTATAATGGGTTTTAATGCTGCCATGGATATTAGGATAGCTTCTTCTGTTCTAATGGTCCGACTGCCCTGGCCAGGGCATGTGTTAATGTAGTGGTGAAACAATACACTTGGATCTGAGACATCAAGGCTCTCATCTGACTCCAAACTTGCTTCTAAACCTTTAAGGCCACCAAACACAATCAGCATGCGCCTGTTGTGAAAAGAACACGGTTTGAATTACTTGATGGTTTTCAACTTCTTCAGCAAAAACTTGTGAAAAACAATACTGAGTCCTAGCCTTCTCCATGGGCATTTCTCTGTTTCGACCGCAGAAGATGAGGGGAGATTGGGGAGAAGATGCCTGCAGAAGAGGCTTAGGGGGTGATGATCAGACGATCTCAGACGAGTTTGAGTTCAGATCAGGCTTTCTATATAAACCCTTGTAAAAAGAGTCTTGGTTAACATGATACTAGGATGAAACATTATCTCCAACCAGTCGGACTCATTCTGGGTGCTGGACGGCCGAGTTTCGTCAGTCCTGTCCGGAGACAGACCAGTACAATCTTGATTTTTCCCATGTAAACCAAATCAGACCAGTCTGGAGAGAGACTGGTACAAGATTTTTGGATCCTATGTAAACCTGCACTGATTTGAGACTGGTCTGCTATTTTCTAAGCTAAAGGCCTCGAGTGTATTTTCATCCAGGTCTCATGCAAACCGCCGTTTTTTTGTATAAGTACATGTAGGTCTCATGTGAACACTAATATCATAATATAATAATATATTTTTATATATTTAGGCAAGCCTAAAAGCGGAGCTCCCAGTTATCTGAGAAAACGACCCGAAAAAAACCGATAAAGTATGTAAAGAAAACAAAGACAAAAACACAACATTAACTGGTAAAATCAAGGAAAATTAGTGCAATAGATTTAGGCGAAAAAAGAAGATACCGGAAATTGAAAAAAAGAAAAACAAATACACTAGCTACTGGCCAACGTTTCATCCCGGCCGCCTGGTTTCAACAAAGTTGTGCGTGCGCAGGTGCATATACTCAGCGCTCGAAATTGCGACCGATGTGGACGCAAATGCGACCAAAATTTTGCTATTTGCGACTAAAAATTATTCAACAGTCGCAAAATTTCGACTTGTTTTTTTGCTTTTATGACGAATCTCCCATGTTTTTTGCGACCAAAAATGACAAATTTGCGACCAAATTTCAGTTCCTAATCGCTAATTTGTGACCAGTATTTTATGTTAATTTCGAGCCCTGATAATGTACAGGCGTGTCGCTCGCCGTGTGTTAGGGTTCGGCAGCGAGGGAAACCAGAAGTCAGACAGTTTTTGCTTTCATCCTACATCTACATGTATGGTGCTCCACTCACGCGGGAGCTCCGCTATCATACCGGTCTGAAATCGTACTGGTCTGAAATCGTACTGGTCTGAAATCGTACTGGTCTGAAATCATATACCGGTCTGAAATCGTACTGGTCTGAAATCGTACTGGTCTGAAATCGTACTGGTCTGAAATCGTACTGGTCTGAAATCATATACCGGACTGAAATCATATACCGGTCTGAAATCGTACTGGTCTGAAATCATATACCGGTCTGAAATCATATACCGGTCTGAAATCATATACCGGTCTGAAATCGTACTGGTCTGAAATCGTACTGGTCTGAAATCATACCGGTCTGAAATCGTACCGGTCTGAAATCATACCGGTCTGAAATCGTACTGGTGCCATGTAATCACCCTCTAAGTGAATCGTTTTATCTAATGCAGCACTATAATTCGTAAAATTGGTAGAGAACATGGCATTGACTAATATTTACCTGAACTTTGCCAACTTTAGAGAACCCACTTGAGTGCCTCTTTCTGAAGTGCCAATCATCACATCATAGCCTTCCTTATAAGGAGATTGTGTAAATACTGCTCCAAAGCTTGGTGCCAGCCTTACAGAGTATCCCCAATAAATTCCTGCCTCTGTCCTGGGTGCACTAGGTGCAACAACAGTACCAACGAAGACTTTGGGATCTGAATGAAAAAATGGAGATACTATGACGTTCATTATGGTACTGTTTGTATCCAAGAAGACTTTGGGATCTGAATGAAAACAAGATGGGGCTAGATACTACATGTATGACTTTAATTAATATGGAACTGTTTGTATCAAATAAGACTTTGGGATCTTAATGAAAAAAAAAAGATGAATGCCAGGACTGGAGGTTATAATTTATACATTTATTGGATGGATGTGTTTTGCAGAAGCTACACATGTACTAAGTAACTGTTTACATGAAGGTACTATGCTGACCTGAGAACTAGGGCTATCTTGAAAACTTTAATGTATTGTAATCTTTTGAGATGATTTTGAATATTGACAACAATGTTTCTGGTCCTAGCACTAGGGTCACTGCAACATCCCTTCATGCAAACAGGCCCTCCGTATACTCACATCTCAATCTCACCTGCTTTAGAAGTTGGTTTCATTTTAACTGTAACCCTGATTCCAGGCTTAAGGCATTTGTCAATTCTGACTTCTTTCCTCATGCCTGCATTAACAAGTGAACATCCTCCTTGACGTACAGGTCTATCTAATACAACCCCTTCCCTATATGGGACATTGTCATCGATACGCATATGATGTGGGCTATCAAGAGGATTCAACACTCCTTATATGTGGGTATTAAAACAAAGAAAAATAAGTTACAAGCATTTAATAAACAAAACATAATTAAATAAATGAGAAAAAGACTTGGAGGTTTGACTTGTTATTGAATGTATATATTATTAATTAACTTTAACATCACAAGATCAAGTACATAAAAAAATGGATTGCACCCTGGATGTAGATTAATTCACATCAATTATTTTCAGCTTAATCTTTACCTCCATACAACATCTAACAGCTCGGACTATTTTGACTGTCCAAATGATCAAAACCTTCACTATATACAGGGGTTTCTGGAAATAGTAGGGTACTTAAGCTGAAGTAGGCATGGTTATTTGTGGCTTTCAACTTTTAGTTTTTCAGCTTTGAGCTTTAATGTGCTTCAAGATGCATGGGTACTGTTGTCCTGGTTCTAATGACACCCCTACTATATGTACTGTAAGTATTTCACTTACAGACATGTTATTGCAGGGCTCGAAATTAAGAAAAAAAAGGAGGCATAATTTTATGTCCAGCTTAAAATTTTTAGGCGTAATTCTCCAAAATTTTACGCCTAAGTGGAAAACGTTAGGCGTAAAACGAAAAAATCTAGGCGTATTTACGCCCGTATCGGGCGCAATTTCGAGCCCTGTATTGACCAAATTCATAATAGCTGCCTCCTTATTTGCATAATTTGGAAGATTAATCTGTTGAGGGAAACTAATGCTCCCATACGAAAGATCACATTACAACTAGTAATTGTGTTCAGTTTTAGAGCAATGTGGAGATTTGCAGGCAAGTTATAAAGGTATTTCAAATGCAGAAAAAAAACATGAAAACCAGGCTGGAAAGGCGTTGGCTGTTTTTCTTCACAAATCTTTGAAATTTCAAATGGCTGTAACTTCATTCCTTTTTAACCTACATGTACAGGCCACAAATTTCTCGAGATTACTAATTTTAACATGCTCTTTGGCGTGGTAATGTTCATGTTTTCTGTACATGACTGTGGATAATAAATTAACTAATGAAACAGAAGTATGAATACAATATGTTCTATACATTGTACCTGCATATTGTAGGTCTGAATGCTTTGGAAAGAAGGATTTTCTGAGATACTGAGGACACTCCAGGTATTGAAGAATTCTTGCCAGCTGAACATTTGCATCACCTTTCTTGCTATAACTGCGAATTCCTCCCTCTGACTTGTCCAGGGATTTGTTTGACTCATTGAAAATTATGACTTCATCAATATTGAACACAACTAAGGCCCTGGCTATCTACAATTTGAAAAACAAAACAACAGAAAACACTGTCTAGATCTACAGCTATTTAGCTTTTTAAGATGTTGTGATCTTGGAATGACATAAAACTAATAGAAATTTGTGCATCTACACATGTATGAAGAGAAAATTAATCTTGAAGTTCGATTTGCTACTGAAATATCTATACTGTGTGGTGGTTCAATTCAGTGCAAGTTTCCCCATATCATACGTCACACATACATGTACCAACTTGAGGAAAAACAATCACACCTCCAGCACAAAGAAACACAATGGTTAGCAATTAGAAGCCGTTAGTCCGGCTTTTCTATTTTTGGGACAGCATGGCAAAACTAATTTATTCCCCATACCTGATGTCGCAAATTACGACTAATGAGCTATCTGTACATAGCGGCGGTTGTGAGGAAGGTTTTCGGATTTTCTCTTCATAGACACACAACACAAAAAAATAAAATATCAGAACCTGTTTATTTTGCATGCACTGTAAATGTACATGTTTGTAATTAGATATTGGCTTGATTTTAGGGTTCAGTTTCCCTTTAATACTTATAAGTATATTCTGTTACTGTACATCTTGTTTTTTGGAAGATCTTACAGTTTACTTAGTATTATCATAGCTAAGATATGGCACTGCCTGAAATTACTGAATCATTTACCATGGTTTAACTTACTCCATCCTATGGCCATGATTTCATTGCAGAATGACTGCTATAAAACCTTGACAAACTACGGTAACTAGTTGGATGCAGTCATGTTACCATGGCAACTTATGGTACATGTAACAGCTAGCTCCAAATTAAACAAAAGTTCTAGTCGCATTAGTTACTAAAATTTGGTTGCAAGTTTCCAATTTTAGTTCACTTGCTAAAAACAGAATCCAATGGTCTTACGACAAAAAGCTGCACCTGCTGTATATTTTAAAAAGAGACTGCTTTAAAATGGCGTCTGAACACTTGGTTAAAGGGAAATAAAAGGGGAAATGAAGGTACATTTATTAAAATGTTGCATGAGTTTGCTGAAAATTTGTAAAATCCCATTGAAGCATAATAGGTGAAAACTAGTTGCCAAATTTGCGATTGCCAAAAAAGTTTTAGTCGTGAGTGATAGTAATTTGGTTGCATTTGTATTGGTCGTAATTTCAAGCTCTGTGTAATTGGGGTACTTACAGTACTTACAGTAACTCTGACTTTTAATCTTTTTGGTTTCAATGCAAAACAACTGTGTCCCAATGCTTCAATAATTTCAAGTGGTACTGTATGAGATAAAAGTACTCTTTCTATTGTGAGGCTGAGCATACTGGTGAAGACTATCAGGATGAGGACTACATGTACATGTGGGGTAAGAATTTAGGGCCACATAAGAACCCTAAATCAATCCGACGACTACACAAACGTGCATGTATCCAAGAGAAATAAGTTCTGCTATTTTATTTCTTTGTGGTGCACTTCTAAAAAGAGGAAATACGTTTTGAAGGTCGAAAAATATCAAATTCTCCGCTGATAAAGTTAGTTTGTGTGGCAGCTCAATTCAGTGCTTTTTTCCCTATATCATACATCATGCATGCCAACTGAAGGTAAAACAACCATGCCTTCGGCACAAAGAAAGCACAATATGCGCAATTATGAGCCATTAGTCCATCTATTCAAAGCTGAGAAGAAAATGACAAAACTAATTTATTCCCCGTATTGTATGTCACAGATTACAGGAATTGAGCCAGCTCAATTACCTACATCCAGTCCCATTCACTCTTTTCCCCTGGTGGCCATCTTGGATTCAAAGCGAGGCAATCCTTTGTTTTTGCTAGGCTAAACTACAACAACAACAACAACAAATACTTTATTTCACACCCGTATTTTACCATGAATTACGATAAGACATCTAATTAAATTAGGGAGGGTGTCAGGATACCTAAAATAGCTTAATGCATAAAACTAATTGAGTCAGCTGGTACCCTGGGAGAATTTAAGTTTAATATAAAACAAGAGCCCATCTGGGCTTTCACTCGGGCCACATGAGATTGAAGATGAAATACACTTTCATTTGAAATCCTCTTAGTAATAACCAAAGGGAATAATTATTAGCTGAATTTAGCAGTCTTTAGGAGTTGCCGGTAGTGGGGTGACTTTCATTCTCTGCTCCCCTAGTATATATGTAATTTAATATTTGTGTTTTTCTCGTATGTTGACCTTTTAATTTAAACACTACTTATTCGTTTAACACACTGCATTTGAGCAGGCATATATTCATTGTTTTGAACCCGAGAAGTAACCGTACTACCGTACTTCATGGTCCCTTTCTTTAGTAGTGGGTTGTCGGTCAGGTGATTGTAAACTCTCGTCATTTAGCACAGAAAATGTATTCTGATGAATAGGGATCGGGTTGTCATGTAAGAAAGATGGCTCTTGAACAAACTGATAAGCTTCAGTAGGTTGGGTAGTCTCAGAACACTGGAGACCTTGGTCTTTCATTGTCTTATTATTTGTATTCTTGTTTTTTTTTTTTAAAGTTTGAAAGTCGAATCTCAGCTTTATTATATCCGCTTTCAACTCGCCATTTTCAACTTCTAGGTCAATAATATATTCGTGATGACAGCATCTTGATTTCGGTCTTGTATATATTATCTTGCTGCACTAATTTGTCTTCCAAATGACTGAGTTTGGTTTCTTGATTCGTGTTTTGATGTGATGAGAGTAAGAATTCATTACACATATCAGTTAGGTCAGCCTCCATGTTACAAATCAAGGTCGTTAAAGCAGCGAGAGAGTTCTTATTGCGGGCTAACAATCCTCGTGAATAATCTAAAGAATTCCATCTCTTCTGGTTTGAATTTGACTCATGTGTATGTTGCTTTTGGAGTTTCAAGGATACGTTGATCTAAAACTACAGGCTCTTGGGGTTTTTCATTGACTTGTGAACTTGCAGGCTCTGTAATTTGTTTTGTTTTCTTAGTATAACATAACGTGTTGAACATGTTCATGTTCTCAAGCATGTCGCGCGTGACCTCTGTTTCTTCATTCATTAAGTTCTCTACTTTCATCTGTAATCTGGGAAACTCAATCTTTGCCCATGCCTTGGCACATAACTATTCCTGTTGTTAAGTAGACGTGGATGATTATAAGTAAAATCCTTCGACAGCTTGTACCGTTTCCGCTAGGTCAATATCCTCGCTGGAACAAAATAACTTAAGCTCAATACTCTCTGATCCAACTTACGGTAAATTTAAATCTCTGACAGTTTTTAAGAGACTCATAATATTGGTCTTGAAGTGCCTTCACCCAAAATAAGATGTTCTCCTCAGATGTTTTAAATGCAGCACAGCGAGCCGATGGCTTATAGATTCCAATATATATGTCTTTGAATTTAGCTTTCCGGATCCTGGCCCCTTCACTGGCTTCAAGTCGTCGTACGTGTCGTATATATAATCACTGGCCATCTGGGTAAAAAACGCGGTCCTTCGGCTCCGACAATAGCGCCAGTTGAAATATCCTGAGCCTGTTGGAAGGCTTTCGCACGAGTGAAGTTAAATAAAACATTAAACTGGCTTACATTTGAGAGATGAGACTCCAAGTTAGAGAGAAAGTTGCTCGCGGGTCCTCCGCCATCTTGCTTTACTGTATTAAATTATGTAAATAAATTAACCTGGCGATTGTTGCGTGACCAGCACAGTGCAATCTGATTGGTGTGAATTTGACCTTTAACGCATGCGCAGAATTCTTGCTACACGGAATAAAAAAATAAAAAATAAAAAAGAACGACTTGCATTTTAAGACTGGGTACTGCCACAGGCAGCCCGAGTAATAATAATAATCACACATACAAAATAAACAAATTTATACAAGTTGAGAAAACACATAGACAGAGCTAAGACTACATTGTACATGTATATAGTAGTAACGTGGAAGAAATAACAAATCATAGTATATAAGTTGTAATAATAACAATATTTATAACAAAAATGACGAGTACAGGTCGACAACAAATATAGGCATGAAAATAAACTTAAATTAAATGACAGCTTAGTAATTCACTTAGCATCTGCCATGCTGCATCACAGTCACACATGCGCTTTTTCTCGTTCTGATATTCCCAAAGTACGAGGCGTAAAGGATTGCCTTGCTTTGAATCCAAGATGGCCACCAGGTGAAAAGAGTGAATGGGACTGGATGTAGGTAATGGAGGTGGTCGTTTAATAGAGGTAGTGTTTACAGTATATATACTGTGTATGTATATGTAGTAAATTCCTGGGACTTTGATTACTGGCTGCTAACACAAGCTTCTCAGCTTTACTGGAAAATTATTAATAGAGGGTGGCCGTTAAAACAGGGCTAGTGCTTAATTAACACAGGTTTGACTGTACTTTTTTGTGCTGCGGCCATGTTTAATCCCAGGACAATAAAAACCTTTGTTTCCCTGCTAGGCGGTCCAGAATTCTCTGAAGAGGAGTTTGAAAGGGGGGGGGGGGGGGGTTCAATTATGGCATTTATTTTATTTTATAAAAGTGAGGGAGGGGAAGGTGGTTAATTGACAAAATAAGGGGGGTTTGGTTAAACTCCCCTTTTACCCCTGGATCCATCCCAGCCCTGTCTAAATTCATTCTGAAACTGCTCAGTGCAAGGTTATGTACGTGTGGGAAGTACAATGTAATCATTGTTTCTAGCCAACAAGGCCACCATGTGATAAAAATATACAGAAACTCAGGGAAGATTATGTGTAACTCTCCTTGAATGGGTCCATGACGTACAAATTACATGTAATAAATAAATATATACTTTCACAGTAGCTAATAATGTGTAAATTATAAACTATGAATAATTCAGAGGACTTACCTGCCCAGCTAGATATGTCCTTAGTTCAGGTGATTGTGCATTATCTAATATAGAGCCAGGAAGAGCTATGCTTACTGTAAAATGCCGCCCTACAAAATTAACCATAAATTATTTGGAAAGCAGGACGGTATAAAACTTTACAGTTATAGCTGTATTAAATGCCTGAAAACTAGTACTTAGTTTAGTTATACAGGAGCTGATACATGTACTTACCACAGCTTGCTGTTGCTTGTTGCTCTGTGTCCTGCCCTACTTTTAGATGTTTAACCTCAGCTTCTCCATTTCCTACCTCGTTGTTGTGGTTATCAAGTTTTCTTTTTTTCTTCTTGTGTTGAGCTACCACAGAAAGTTAAACTTAAATTAGCCTACATGTACAGAAGCTGTTAACCAACCATCGGTAATCCCAACTTTACTCAGGGTGGGTTAATGGCTACATATACGCTAAGTAGAGGAAATTGCATGTATGCGAGTGCTATATATGCAGGATTTATATAAGCTGGCACTGAGTGATAAAATTATTTTGTAAAGGCTCGTTCAATTTGAAAACTTTCAAAATATCACTTGCACCTATAAATCAAGTATAGCACAGTCACAAGCAGTTCATGCGATTTTTTGTTTATAATATACTGAGGAAACAAACATTTGCTGAGAGCATGTGACTGTCGGAGCAAGTGCAGAATACAACGCCACTAATTAGGCTATGTAATAATTCATTTTCTCAAATTTTCATACAAACCTTCTAAAAACCTAATCCCCAAATAAAAAAAACACCTAACCATTTAAAACCCCAAATCATATTCATAGAACAAATCTAAATACACCTGAACAGAACTTAAAATGATGGAAAATTTAGTGACGTTTTCAAGTGATCTTTTTAAGTGTCACTGCAGTGGCGTTGTGTTCTGCAGTTTAGTATAATCTTAAATTAGGTACTGAATATTTAAGTTATAGAATATAGCCAGGAGAGTCTATTCTTTTAGTTTTTATACGTAGTGTTAAAAATATGCATAAACAAATAGAGTCCTGACCTTTCTTTTTCGAATTTCTATTTGAACTGTCCTCTAACTATGGGTAAGAAATAAAAACATAAAAATCAGACAATTCAAATGAAGCATATTCATCAAAAAACCTTTTCCGTATACAACACTTACACTATCCGCCATTTTGGATTAGAGCTCGCAAAGGATTCTGGTTCGGCGCATATTTTACATTGGATATCCGCAGTAGCGATGCGTGAAGGCTCATACGCTCAAGTAAACGTGGAGTGAGGGCAGGAGATTCGAGTTCCATCGAAAAAGCCTTGATTTTGGTTTGAAGAACATCAGTATCTAATATGCCTGCAATTGATAACGATACCGAGTAAGTAACTTTTTGTCGTAATGTATTTTGTCTATGTTTTCATGAAGGGTGAATGAAAAGCCGACGTGGGAACTGACACGCATGGCGCCAGTTTAATATATTTATTTGCAAATAAATTAAGCTATTCGATTATTTCTATCCCCATAACTTTTTTTCATTTCTGTATAGAATATACATTCTACTATACTATAAAATATACTTATGAGGTTACATGTTTTGACCTGGTCTTGGGCCGGGATGATAAAATTCACCATGAAAATAATAATTTAATACGAGTGTCTCGATCGAAACTCCTTCGTCTCGAATTTAACGAAACTGTCATTACCTGATTCTGCTCAAATTTTCACAAACAGAACACAATTTATTGATACAACTGATAATGTCAAAATCTTGACCCGACCACACACACTATAAATGACGTAATTGTGGCGTAATGTACCGATCAATTCGAAACATCAACATCCCTCCCCCCTCCCCTCGGGCATTTGACTCTTTTTCCTGCCCGGGGAGTAGGGAATTTGACATCTGTAGCTATCCTTGGGGTGGGGAATTTGACACTAGAAGGGAGGGGGGGAAATCTAGTCAAACGATTTTTCTTAAACAAATGGAAACTATTCAAATTTATTACACACATACACAGTGTAAATTTTGGAAGTTGCCAAAATTTTGGGCTATGAATTTCTTACCTTTTTACTAAAGTTGTGAAAGTTGCAAGGACCATAGCTTTCTGTCAATAGATGTAATTAATAAAATGTTCACTGTAGGAAACTTATTTAAGTAAAACATTGAGAATAGAGGTGCTTTGTTGATGTTTAATTGTTATTAAATCCATAAATCACTTTTTTAAATTATGTATCATGATTGGTATTACTTGAGAGACTGTAACGCTGCCCTTTCGTCGTTTGTACTTGTGTCAGTGAGAAGCCAAGCTGGGCTGATCTGGTGGAAGAGGCTGGGGAGACTGGAATGACAGGTCTGTTAAAGCGTTATTTCTGATACTGTTATATTTTCAGTAAAGAAAATACCCCATACATGATGCATTAGTGATGCAGTACCTTTTGATACAAGAAACATAACCTCTCTCATCTCCTTTCTTAAATAATATTAAAAGCTCTGTTTCAGATAATTATTCCTTTGACTAGTCATTTGATTTTATAATATTTATTAGATTATAATGCTATTACTGAAGAAATACAAACTTACTTTAATTTATCCCCCCCCCTCTAAATATAAGTATTTAGGGTCATCCTCTCAATTAGTTTATGCTATTAGGATGACCCGAACTCAATAAAGCAATTATTAGTTAATCAATATTATATGTTCAGATATTCACATCGTAAATGTCAATTCATAAGTATATTTCCAAATTGTAAACTTATTATTGAGTCAAATAAAAAATGACGATGATGATGAACAGTAGTTACTCGAAAGTGAATCATTCTACACAAAGTACCACATGTAATCTTATCACAAATTCTCCACTGGAGAAATATTAAAGACCTAAAATAAAGTTTGAATATTTAAAATCACACTTTACATTATTAAAAAAACTTGCTGTTTTGTTTAGTTTTAACCATACAGTACATGATATTGCACATACCTATTGTGTACAGTACATGATATTGCATGTATGTTGATCATTTCTGTTTCCAGGCCAGTTACATGTACATATACCACCAACCACAGAAATCATGGAAGGAGAAAACAAAATCGTAACAGAATACAAAAGAAACGAAGAGGGCAAGCTAATTAAAGTAAGAAGGGTTGAATACAAAATTCTCAGAAAATGTATCCAACAAAAAGACTAAAAACAATATCTATGAAAGACTGGTTATTTCATAAGTTTTCTATGGAATACAGGGGAATATTTCATGAGAATTTTGTATTATTTGGTATAATAATAATAATATATATAATAATTACACTGAGTTCTTAGTGCGCATCTCGACAAGCCTCGATGTGCTTACAATCAACAATATAAAATTATAATACAATATTTTTAACTACAATGGTACCTACGATTAAATTTTTTTTCTTGTAACGATCCTTTAGGAGAGTTGTATACCAAAATAATATAAATTTCTCGTGAAATATCCAAAGTCTGATGGCTGTTCCTTGCTTTAACGAACTGAAGAACAACTGCTTGACCCATTGTGTTCACGCATTTAATGCAAATGATCAAACTGAAACAATCACAAATGAACTGGGTCGTTAAAAACACACTGAATGCGTGCTGTCAACGCTAGAAATCCCTCACTACATTTCAATGCACTGCTGCAACCTTGTATAAACATATCTACACTATTCAATGCACCACGGACGTTCAGCAGATTATAACTTAAGAAGTCAAATACATTTATTTATCAATAATTAAGCAACTAAAGGTTTTGATGAAGTGTCAATGGCAAATTCAGGCAATTTATTTACTTGTGCACCAATATCACACGGCTCTAGCTAGGAGTCAGATTATTAAACTACAATTTCATATATTATACTGCTTGCAGCACCTCACTTTTTCTAGAAACCTCTAGTTCAGTGTACTAGATATATTGACTTAGTAGCAGATTTTGTTTCACAGGTTTAGTGAAATCACTCTAAAAACTGTATCTCGGTATGTACATGTACATGTAATATCCCCTGTGTACAAGTGCAAGATGTAGTTTTTTGGGTATTCTCCCCCCCCCCTCCCGCCCCCCGCCTCACTTTTCTAATGGTTCATCCCTTAGTACTGGCCAGTAAATGATGTGAATGAGATCTGTAATCACATCATACTGTGTCAATACATTTTTCCATGTTTTCTCACCCTTCGTGATGTTTGTGTGATCTAATATCTTTTAGACAGTAACAACCTACAGGGTAGAAATAAGAAGGGTTGCAAAAGATGTGGCAAAGAGAAAGGTACGTTAAATTTGTATATGCTAGTATTCAAGTCTTGAATTCTCTGATAGAGTTGAGCTCTTATGAAACAAAAATAGATTGACTGTTATGACTAGCAAGTTACATGTAATATGTTAGCCTTGCCATTTTGTGCAGTAAGGTAATTAATTGGTTTATTCATAGGCTTGGAAGCTCTATGATACATGTATTGTCCTAATCATAAACTTTTTATCTTTAGCTTTGGAAGAAATTTGGTGATTCCAAAGGTGATAAGCCAGGACCTGATAAAACAACAACCCTGGTTGGTGATGATGTGTTCTTGATTCTTACATCGAGCAAAGAGGTACAACTACATGTATATCAGTTTATGTCAATTATATGTTTTGCATTTTGAGTGGAAAAGGTAACATGTTTGTGGTTCTTCTTAGAATCCTGATGCAAGTGAAGAAGATCCATTAAAGAAACTGGCTGGGCAGAAGATTGTGCAGTGCCGTATCTGTAAGGGTGACCATTGGACAACCAAGTGTCCTTATAAAGATCAGCTGGAGGTCATCCAACAACAGCTGAAGGATGAAGAGTCTGGAGGACAACGTATCCATATCACTACATTGTATATAAGGCTTTTTCTGAAAATGTAATGTGCATTTGTGTGTGTAACATACATGTAGCCTGAGTAATGTCTCAGGGGTTTTAACAGATCCCAGCTGCAGTGTCACTCATCCTCATATTACTGCCAGTGTCACTCATCCTCATACATGTACTACTGCCAGTGTCACTCATCCTCATACTGCCAGTGTCACTCATCCTCATACTGCCAGTGTCACTCATCCTCATACATGTACAATGTACTACTGCCAGTGTCACTCATCCTCATACTGCCAGTGTCACTCATCCTCATACATGTACTACTGCCAGTGTCACTCATCCTCATACTACTGCCAGTGCTACTTATCCTCATACTAATGCCAGTGTCACTCATCCTCATACTGCCAGTGTCACTCATCCTCATACATGTATTACTGCCAGTGTCACTCATCCTCATACTGCCAGTGTCACTCTTCCTCATACTACTGCCAGTGTCACTCATCCTCATACTACTGCCAGTGTCACTCATCCTCATACTACTGCCAGTATCACTCATCCTCATACTGCCAGTGTCACTCATCCTCATACATGTACTACTGCCAGTGTCACTCATCCTCATACTACTGCCAGTGCTACTTATCCTCATACTAATGCCAGTGTCACTCATCCTCATACATGTACTACTGCCAGTGTCACTCATCCTCATAATACTGCCAGTGTCACTCATCCTCATACTACTACCAGTCCCACTCATCCTCATACTACTGCCAGTGTCACTCATCCTCATACTACTGCCAGTGTCACTCATCCTCATACTACTGCCAGTGTCACTCATCCTCATACTACTGCCAGTGTCACTCATCCTCATACTACTGCCAGCGTCACTCATCCTCATACTACTGCCAGTGTCACTCATCCTCGTACTGCCAGTGTCACTCATCCTCATACTGCCAGTGTCACTCATCCTCATACTACTGCCAGTGTCACTCATCCTCATACTGCCAGTGTCACTCATCCTCATACATGTATTACTGCCAGTGTCACTCATCCTCATACTGCCACTGTCACTCATCCTCATATATGTACTACTGCCAGTGTCACTCATCCTCATACTACTGCCAGTCCCACTCATCCTCATACTACTGCCAGTGTCACTCATCCTCGTACTGCCAGTGTCACTCATCCTCATACTGCCAGTGTCACTCATCCTCATACATGTATTACTGCCAGTGTCACTCATCCTCATACTGCCAGTGTCACTCTTCCTCATACTGCCAGTGTCACTCATCCTCATACATGTACTACTGCCAGTGTCACTCATCCTCATACTACTGCCAGTGTCACTCATCCTCATACTGCCAGTGTCACTCATCCTCATACTGCCAGTGTCACTCATCCTTGTACTGCCAGGGTCACTCATCCTCATACTACTGCCAGTGTCACTCATCCTCATACTGCCAGTGTCACTCATCCTCATACTGCCAGTGTCACTCATCCTCATATTGCCAGTGTCACTCATCCTTGTACTGCCAGTGTCACTCATCCTCGTACTGCCAGTGTCACTCATCCTCATACTACTGCCAGTCCCACTCATCCTCATACTACTGCCAGTGTCACTCATCCTCGTACTGCCAGTGTCACTCATCCTCGTACTGCCAGTGTCACTCATCCTCGTACTGCCAGTGTCACTCATCCTCATACTGCCAGTGTCACTCTTCCTCATACTGCCAGTGTCACTCATCCTCATACATGTACTACTGCCAGTGTCACTCATCCTCATACTACTGCCAGTGTCACTCATCCTCATACTGCCAGTGTCACTCATCCTCATACTGCCAGTGTCACTCATCCTCATACATGTACTACTGCCAGTGTCACTCATCCTCGTACTCCCAGTGTCACTCATCCTCATACTGCCAGTGTCACTCATCCTCATACATGTATTACTGCCAGTGTCACTCATCCTCATACTGCCAGTGTCACTCTTCCTCATACTGCCAGTGTCACTCATCCTCATACATGTACTACTGCCAGTGTCACTCATCCTCATACTACTGCCAGTGTCACTCATCCTCATACTGCCAGTGTCACTCATCCTCATACTGCCAGTGTCACTCATCCTTGTACTGCCAGGGTCACTCATCCTCATACTACTGCCAGTGTCACTCATCCTCATACTGCCAGTGTCACTCATCCTCATACTGCCAGTGTCACTCATCCTTGTACTGCCAGTGTCACTCATCCTCGTACTGCCAGTGTCACTCA
Source organism: Actinernus sp. WN-2022 (assembly GCA_030867875.1). Lineage (NCBI taxonomy): Eukaryota > Metazoa > Cnidaria > Anthozoa > Actiniaria > Actinernidae > Actinernus > Actinernus sp. WN-2022. The sequence goes on along the minus strand of JAOWCC010000936.1, from coordinate 82,273,766 downwards.
TCCTCGTACTGCCAGTGTCACTCATCCTTGTACTGCCAGTGTCACTCATCCTCGTACTGCCAGTGTCACTCATCCTTGTACTGCCAGTGTCACTCATCCTCGTACTGCCAGTGTCACTCATCCTCGTACTGCCAGTCCCACTCATCCTCATACTACTGCCAGTGTCACTCATCCTCATACTGCCAGTGTCACTCATCCTCGTACTGCCAGTGTCACTCATCCTCGTACTGCCAGTGTCACTCATCCTTGTACTGCCAGTGTCACTCATCCTCATACTGCCACGTACTCTGTCTGTTGATGGCATTAGGCTGTTGTAATTATGCAAACACACATGCCTACTTTTCACTGTGGACTACTTTAATACTCTAAAATTTATCAAAATCCCTGTTTAGGATAATACACATAAATTTATGCATTTACAAGATTGCTAAACCCTTGATTCATTCCTGTGCTTATTCTGCTGCTTGGCTTTTCCAAAGCCTGTAAACTCTTACCACAGCCCACATTGGGGAAAGGGGGGGTCACCTGTATCTGACTAACCTGTGTATAACTGCCGCTCACCCCTAGGGAAATTTGGGGAGGGTGTGCCCCTCATCTTTTTCCTGAGGTATGAGCAGTGGTTGTACACAGGTTACATCTGACAAGAAAGAAAATATATCCTTAACCATATGTTTAGCTGGAACACCTCCATCAGAGACGGCCAAACCAGCTACTGCTAATACTACTGGTAAATATGTTGCTCCTGGTTTGAGAGATGGTGCCAACAGACGGGGAGAAGCCATGCCGAGATCACAGAGAGGTAAGATAACAGTATTAACCAGCACTGTGAGGCACTTCCATTTCTTGATTGAAAATCCCCAAATTTGCCATTAATAGTGGCGCTCCTACACAAGTAGAGCACCATACATATAGCGATTAATAAATGCTACCAGCTGCCTGCCATTCACCCCACTTCAATTATTTGTAGCATGCAATCAATAATAACAAAACCAATTCACTAGCCATGATCAGATCTAACTGGAGCTTTGCCTATGTAAAGTAAAGGCACTTAATTTGCAAAGAAATATTAAGGTTTTATCAATATTGCAGTATTATTCTACTTACTTTCTCTGTGCTCTGCTCACATGTAGATGAAACTGCTACAATCCGTGTGACCAATTTATCAGAAGAAACCTGCGAGTCAGACTTACAAGAGCTGTTCCGCCCATTTGGACCCATCTCAAGGATATTTTTAGCAAAGGATAAATTTACCAACCAGTCTAAGGTATCATTAGCCTCTTTGCTTGTTCTCTTATTTGCACAAGGTGCAGAAGATTTTCACATATTACAGTTTTTGCATGGATTTTACAGAATTACGCATGTATTCACAGTGAAGCATGTTAATTATGTTATGTACCATTGAACTAAAGTGTTCTTTGTAACTGGGCCTATATTCTCACGGGTGTTCCAAGGATAACCACCTACATTTACATAATTTATTAAAACACGTGTGTTTCAGTTGAATGGTATAATGGAAGGGCCATATGCAAAAGGGGCATCAGTGACAATTTTAAAAACTCTAAAAATTAACTTTGCCTTAAGAATAGGAAAACCAGGCCACGTTTCTCTTCTCGCTAGTTAAGAGAGCCTTTCAGATGAAAGAGGAATTGATGACACCTCAAAACAAGCACGTAAACAAGCAGTTTCTATAGAAAACATATTTATCATTGTTTGTAATTTTGAGGGAGGGGGAGGGGGTGAGGGGGTGGGTAAGAAGGCTTTTCGAAGAGCGCAATATCTTCGTTGGTCAAGAGCAATACCTAACTTGACAAAGTCCATATCCTGTACATTGGCTAGGCTGGTTAGCGTTCGTGTTGACTTGTGCAGTGTTTGACAAAGTTATGATCAATATGTGTTTTAATGTTTAAAGGCGCTGTGCCATGGTTTTGCGCATGTCTGTAATCAATGTTTGACTGGTGGTTAATTGGCTTCAAACAGTTCAAGTCCCCTCCCTTAATGCTTGATTGAAAGGATATGCAATATTTACCTTGAAGACGATCTACGCACAGTTTGTTAATCATTTTTGCACATTTACTCTCACACGTGTGGTAGGGTCGTCAGTTTATATGAAAATCACTGAAAATTATTTTGTTCCGGCCCGGAACATAAAGGCGTGTCCCTAACCGTGACACAGCTTCTTTAAGTGTTATGGTTAGACCTTTCTCACGCGACGGCCATCTTGAATAAAACATTGTTTATGCCCGTCCTGCCTCGTTCTAAAACGTGTTGAACCGAGGCTGGACGGACATAAACAATGGTTTTATTCCAAGATGGCCGCCGCGTGAGAAAGGTCTATTATCTCTTATAGGCAGTTTAATTGTTAGGGAAAGTCGTCCGAAATTTCCGGCATAGAACCGCCTCCCGGTTAGGTCAGTGGTTAAGCACGGTCTGTCGTGCGGGAGGTCGCGGGTTCAAACCCCGGCCGGACCAACACTCAGGGTCTAAAATAACAGTAGAAGGTGCTACATGTACCATTACATAATCCAATAGTGAACGGTTAGACCTTCACATCTTCTCGGATAAGGACGATAAATCGTAGGCCCTCGGAGACCTCCATAGAGGGGCTTTAAGCCTGTCGGGTTTCTCCGGTTCACCTTCGAGTGGTAAACAGAATAAATCGTAAATATGCCAACAAAGCGTGCGAGAGTATTTCGTAGTTAAAGTATATTTGTAAGCACACACATAATGTATAAGCGTGCGAGAGTGTTTCGTAGTTAAAGTATATTTGTAAGCACACATATAATGTATAAGCGTGCGAGAGTGTTTCGTAGTTAAAGTATATTTGTAAGCACACATATAATGTATAAGCGTGCGAGAGTGTTTCGTAGTTAAAGTATATTTGTAAGCACACACATAATGTATAAGCGTGCGAGAGTGTTTCGTAGTTAAAGTATATTTGTAAGCACACATATAATGTATAAGCGTGCGAGAGTGTTTCGTAGTTAAAGTATATTTGTAAGCACACATATAATGTATAAGCGTGCGAGAGTGTTTCGTAGTTAAAGTATATTTGTAAGCACACACATAATGTATAAGCGTGCGAGAGTGTTTCGTAGTTAAAGTATATTTGTAAGCACACATATAATGTATAAGCGTGCGAGAGTGTTTCGTAGTTAAAGTATATTTGTAAGCACACATATAATGTATAAGCGTGCGAGAGTGTTTCGTAGTTAAAGTATATTTGTAAGCACACACATAATGTACATGTATAAGCAGATGGCCAGGATGGGGAATATTATCAGTCTGTTGTGATGCCATCTTCATTTCTGTTTTTTTTTTCCCAGGGATTTGCTTTCATTAATTTTGTTCACCGAGAGGATGCAGCTCGTGCGATCCAGACACTATCAGGGTTTGGCTACGACCATCTTATCCTCAATGTCGAATGGGCAAAGTAAGTACACATGTACCCTCCAGTTAACATAAAAAGCTATCATTTTGTGCCATTACCTTTCTATGACTAACGGTGCCATTACCGTGTCCCGACTAACGGTGTCATTACCGTGTCCCGACTAACGGTGCCATTACCGTGTCCCGACTAACGGTGTCATTACCGTGTCCCGACTAACGGTGTCATTACCGCGTCCCGACTAACGGTGTCATTACCGCGTCCCGACTAACGGTGTCATTACCGTGTCCCGACTAACGGTGTCATTACCGTGTCCCGACTAACGGTGCCATTACCGTGTCCCGACTAACGGTGCCATTACCGTGTCCCGACTAACGGTGCCATTACCGTGTCCCGACTACGGTGCCATTACCGTGTCCCGACTACGGTGCCATTACCGTGTCCCGACTAACGGTGCCATTACCGTGCCATTACCGTGTCCCGACTACGTTGCCATTACCGTGTCCCGACTAACGGTGTCATTACCGTGCCACGACTAACGGTGTCATTACCGTGTCCCGACTAACGGTGTCATTACCGTGTCCCGACTAACGGTGTCATTACCGTGTCCCGACTAACGGTGTCATTACCGTGTCCCGACTAACGGTGTCATTACCGTGTCCCGACTAACGGTGCCATTACCGTGTCCCGACTAACGGTGTCATTACCGTGTCCCGACTAACGGTGTCATTACCGTGTCCCGACTAACGGTGTCATTACCGTGTCCCGACTAACGGTGCCATTACCGTGTCCCGACTAACGGTGCCATTACCGTGCCCGACTAACGGTGCCATTACCGTGGACCGACTAACGGTGCCATTACCGTGGACCGACTAACGGTGCCATTACCGTGCCACGACTAACGGTGCCATTACCGTGCCACGACTAACGGTGCCATTACCGTGTCCCGACTAACGGTGTCATTACCGTGTCCCGACTAACGGTGTCATTACCGTGTCCCGACTAACGGTGTCATTACCGTGTCCCGACTAACGGTGTCATTACCGTGTCCCGACTAACGGTGCCATTACCGTGCCCGACTAACGGTGCCATTACCGTGTACCGACTAACGGTGCCATTACCATGTCCCGACTAACGGTGCCATTACCATGTCCCGACTAACAGTGCCATTACCGTGCCACGACTAACGGGACAGTAGTAGTGGTAACAATATAACTAACACACACTCTTCGTTCTTGTTTTCAGACCCTCCACACAACAGATGTGACCCTAACGTGCTTACAATAAACTTGAGCCACCCTCCCGTGTTAATGATGCCAGTGATCTTGTGGCAGCGTTGTTAGTAAGCACAAGCGGCATACACAGTGCCATATTTATTATTAGCAGTACTTGTTCTACTCGCAGGTGTGAGATAAGTGCCGCTAATGATCAGTGCATGCGTTTACATATGCTGCTTGTGCTTATGTCGCTAGTATGAACCATGCGTTAAAAGTCGTATGCGCCCTTTATTTTTGTTTAAACACGTGTATTCTTTTCATTGCTTATTTAACAAGAGTAGAGTTTCACAAGTCAAATTATTTCAAGCGCATGTATAATCCTCTCAGTTCCATTTTTGTTGACATACTGTTTGTAAAGCACAGCTTCTGTAGTAACTTCATTATAATTGTTCAATATGCTTATTTTAACCTATCCATTTACTTAGCTAGTACTGTTCTGTTTTAATTGTTTCTTGGCTGGTGCTCGATAGTTTTCACCCTTGTCTCGTCGACGGTTTTTGTGGTCGCGTATTAGTTGTTTGAGTTGTTGGTCTTCCTGTCTTTGCTAGCGACCCGCTGACTGCACGAGAGTGAGCTTCACATATCAGTCCTGTTCCTGACATAAGCAGGTGTTTACCAATCGGTTCAAGTAGTACCCTCAGCTGGGGATATGGTGTTGTTTTGGTCTGCATGGTGTCGCCTGCCTGTGTCATCTAATATATACAATAAGGAAATAGAATTGAGAAGGTTATTTGCAGGGTCCCATTCTTGTGCCATTATTTCCAGGGGCTAGGTTTATTGCCTCTCGTGGTACTGGATCACATTTTCTGTCACCAGTAACTCCAGTATTTCTAACAATAGGGATGACTACTCAATAACGTCATCACATCCGAGATGGCAGTGCGCGGTAAAAATCAAATGCGTTTATCTGGACACGAAAACTGCATATTTCGGGTGGTAGAGCGCTAGTCCTCAATGCGGAAGGTCGTGGGTTCGAATCCCGGCCACGTCATGGACATAATAACTGGGCATGTTAAAGAACCTTTGGTTTTGGTTTACTACAGTCAATTGAAACCTGCTCTGAACTTGTTTCGGTCTAGTGTGAACGCAACATAACACGGCTGTGTATTTTTACGAGTCATGCGTATTTTGGCAAGTCTTTAGGCAGCCAAACAGATGACGAGTAAAATTACAGCCGTATTACTAGATGCTTCACCGACTAATAAGTTATTTATTGTATAAATTCTGCAATGAAACGAAATTTTCTTTCCATAATAAGCAAAACCCTTGCGCGCGCGCTCGAGAAATGGGATTTACCATATAGGGTGATGGTTTACCAACCCAAAATACGACCTCATGTTTGGTGCGTTCTTGTCCATAGAGCACATTTCGTATGAGTGGGATAAACTACGGCATGTCCGTAACCATGCTGTACCGTATTTCTGTAATTTGGTTGGATCAGCAGGACAAAAACAATAGGAAACCATAGCGTCACGGCATGCCGTACGGTAACCGTGCTGTAGTTTGTCCCACTAATACGAAATCTGCTCTATTTGGTGCGTTCTTGTGCGTAGGGTGCGTTCTTGTACGTAGTGGTGCGTTCTTGGCAGAATTATGTAATAAGGGATTGCCACCCGGTACAGCAATCCGTGCTCTGTGCCAGTCTCTTAGTGAGATGCAAATAAAGTAGAAGAAACGCTATTAAAGTAGTTTTCACCTGTTGGTTCGTGCGCTGCTCTTTAGAGGACGTGCATTTGGCTGCGCTTCTCCTGAGTACTGCCCTGTGGCCTGGCCTGGGTCTTTCTTCCTGGTGCACTAACCTGCTCTCCTTGACTCGCTGTTTCTTAATTTCTCTCGATTTTCTCTTTCTCTGTTTGACAAAAGGGAGCTTGAGCATTAGTCTGACGGGATAATGATCAACGAACGAACGGATAAACTGTCGCAAAGGTAGTATCGTCGTGTACCGTCTAGATATTTTAAAATTGTATTTATAGTGATTTACAGGAATCAGTGGGGTTGCAACCCCCAAAACCGCTCCCCTGGATCCGCCAGTGAATGCATGACTTACCACCACCAACCCTAACCGTTAAACCACGAGAGAATTCGCTGATTGCAGTCCGTTTTTTGCCACATTTATATCACCTTATCATTAGCATGTTCATAACATAATTTATTTCATACTTGACACGGTTTTCTTTGTTCTTCATGACGCTTTATTTAACATAAATACGCTATTATAAATGCAAGGGATGTATGAGAAAAGTTCCCGGGTTGTATCCAGATACACCCCGGGAACTTTTCTCATACATCCCTTGCATCTATAATGAGCAATTCAATACAATTCAACGATATTTTGTTGTTTCTAGCTTATTATTTTCTCCAAGGAATTAATTCACCTTGGCTTCAGCCAAACTTACTAAATATCCCTATAATGATTTAGAACCTTTTCTCCGTCTTGGTACTTGCCCAAAATCTACCTAAAAAGAGCTACATCAATGAAAATTTTGCGAAAACCTCGTCAAGTATGAAATAAGTCAGTTAAATACCTCGAACCTACGGCCCCTCGGAATGTATCTGGCTAAAAGCCTCGGTTCTCGGTCTTTAACTCTTCCATATACTATAATTGGTACGACAACACTGCGAGCGCGCGAGGTGTGATTACTCACGGATTTAAGGTGGCCCGCGGCTATTTATTTTGGCAACGGGGGTCTTTAAATTGCGTTTTTGAACAGCTAAACTTTATCCGATTAACGAGATTTTTTGAATTTTTAATAAAGAATCCTCGAATGTTATAAAAAGTACAATTAGAAAGTGATTAACAGAGAATTGCTGAAGATATAAGCGATTTTCGAAAACGTTTTTTAGGAAAGAGCGTATATTTCAAAACCCAAAAGATGGATTTGTTCCATTTTACTTTCAACGAGTGCCCAACCTCCAAGATCTGTGACAGGCAAGTTTCAGGTTAATCGGCACCATACAAGTTTCTCGGCAAACGGCTGATCAATTTTAACCTTAAAATGTTATGCTCAGGCATCTGGTTCAACTGCCGGAGAAATATTACAGTAATAATTAAATCGTACATACCATATGGAAGTTCAATACCACTTGAAACTTCTGTGCCAAAGTCAAGAAGATCGGAAAACTGCAACTAACGTTATGCGGCGAACGAAGTAATACAGGTTATTGCTGAATATTTGCGAAATACGAGAAATTTGTATTCTTTCGGCATAAAAAAAATCACTAGTTGGTTTTTCTTAAGTTTCTAATATGACTTACAGTAGCATATTTTAAAGTACCTTACCGAGTTTCAGCGCGCTTTGACCATACGCTTTTAAGAAATAAAGGCTGTAAACTTCAGCTTGTGTGAGACTTCTAAAATCTAAATGCTTGGAAAACCCCTCATGTTAGCTAATTTATTCAATGAGTTTGTTTTGAATTTCCGCACGGGTTCTGCCACTTGGGAATAGCGAGGCAAGGAATAATTAAAATTATTGTTGAAATTAAAATTAGGATTACATTGTAATTCATGCGACTGTGTGCAGTAACCCATGCAAGTGTGACAACTAACACGCAAATCCTGGCTAAAATAGTGTTCGTTTTAAATAAGGGACAGTTATTCAAAATAAAAGTTAAAAAAGATCCGTACCGTCGAGAAAAAATAATAATAAAAAGCAGTATTATGCTTTTGATACCGGCTCTGATACTCCTTGGCACCAAAACATTAGGCTCAGCCTGGACTATTATTACAAACTTGCAAAATTAATCCTCATTTTAATTTCAACATTAATTTTAATTATTCCTTGCCTCGCGATTCCCAAGTGGCAGAACCCGTGCGGAAATTCAAAACAAACCCATTGAATAAATTAGCTAACATGAGGGGTTTTCCAAGCATTTAGATTTTAGAAGTCTCACACAAGCTGAAGTTTACAGCCTTTATTTCTCAAAAGCGTATGGTCAAAGCGCGCTAAAACTCGGTAAGGTACTTTAAAATATGCTACTGTAAGTCATATTAGAAACTTAAGAAAAACAAACTAGTGATTTTTTTTATGCCGACAGAATACAAATTTCTCGACTTTCGCAAATATTCAGCAATAACCTGTACTACTTCGTTCGCCGCATAACGTTAGTTGCAGTTTTCCGATCTTCTTGACTTTGGCACAGAAGTTTCAAGTGGTATTGAACTTCCATATGGTATGTACGATTTAATTATTACTGTAATATTTCTCCGGCAGTTGAACCAGATGCCTGAGCATAACATTTTAAGGTTAAAATTGATCAGCCGTTTGCTGAGAAACTTGTATGGTGCCGATTAACCTGAAACTTGCCTGTCACAGACCTTGGAGGTTGGGCACTCGTTGAAAGTAAAATGGAACAAATCCATCTTTTGAGTTTTGAAATATACGCTCTTTCCTAAAAAAACAACGTTTTCGAAAATAGCTTATATCTTCAGCAATTCTTTGTTAATCACTTTCTAATTGTACTTTTTATAACATTCGAGGATTCTTTATTAAAAGTTCAAAAAATCTCGGAAATCGGATAATGTTTAGCTGTTCAAAAACGCAATTTAAAAAGACCCCCGTTGCCAAAATAAATAGCCGCGGGCCACCTTAAACTGTACACGACGATACTACCATCGCAAAATAAAATCATATAACACGACTGTATCTACCTCTGCTCGTTTAAACGTTCTGATGTGTTTATAGAGAGAGTAGTACTGGATGCAGTCCGCGATAGTCTGCATGTAGAAAGAGAAAATTCAAATAGGGATGATCGTGCCTTATTATTAGAAACAAGCGCGTAGAGCTACCACACTTGGGGTACCTTGTTGGGTAGTTTTCGTGCGATAGCTGAGAACTTGTTCCGTCTCGAGCCTGATAACTTTGGGTACCTGAGAATGAAAACGAATTCTTGTTAGCAAACTTTACGAGCTCCTAAATACAGGAATCGCTCACTTAATTAATTCATGAAATGACAATATAAACTAACTAAAATCCTACCCTGAACCATAAAAAAAACCTAACCGGTCAGTAAACAAGATCTTACCCACCTAGAGCTAGGGTTCTCAAGAAAAACTTCTCAAGAAAATGTTGAGGTAAAAAAAAATTGAGAAATTTACTGGAACTCGAACTCCGCTCCTCCTACTCGTAAGGCAAACGTCGCAACCATTACACTAAACAACCATCGTCGCTCAATTGCTGTTAAATTTGTTCATTTTAAAACCACTGCTAATTTTAGTTAGTTTATATGGTCATTTCATGAATTAATTAAGTGAGCGATTCCTGTGTTTAGCCGCTTTTGCAAACTTTCCCGTACACGTCTGCAGTAGAATCCGTTCGTACGGATACCGTAAGGGCCCGCACCAAAAAGTGTCTGTAAAACAGGTTTGACATCGGAGTAGCTTGTATAGCTTTGAAACAGGGATAACGTTGACTGGTTACCACCGACGTTAAATAAAGAGACTACTTTTTATCCCATCAGCGCTGACTAACAGTCTGTCGACAAGGTGAACTATTTAAGAAATAGAAAACGTTTACTGTGTTTACGTATAGCCTGATGAAAACAGGAAGTTAGGCACGGCCGGTCCGCTGCAAGGTGTGTTACTGGCCGGGCTGTTCTTCTTCGCAAAGACTGCGTGTGCGCTTGACTGAGTGTGCGTAGGATATGCGGCGTAGGATATGCGACGTAGTAGTACTTATTTAGCAGTCGGTTCTGCTTGTAAGTTCTTTATGTAATTTAAGATCTCTTTCCGTTCTTCTTTTGCTTGAAAATTGTTAATACGATCGTCTCGTGTACATTTGCTAACCCCCCACCTCGAATAGCATTTGCTAAATGTGGGTGGGTTAGATTCTTTGTAATGTAATTGGTAAATTCAAATAAAAGTGAAGTGAAAAGTGAAATTCTCAAGTTGTTGTGTAATCCAGAGACCGAAAGTCGAGGGTGTACACAAAAACTTTGGAATTCTCTCAAACTTACCCGAGTGTTTGCATGAAATACGGAAGACGTTTTCTATTTCTTTTATAAAATACACGCAAGATCGAATGCAAAGAGTGGATTTATGTTTACGTCATTTTCGTATGCAAACACGGATAACAGCCAACCAGAGCGCGCGTACTATCCAATCTATTTATAAAATACATCTTACGGCTTTCAAAAATATCCTATCAGCGATGACTAGCAATCTATCGGCAAGGTGAACTATAAATACATCTTACTTGCTTTCAAAAATCTTCACTTCTTCTGCAGTCCACTTGTTATAGAAGACGTCCATGCGATTACAGCTTGTCTGTATCGGATGACACACTCGTGCTGCCAATCAAACATAGTAATAATAATAATATTTATATAGCGCTTATACATTTCTGTTCTAAGCGCTTTACAATACAAGTAAAAAGAAATGTGTTAATGACTAACTATACAATCACAGAACTAAATATGGCTTAAGCTAATAATTAAAATAGATTTAAAATTGAACTTAAACAATATAACAAACAAATTGACTATAAAAGTTAGTAAAACACAAGCTACAAATTATATGTTCACATTGCTACTCGATCTAATGTCTATTGCTAGTTCGTTCCATAACCTGGGAGCAGCTACTGAAAATGCTCGGCATCCATAGGTTTTTAAATTATAGTCTGTTGCAATAAGACGCCACTTGTCAGTCGATGACCGTAATTGTCGGCAAGGACGATACAATTTTAAAATATCTTGTATATACTTAGGTGATATATTAGTTAAAGCCTTAAAAGTGATTAAATTATTTTTTTAAACAATTCTATGCTCTATAGGCAGCCAGTGCAGTTCCCTCAGAGTATCAGTTATATGGTCATATTTACGAAGACAAGCTATTATCCGAGCAGCTGCATTTTGTACGTTTTGAAGTTTGGCAATCTGATATTTCGGTAGACGATACAATAGTGAATTACAGAAATCAAGTTTGGAGGTGACAAATTAGCGAATTAAAATCTTAGTGGTGTCATAACTTATGTACTTTCTTATTTTTGCAATGTTCCTGAGATGGTAGTAGGCTCCTTTTACCATGTTATTTATTTGGTTAGCCATTGTCATATTGGTGTCAAAAACCACTCCAATGTTGCGAGCTTTGTCGGTTGGACGTATAGTGTCAGTACCTACGGTGATGGAGGGGAGTAGTATAGGGCGCATGGAATTACCCCCTTTGTTGTGGTGGTATCTCATTAACGTGTGGTGGTAGGTATGACGTCACGGTTCTATTGTCTTGGACTCGTGAATAAAGTGGTGTGCTCATGAATAAAGTGGTGGGCTCATAAATAAAGTGGTGGGCTCATGAATAAAATGCGGCGCTCTCATGAATAAAATGCGGCGATCTCATGAATAAAATGGGGGTGAATAAATTATCTTTTGTCTGGGGCTCGTGAATAAAGTGTGGCGCTCTCATGAATAAAATGCGGCGCTCATGAATAAAATGTGGCGCGCTCATGAATAAAGTGTGGCGCTCTCATGAATAAAATGTGGCACTCTCATGAATAAAGTGTGGCGCTCTCATTATCTATTATTTCTGTGAATGAGGTCATCGATCTATTCGGGCATGTTTAGGCAAAGCCTATTGTTTGGGGTCGTCTATAAAACCAGGAGCGATCGGCCCTGAATACATTCGAAGTTGAATGAAAAAAGGAATAAATATCTCGCAATATCTAAACCCCTTTGCAGCGTAAATAGTAAGAACAAACTACTCGTGATAGGCTCTAAACTGTCTTTATTATTTTCCTTTACAGTTAATACCGCCTCCCGGTTAGCTCAGTGGTTAAGCTCCGGTCTGTCGAGCGGGAGGTCGCGGGTTCAAACCCCGGCCGGACCAACACTCAGGGTCTTAAAATAACTGAGTAGAAGGTGCTGCCTTTGTGAACCAACTGCAAATGGTTAGACCTTCACGTCTTCTCGGATAAGGACGTAAAATCGTAGGTCCACTGACATGGCGGAGACAAGCCTCGTAGGGGACCTTGAGTCCTATTGCTTGTTTCCTGTGGCGTTACGCCCAAATGTTGTAAATAATAACTCGTAAGATAATTGTATACAAAATCCGGTATGGTTCATTAGATCAACTCTGCTATTGTTCTTAGGGATTAGCGATAACTGAAGGGCCTATTGTTTTGAGGAAAACTCTTGAGATGCAAATTCTTCTCTAAAACTGAACTATAATTACTATACGAATAAAAACAAACCACCATATAAATTAAACAAAGTTTATTCAATCTCAAAAACACCAATTTACAGTTCATTTTCCTTATAGTCGCGGAGTTGATAACTTTCTTATTTCTCAGTTCTTGGGTTGATATAATGTACCGTGTTACAAGATTACACTGATTTATGTTTCATTGATTTTTTTCTTGTTGACAAATGCTGCTTACTGATTGCTTATATTAAAACGATATCTTTAACAAATGGCGATTAGCTGATTTAGCTAAGGTCTCTCAGTTAGACCAACATTATAAGCAGGTTCCTAACCAACATATTTTCCATTATCAACAACTGGATTTACATTCCTCGACAAAAACTTTCTTTTTTGAAGTTTCGCTTCTTGTAAATATGGTTTACGTTCTTGAGTTGATATTCTATGGACTTGTGCCAAGTGGTTGGATAATTTAACAAGATAGTTTGATCCACAATTAGGTACAGGGCAGTTTTTCAAAGTCCGATTTTCTATGTTCACTCGTTGAAAGTTAGTATCAAATAGCACAAATCTACTTGATCGTCCCTTTTATCTCCTTTCATCCCTTTTGTTGCCTTTCGCCCCTCTTTTTTTCGTTTTGAAATAAAAAAAAGAGGGATAAAAAAAGAAAAAAGCGGGACGAGAGGCGACAAAAGGGATGAAAGGAGATAAAAGGGACGATCAAGTAGATTTGTGCTATTTGATAGATCGATAGATATTTGAATAGATCGATGACCTCATTCACAGAAATAATAGATAATGAGAGCGCCACACTTTATTCATGAGAGTGCCACATTTTTTTCATGAAAGCGCCACACTTTATCATGAGAGGACGCAAGTGGGTGTGTACTGTAAGTACGTCGGCTAATTTCTTTGTACCTTATCCTGGATTCCATTCATACTTCCCATTACCCACGCTGTGTTTCAAGTTTCGGGGTGTCTAAATCCCCAATAATCCTATTAGACGATTCTATACACTTTTACGTCAAAGGATAAACCAGATCAAATTGCTGAAACAGGCCATGACCGTCAGTAGATGACAAACAAAACCGGAATACATTTTTCCTCATGGTTTTCCAAATGCTTAGAATTAGATTTTGACTACAAAATGACCAATAACGGTGAGTACATCGGTAGATAGTCATCGATTTAGTTGGAAGCCGGTTGAGATAGAAAACCGGCAAGGCATCCCCGGCCGGCTTTGAATTGAAAGATACTGGACCGGCACTGGGCTGTATTTTTTCTTCATGTATCCAGTCCTATTCACCAGGATAACCCGGCTTGGCCGACTATAGTCTGCAATTTTATTTTATTTCTCACACAATGAAGGAATTGTTATTTTTTCATTTAGTTTTCTATCACTGAGTGTGTTATAGATATAAATAGAATAGTTGAAGGGGTAAATACTTTGTTTTTCGTTAGATTAGAGTACTACAGCCAGAAGGAAATCAATATCAAGTCATTATTTTAAAATTGTTTTTATTGTAACATTTATGAGACAATTTTCTTTTATTCCATTATTTACTGTTCATGATTTCTACGGTTTATCTCTAGCAGTAGCACACTCCGACGAAACATCTGGGTGCCACTGGTCTGACCTAAAGTTACTCCGTACGAAATTTAAAATGTTTACATACTAAAAATACAGTTTATCGATCGCTAGCAGCAGCACGCTCCGACGAAACATCTGGGTGCCACTGGTCTGACCTAAAGTTACAAAAAGTACAGTTTATCGCTAGCAGCAGCACGCTCCGACGAAACATCTGGGTGCCACTGGTCTGACCTAAAGTTACAAAAAGTACAGTTTATCGCTAGCAGCAGCACGCTCCGACGAAACATCTGGGTGCCACTGGTCTGACCTAAAGTTACTCCGTACGAAATTTAAAATGTTTACATACAAAAAAATACAGTTTATCGATCGCTAGCAGCAGCACGCTCCGACGAAACATCTGGGTGCCACTGGTCTGACCTAAAGTTACAAAAAGTACAGTTTATCGCTAGCAGCAACACGCTCCGACGAAACATCTGGGTGCCACTGGTCTGACCTAAAGTTACAAAAAGTACAGTTTATCGCTAGCAGCAGCACGCTCCGACGAAACATCTGGGTGCCACTGGTCTGACCTAAAGTTACTCCGTACGCATTTAAAATGTTTACATACAAAAAATACAGTTTATCGATCGCTAGCAGCAGCACGCTCCGACGAAACATCTGGGTGCCACTGGTCTGACCTAAAGTTACAAAAAGTACAGTTTATCGCTAGCAGCAGCACGCTCCGACGAAACATCTGGGTGCCACTGGTCTGACCTAAAGTTACAAAAAGTACAGTTTATCGCTAGCAGCAGCACGCTCCGACGAAACATCTGGGTGCCACTGGTCTGACCTAAAGTTACTCCGTACGAAATTTAAAATGTTTACATACAAAAAAATACAGTTTATCGATCGCTAGCAGCAGCACGCTCCGACGAAACATCTGGGTGCCACTGGTCTGACCTAAAGTTACAAAAAGTACAGTTTATCGCTAGCAGCAACACGCTCCGACGAAACATCTGGGTGCCACTGGTCTGACCTAAAGTTACAAAAAGTACAGTTTATCGCTAGCAGCAGCACGCTCCGACGAAACATCTGGGTGCCACTGGTCTGACCTAAAGTTACTCCGTACGCATTTAAAATGTTTACATACAAAAAAATACAGTTTATCGCTAGCAGCAGCACGCTCCGACGAAACATCTGGGTGCCACTGGTCTGACCTAAAGTTACAAAAAGTACAGTTTATCGCTAGCAGCAGCACGCTCCGACGAAACATCTGGGTGCCACTGGACTGACCTAAAGTTACTCCGTACGCATTTAAAATGTTTACATACAAAAAATACAGTTTATCGCTAGCAGCAGCACGCTCCGACGAAACATCTGGGTGCCACTGGTCTGACCTAAAGTTACAAAAAGTACAGTTTATCGCTAGCAGCAACACGCTCCGACGAAACATCTGGGTGCCACTGGTCTGACCTAAAGTTACAAAAAGTACAGTTTATCGCTAGCAGCAGCACGCTCCGACGAAACATCTGGGTGCCACTGGTCTGACCTAAAGTTACTCCGTACGCATTTAAAATGTTTACATACAAAAAATACAGTTTATCGCTAGCAGCAGCACGCTCCGACGAAACGTCTGGGAGCCTGACTGGACTGACCTAAAGTTACTCCGTACGCATTTAAAATGTTTACATACGAAAATACTGGTTAATATTTGAAAAAAAACTTCGTAAAATAACAAGCATAGTTGGTACCTCAAGGTGTTCCTGACAGAGAGATATTCTGTTTAACAGGAGTTTTTACGCGGTTACAATAGCACCAATATTGTGCCCACTTTAGGTTTTATTTAGGTAATACACAGATGAAGAGAATATATGATAAATTTCAGGAAATATTATTAAATTAGAACATGGTAATTGTACAGTATATAATAATTATTGTTTTAAAACGAAAACGCCGAATGGCCGCATTACAATACAAAGCTGGGTTAATTGAAAAAAAAAAAACCTGCGTAAAATAACAAGCATGGTTGGTACCTCAAGGCGTTCCTGACAGAGAGATATTCTGTTTAACAGGAGTTTTTACGCAGTTATAATAGCACCACTATTGTGCCCTCTTTAGGTTTTCTTTAGGTAATACCCAGATCAAGAGAATATATGATAAATTTCAGGAAATATTATTAATTTAGAAAATGGTAATTGTACAGTATAATAATTATTGTTTTAAAACGGAAACGCCGAATGGCCGCATTACAATACAAAGGGTCTAGTATCCGTACCTAATTAACCCAGCAGGGCCCTTGCACATGCTACGTATTGAATTCAATAAAATACTAAATAACAAATCTTACCTCCGTCTTTCCAAGTTTTGTGATCTGTGAGTTACTCACCGCCTGTCATGTGTTTCCACAATACCCTTTCCGCAGTTTTAAAATTTAGGCCAGCCCAGCCAGGGCCCGCATCATCTCCACATAGTAGAAGAAGGATCTTCAATATATTAAATTCAATATGAAAATGTTTTTTTCTTCACATCCTAGGCTTGAGATAGCTGGGTAACTGATAGCGCACCTCACGTTTACAAAGATCAGTTAGTGTTCTTAAACCATGGCTGTATAGAATTGATTGGCTCATACATATCTTTACCAGAAATGTCTTCTCAGAGAGTAGAATATCCTGTCTGTATTATGGCAAATATCTTTCGTATTTAGAGATTGTGACGATGACGAGTCGACTGATCTCACTGGTTTCCCGCCAGAATAATTCTTTGTTGAGGTCAAAGGAAAGCACACCGTTTCACAGCCATATCCGAAACAAGTATTTGTCGAAATTGAACGAGACATTTGATGCTGTAGTAGAATTACCCCAATCAGACCAAAGAATGAGACTAGAATTTCATCTTCAGAGGACGACTCTTGTTCTTCATACGGACGGCCATTTTCCAAATTGAATGGAATTACTTTTCCACTTTGGAATTATGTCCACCGGAAAACTCAAAGTGAGCTTGCACGTACCGATTAATCCACAGATTCTGAAGCTGATGATATATCCGTGACCGTCTGCCGCTAGTATCGAGCAGTTGTAAACTACAAACAGTGCGGAAGGGCAAAAGGCCCTTCTTTGGCGCCATGTCTAGAACTGTGATCTCGGGTTGCGAGAACCGGATTATGAATTTTAATAAAATGCATCACACTAAAATGAGTTTGAAATATAAAGACTATCATGACAGCTTTAGTCAGTTTCATTGACAGAACATAACACCTAACCTGACCACAACTTAATTACTTAATCCTCGGGTGTACTTACAGTACAAACCCACTTGCGTCCTCTCATGCACGAGCCCCAGACAAAATATAATTTATTCAACCCCATTTTATTCATGAGAGCGCCGCATTTTATTCATGAGCTTCAAACAATAGAACCGTGACGTCATTGAATTAATGAGCGCGCCGCAAAAATTAGCATAGCGCCCTAAAAATTAGCATAGCGCCCTAACAAACAGGATAATCCAAAGGAACAATAGATAATGAGAAACCACCACACTTTATTCATGAGCCCACCACTTTATTCACGAGTCCAAGACAATAGAACCGTGACGTCATACCTACCACCACACGTTAATGAGATACCACCACAAAAACGGGGGTAATTCCATGCGCCCTATACTACTGAGGGGAGGGCAGATGACTTACGAAATTTTGAATGTAGGAAAAGAAGTTCCGTTTTGTCCGTGTTTAATTTAAGTTTATTTAAAATCATCCAGTTGTTAATGTCGACAAGACATGTTTCAATCCGGCGTGTAGCAGTAGCAAGTTCAGCATCGTCATTACAGGTAAAAGTCGTGTACAGCTGAGTATCATCTGCGTAAAGGTGAAATGACATGTTATGCATGCGGATGATGTCGCCCAAAGGGGATGTGTAGAGTAGATATAGTATTGGCCCTAAGACAGAACGGTGATGTACTCCATAGTTTAGAGAACGTAGAGTGGAGCGAGCACTGTCAATGTGTACAAACTGTGTACGGTCTGTGATGTATGAATGAAGCCAAGCGAGAGCTTTGCCTTTAACTCCAAATTTTGAAGACAGTCGATGTAGTAATATTCCGTGATCAACGGTGTCGAAAGCTGCCGATAGATCCAGTAGTAGCAGAAAAACACATTGATTTCTATCCACAGCCGTTAATATATCATTCTGTACGCGTATCAGGGCAGTTTCAGAACTATGGAATCTTTTGTAAGCAGACTGTAGAATCTCATTTAAGTCATTTTCACAAACGTAGTTCCATAAGCGCACAGCAGCTACTTTTTCGATAGCTTTCGAAGCAAATTTTAAATTTGACACCGGTCTAAAGTTAGGTTGGAGTTCAAAATCCAGGAAATGTTTTTTCAGCAAGGGTGATAATACTGCTTCTTTCATAGAGTTCCGCATTTCAGATGATTCAAACGATAGATTGACGATTTTGCAGATAACAGGCAGTAGGGCAGAGATACAGTGCTGTAACAGTGAAGCAGGCACAGGATCTAAGCAACACGATTTCGATCCAATTTTCTTGATTAAACCGGACAGTTCAACTTCTGAGGTTGGAGAAAAAAGAGACAGATTACAGTGCAACGTACTTTCATCAAACCGATCAAGAAGTGAAGCATCTACAGTAGGGACGGAGTGTAGTTGGTGCCTAATGGCCATAACTTTGTCAGAGAAAAAAACATGATGCCATAATCATTTAGTACGAGCAAATGGGAACATGAAATACGTACGGAAAGATGATAGTCAAGTCTAGCGTTGCGTATGAAGTCTTGTAAGTGGGGGTTTCTTTTAATCTAACGAAATGGTGTTTATTGGGGACTCTTGTACATCAAATGTATAACGGCGTACAGCATATGGAACATGGTGAAATAGACATCTGGACTAAATGGAAGGTGAAAAATGTATCATCACTGGTCGCCGTGCGATGGACATAACCTCATCTCGGGTGACGGGCTCCCTGTGGCTGAACGGATTTCTCCTTTTAACAGTTTTTCAATGGTTGGCCCTCGCTCCAGGCTCTCACTGGCTTTCATCAAACTGCACGGTCATTTCACCGCCATTGTTATTAGGTCGAGTTGAATGCCGAGATGCGCTGTTCAAGTGCTCATTTATTCAGTTCTTTATTAGTTTTCGTCTCCAGTCTCTACCTCTGAATACTACAGGAATCCCGTCTTTGTAAAACTTAGAGTTCTCTACGGGTTGAAGTTATTATAAGTAATACCATGGCACCGAGGGAAATTAATGATTAAATTTCCCCGCGAGCCGAGGGAGGATTTGTGGAAGTCCCGACGCCGCAGGAGGAAAATTTAATCACTAATTTCTCGAGGTGCCATGGTATAACTTTGTAATGGCTACGATCGCCAAGGAAATGGACTGTTTTGTGAGTGATTCTGTTTAATTCTGTTTGCTGAGTCATGGCACAGGAAGCACTACTGCAGTTTCCCTTGAGACGCATTTTCTCAAAACAATAGTTATAAAAACACTGCACATGTTTTATGCATACAATCATGAATTCAAATTCGTTTCTGGCAACAACAAACTTGGAAAGGAGAGTGTGACGCAATTTATGTGCTTCAGGTTGCGCATGCGCAAACTGCAAAAGCGTCCCACGTGGATAAAACAGTGGGTTTATGACTAGTACTCAAGAGATTGAGCTGCAATTATATACAGTGTGGTAGACTTTCTCAA
The DNA here is from genome assembly GCA_030867875.1 of Actinernus sp. WN-2022. Classification (NCBI taxonomy): domain Eukaryota; kingdom Metazoa; phylum Cnidaria; class Anthozoa; order Actiniaria; family Actinernidae; genus Actinernus; species Actinernus sp. WN-2022. Next base: position 82,253,698 of record JAOWCC010000936.1, on the reverse strand, counting down.
AGCGTGGCTTATGACGTAGTAAGATTTGCCCAATTACAAAGCGTCAATTCTTCAGGCATTGTATGTTGACGTGTGAAGTCAGTCGACCGTGGATGTGGTATTTACAATTTGATTGTACTCAGAAAGAGTTTGTGAAAGGCGCGAAATGTAAGCTCCGCCCTTGAAACGTGTTTTCGCGCCAAAACATAATCCCCCGATTCAATTTCCTGCAAGTGAAACAAGTCGAACTCGCCTCTCGCTTCGATTCTCGCGCTCAATTTTTGACCCAGTAATCGCTTACCCAGTGACTCAGTGAGTTCGACTTGGAGCAAGTCTAGCAGTGTGGCTGCAGGGGGAATAAAGTACCGCTGTCCAGCCTGCACTTGGAAGACAAATCGTTGTATTCTAATTTTCCTTCTTGAATGTAACGTGAGGGAAAATTTAAAAAAACAATGCTAAATTTCCCTCCTGTAATTTATATACATAGAATATATTTATATGCATAGAAACATGAGGGAAAATTAGAAGCGTTCATCCCTAATGAGGAAATTTCGAGGTTAAACTTCCCTCGATAAAGAAAGGAATCCGAGGCGAGTAAAGGGGCTGTGTCATGGTAAGACTTTACATTCGTTTTTCCGGGCCGGAAACAGCTATTTCCACCGATTTTGATGTGAACTAATAATAATGGCCACATTTATATAGCGCCATATCAACCACAGTTTCATGGCGCTTTACATATGACTGACATATCCAGTCAGTGAATTATTTCGGACTGCTTCACTAACGAACCTCTCGGCCATGTGGGATGCTTAAAATGAAAGCAAATATGCAAAAAGACTAACAAACAGTGTATATAAACAGTCTCCAGGGAGAATATTTAAAATCCTTTCAATCAAGCATTGAGGGAGAGAAGTTTAACTGTTTGTATCCAATTAACATCCACTAAACGAGCGATTACTCGATACATGCGCAGTACCATGACATAGCCCCTTTAAGGTATGACGAATGACTTTTCTCAAGTAGTTGTCACCCACCTGGGAGAAATAGCTCGTTGGTTGGTCCTCTCATAGGCGTTGGCAAATCTTCTACTGCGATGCAACTGCTTGTGATTTCCTGAATATGAAAGTTGTTTTTAAATTAATCTCCAACTTTGTGAATAGATCGCTTGTTAAACTTATCAGTTAAAATTAAGATGATAGGTGAGGAATCTATTTTTATTAGGCTTCCAACAGTAAATATACAAAGAACAAAACATGTAGCAGACGTAAATGACAAAGACTAAACAGCTGAAAACACCTATAAAATGAGTCCTCCAAATAAAAATAAAATATAGGCAAAAGGCAAAGGTACAATACTAGACGCTACAATGAGTGAAGGAAAATACATAAATAAAGTAGGAAACAATAAATAATTACAAAAAAGAGAGCCATAAAGTTTCAACAGCAACTTTAAATGCCATCTCACACAAGCATCCGGACGATTGTGGGCTTCCTGTGTATAAGCGATGCAGGAAGCCCGATAGTTTCGTTAGTTCAATCGTTATCAAGGTGGATTAGAAACGGCGACGAAAGCAATGGCGACGGTCACCCCGTGGACAAACACGGGAGCGAGGCGATTTCGGGCAACCGGGCAGCGCGCGGATTGGTTTTCTGTTTTATAAAGAAACCCGCGCGTTGCCCAAAATCGCCTCGCTCCCGTGTCTGTCCACAGGGTGACCGTCGCAATAGATCAGCCACATTAAAAAATTCAGTGCGAGACTTGCCTTTACTTGACGAGAGCCGTCACCAGTGCGCCGTCGGCACAACCTCATGGCCTTGCAATGGTTAGTGGTGCTGTGGCGTGGTACAAGTGTTATTTTATTATTGATGTACAAAACTACGACTAAAATCGAACAAGTAATTCGGATATCATGAACAATTAACAAAAGAGCGTAGATCCAAACAACGCGTCAACCGAGCCTTGTCATTTTGTTTTGAGTCTGTCCTTTTATACCCTGGGTACCAGAGGAACCTATGCTGAATTTCGCGACTCTGATTGGATAATCTAGTCATTAGGTCGTAATGGTAAATTTCATTGGCTTATCAATGGCTCAGCAAACACGTCAAACCGGTTTTGCTGGGCCATTGATAAGCCAATGAAAATTACCATTAAATCCTAATGATTAGATTATCCAATCAGAGCCGAGGTTCAAACTCAGCATGGAAAAAAGATTCTCAACAGCCGAGGCCAGAGGCCCTTCTCTTCTCAATCTCTCGTCTCGTTTGTAGTAGTTCTCCTACTCCTAGCTAGGGCCTGTGGAACCAGCCAGGGTAGTTCTTTCATGGCCGGCTGCGCACAAAAAAACTACACTACGAGACGCAGCAAATAAACAGAACTCGCGGATTATATTACGATAAACAAAAGCTGTTCATTGACAAGATAATCAGCGGCTATTAAGACGAAACTGCTTAACCTGGGCGCTTATTCGAGCCGTTTTTATGCATCACATGTTCAAGGTTTGACGACGCGCTAGACAATGTTGTGCACGCGCAGTATCTAAACTTGCCTGCAAGATGGACTTTGATCAGCCATGCTCTTATGTTGACAGTGGGTAGATAAGAACAACACAAATTGAGGCAAAACAAAAAGGATTATCTCTATCTCTGTAGCTAAGTTGTTATCCACAGGCGCCAGGGAGATCAACAATGACGTCACAATTGACAATTGAAGACTTGGTTGTGACGTCAGTTGCAAACGCGCATGAACATATTGAGATAATTTAAGTTTTTTTAAATGTTTTACCCGCGGACCGTCGATGGAGGACCTTCCGTTGTAACAGTCCGTTATTTCAACGTCCGTTTTATGACATTGTAAGAGGTCCTGATGAAGGCTAATGCCTCGTGAAATCCACAACAATTTTGACTATGCGATGACGCAAAATAATAATAACACAATTTTTTATACAGGAACCTCTCTGAGAGTTTATTTGCTGTGGCCCAGTGACTCCTAACTTCGGGATAGACTTGTAGTCTGCTGAGGTGGTTACAGTTGTGTCATCAGCATAAAGGTCAATCTGGGACGTGGTGACCTCGAAGGGCATTTAATTCTTTAAGTAATGGTCCAGATAAGAACTGTAGTAGAATCCATTGTTCTGCGGCAATGAGCCTCCCCCACATACGATTTTGCTTGAATATGCCTTAAGTGCTTTAGGAGGTATCTACAGTCCAAACTTATGCTATTGGCTCTTTTTTCTGTGAAAACGCAGAGAAGCCACCATCCAGCCAATCGGATATAGAGAAAACAAAGGATTTTTTCAATCGCAAATTTGAGAACTTTCCCCACGATATTCTTCGAAATTAAACCATAGTTTGATCAAAAATAAATTCAAACCACAAAAAAATATCTATTGAAAATGCAATATTTCGATGGGTTTCTATTGAATTTATAAGTATTAACCAATGAAATTACGAGAAAGAATAATAGAAAATTAACACCTTTTAACATTCCTTGCCGAAGACGCTACAGTTCTTATCTGGACCATTACTTAATGAGTTATTCCTAAATCAGTATACGAGACAAAACTAGGAGTGGACCTACGATTTTATGTCCTTATCCGAGAAGACGTGAAGGTCTAACCATTTGCAGTTGGTTCACAAAGGCAGCACCTTCTACTCAGTTATTTTAAGACCCCGAGTGTTGCCGGTCCAGCCGGGGTTTGAACCCGCGACTTCCCGCTCGATAGACCGGAGCTTAAACACGGAGCTAACCGGGAGGCGGTACATAAGTAATTTATGAAGACAATAAAGAGTAGCGGGCCAAGAATCGAACTTTGTCGTACACATGATTTACAGAGGCCATATCAGATTCTTTCCCAGATAGAGAAACAAGCTGACGTCTGTTCATCAGATACGACTGAAACCATGAGCCACGGTCCACACCATATGAAGCCTTTTGCTTCTTCAGCAATAACAGGTGATCCACCATATCGAAGGCCTGGCAGTAGTCTAGGACCACGCCACTGACCCGGTTTTTATCTAGGTTATGATGGTACTTATGTGATATATGGTAAACCTGTTTGATCCCCAAGGGAGTTCCAAAACCCTGATTGCCCTACGATTTGTAAAAAGAACCCTGATTGCCCTACTTTCTGTAAAAACGAACCCTGACCAAACTGCCTCTTTCCGAGAACCATTGTAACTTGAAATGATCAGTTGTAACCCGGACTGCCTAAAGTCTGACAGCCCAAATTAGGCTCAAATCCGGACCCCGACTGCTCAAATTAGGCTCAAAATCATAACCCAGACTGCCCAAATTAGGCTCAAATCATAACCCTGACTGCTCAAATTAGGCTCAAATCTGGACCCTGGCTGCTCAAATTAGGCTAAAATTCCTGACCCTGACTGCTCAAATTAGGCTCAAATCGTGACCCCGACTGCTCAAATTAGGCTCAAATCATAACCCAGACTGCCCAAATTAGGCTCAAATCATAACCCTGGCTGCTCAAATTAGGCTCAAATCATAACCCAGACTGCCCAAATTAGGCTCAAATCATAACCCAGACTGCCCAAATTAGGCTCAAATCATAACCCTGGCTGCTCAAATTAGGCTCAAATCATAACCCAGACTGCCCAAATTAGGCTCAAATCATAACCCAGACTGCCCAAATTAGGCTCAAATCATAACCCAGACTGCCCAAATTAGGCTCAAATCATAACCCTGGCTGCTCAAATTAGGCTCAAATCCTGACCCCGACTGCTCAAATCCTGACCCCGACTACTCAAATTAGGCTCAAATCCTGACCCCGACTGCTCAAATCCTGACCCCGAATGCTCAAATTAGGCTCAAATTCTGAATTAGGTTCAAATCCTGACCCCGACTGCTCAAATTAGGCTCAAACCCTAGTTGTGGAAACAAGAGTGGTCAGGAGTTTGGGAGTACGATAAACGGCAATGGGAAACCGAGCCTGAAGGGAGAGTGTTTCCACTGCTATTTTGAGTTCTTTCAATCTTCCACAAGTGTTTTTATGACGCTATGGGAACACGGACAAATTTTTTTCTATTTCCTTTATGAAATAAACTTGTAAAAACACGGTAAAATGCTCGTTTTATTTGATAATCAAAACGTAAATTCTCCCAACTATAACTAGACTATAACTTTCTAGCTTTCAGCCAATCAAAGCGCGCGTACTGTCGAACCTATTTGCCTCACGTTCGGCGCGAAACTTCGTGAGGCCTAGGTTCTCCCTTCATGTAGGCAGACATGAATTACTACCAAACTGTAGCTGTAGTGTGTTCTATTGTATTGTGTATTTCGTTCTATTGTTTTGTATTGTGTTAATTCTATTGTTTTTATAGCAATTCATGTGTTGCCTACATGAAGGGACCACCTTCGAGAGGCTTCCGATAGTGCATTTGGGCTTCCCGCTTAGGTTCCCTGTGGTCGCATACGCGGATTGAGTTTTGGTGTAATTAAACCTCGGAATCCCTTCAAGAATTTACGGAAATCCCGAGTATGTTAATCTTGAGAACAGAGTGCTCTGATTGGTTAGGGGATTGTCGGCGCGCAAGCATGACGTCATGTATTCTACAATCAAACTGACAATGCATATTCCATCATTATCTGGGGAAAGGTTGGGTACTTACATCAGCAAATGTAAATGGCGCGAGGCTTCTGCATTGAACGTAACACTAGTTAATAACTATCATACGGACTCGACTATCAATACGATGGATGAATGGCAATATTTATTTTCATTCTTCAACTCCTTTCAGGATAAAGGTTGAAGTTATCTACAATAATATCCTTTGGATCTGAAAACGTTCCTCGCTACGCTTTGTAGTTTACTGAGCTGATGTTGTCGATTTTATTATTATTATTATTATCTTCACCGTAAAGGATCCGCCATATCATGATGTTGAAACTCAGTCCCTTACATATCGCCAAAATCAGTCGAGAAACAGGAATGATATAACAGCGAGGACCAATCCCCTTTTCTCTGGCCGCGTAGCTTCTGCCGGACCGCGCCTGTTTCTTGGGTTTCTTGACTGAACGTCACGACGTGGAAGGCACTGTTTTGCAGTCTACGTCGCGTGTTCTACTAAGAGTTCTGTAAAGCAAGCTTGGAGCTACCGTCAGTACAACATACATGTTAACTAGTTTGACTGAGCCGTGACGTAAAACAGCTTTGTCTGGATCTATCTTGCGTGTGCTCTGTGTGAACACGGCACTGTGAGCGTGTACAGTTGGGTCATCGGCGCCGAATGACTACGTCTTCATTGCTACTGACGTCAACAGTAAGCGATTAAATAAACGATTATTTTAAGTCTTCAGTGTCCAGTTGTTTGAAGCCCGATTAGTACTAATCGAACTTCTTAGGTCAGCTCATGATTATCTGAACGGGATCCATAGAGGAAGACTTGGAATCGAATCCTAAGAAATTTTGCCAATCTGTCAAACACTCCAGGTGGGATAATTTTGCTAGCCCAACCTTGAGGAGTGATTATGACTCCTATCAGATACAAACAAGGCTAACGCCCTCAACAATTATTTCAATGAGTGTTTACACTTGACAATGAACACCTACCACCTATCGCTGCCTCGGTATCAGCATTGATTGGGGACATAGTGTTTGACCCGTATGGCATCCAGAAACAATTAGAACGTCTGAATGTGAATAAATCTGCATGGGGACCAGATGGAATACCTAAAAGAATACTCCATGATATGGCCTTTAAAATTGCTCCTATGCTTTCATTCATCTTCCAACTATAGACCAGTCTCCCTCACTTGCATTTGTTGCACGGTAATGGAGCACGTGGTCTTGAGAATAGATTTTTGTCAGCAAACAATATTTTGACAGATTTACAACATGGTTTTAGGAAAGGATTTTCCTGTGAAACTCAACTCATCCTTGTCTGTACATGATTGGGCGTCTGTGATTAACAATCGTGGTCAAGTCGATGCCATGCTTCTAGACTTCTGTAAAGCTTTTGATAAGGTCTCCAAACTTCTTATCAAGCTGTAGTCTTATGGGATCAGTGGTAAAACTCAGGAGTGCCACAACTCGGTGTTAGGTCCAACTTTGTTTCTATTATTTATTAATGACATTGTCAACTGCACTAACTCCGCTCTAAGACTGTTTGCAGATGACTGTGTATTGTATCGTAGGATTGATACCTCGACTGACCATGAGCTCCTGGATTTGGATCTGTCGTCCCTTTACACCTGGCAGATGAGCTTTAATATCACTAAATGCAAGATTCTGTCTATAACCAACAAGCGTAACATTAACAGCTTCCCTTACAAGCTCGGTGCAGATCATCTCGAGCATGTTAATTCTCATCGATATCTTTGAGTTGCAACAGCCAATTGCATTGGAGAGAGCATTGTTGCAACATTGCCAGTAAAGCTAATAGAACTTCAGGTATTGTACGTCGTATGCTCAAGCCCTGTAAAGTTGCGGTAACATCTAAGGCCTATATATGAAGCTCTCGTCACACCTCAGCTTGAGTATGCCTCCGCTGTATGGAACCCTCATAATGAGAATGCTATAAACAAACTTGAGCAGGTTAAAACAAATGCAGCTTGCTTCGTTACGGGCGATTACCGATGTTCTACCATATCTTTTGGCCAAGTTAATTCACTAGGCTGGAGTACTCTTGAACAGACGTCTGCCATCACAGGCGTCTCTATTTTATAAGATCCATAAGACTTAGTTGGCATCCATATGTCACCTGGTTTTGTTCTTTCGACTAGACCATGTAGATTCCACAGTCATACTTATCGGCAGGTTCAGTCTAATGTGCAGAGTTACTGGTTTTTTCTTTCCTAGAGCTACTAGAGTCTGGAATATTTTCCTGCCAGAGACAGTTAATGCTACGTCACTGCTTATATTTAAACCCGCTGCCGCACAGGCTATTGCGGGCTCAGGCTATTGCGCGCTCAGTCACTCCAACACATCTTAAGCCTGTAAAGACTTTTTGGCCCAATATTTATTTATTTATTTACTTATTCATTATTTTTGTTATATGTATTTCACGTATCTTAAGGACCTTCTAGGATTCTTCTCAATAAATACATTATATATTTCAAAAGTAAGCGAACTGACTACCTTTAGCCTGGGTTAGCTTATCGGGCTACGAACAACTGGACTCAGAAGTTTAAAGCCAGCCGTGGGACGTACAGTAATACCGGCGAGTTGCGAGATTTATAAATAGGCTTTTGTACAGCCGGTGAGTTGCGTATTGTGACTGTCAAGATTTAAAGAGGATTTTATACACTGGACGTTTGAATGAGTGACACAGGGACGACTTGCGTGACACCGGGTGACACGGGTAACGTAACGACTTGTTGTTGGACGGGTACCGCAGAATTCAATAACTGAAAAGCGTCCGTAGTTAAGAAAGCGGTTTCGGTAGTGAGCGGCGTCGCCTGGGAAACGGTAAGATTAGCGGGAATGGTTACAGTGAGTACATTGGTAACACCCATGTTAGCTATAGAGCACTGTGTCGTGTCAGCCTCGTTGTGAGCCCCTTCTTGATGTTGTTGCGCTGGCTGATGTTGGTGTATTTGTTGCTGTGGCTGCTGCTGTTGCACCACGTGTAGTTCTTGAGTAGGGTGCTGGACGAGTTGTGGCTGTGCCGCGGCAGCAAGCACCTGTACTTGCGGTGCCAAGCAATGCAATGACTGCTGCAGGTGCTGATGTTGTGCTTGTTGTTGCAGTTGTTGCGTCGTCTGATGCAGCTGCTGTTGTAACTGCTGTTGTTGTTGCTGCAGCTGAAGTTGCTGTAGCTGTAACTGTTGAATCTGTTGCTGGTACTGCGTCTGTTGTTGCTGCAGGTGTACCTGGATCTGTTGATGTGGTACTTGCTGAAGCTGAAGTGTTCCGTTAGCGAATGTAACCGTTGGGATCTGGGTCTGAGCGATAGGTGTCGTGTTTACTGTTGCTAGGGGAATGGTTGTTGTCATGGGAACGACTGACGTCACTGATGACGGCATCATAACCGCGGTAAGACCAGCCGAGCTGACGGCGGCTTGTAGAATGTTAGTTACTTGTGGCATGACTTGTTGGATTTGCTGTAACGCCACTTGCTGTACTGTCTCAACCGTCTGTGGAACCTGTTTAACTGGTTTGGGTTTTTTAGGTTTGGGATGTTCCTGCCACCATTTAATGAGCCCGTGGGTTGGAGGCTCGCGGTCACCTCCTGAAGAGAAGATACACATCAAAGTGTGAGATCAACTGAATGACTAAAGCGCGTGGCTCCGTATTGATATCAAGCAGCGCTGTGTCACTCCTTGTTCAACAGTTATCTTAACACGAAAACAGAGTGTTTTCGTGTCGCTGAAGTGCGCTGTAGGGACAGGTGACTTACCCGTTTCCTTCATCTGTTCGTTAACACGTCCAATTGTACTATGGCTGCAACCCGTCACCCATGAAATAAACTTGTAGCAATTAGACCGAGCGCCACCCGAAGGTGTTAACATCTCGGCCAGTACTCGGCGAGCTTCGGTCTGACCGGAGACTGCACGATCTCTCCACTGCTGGATGAGTTTGGTGTGAGTTAGAGCTATCTGTGCAGCAAGACAAAATCGATTTTATAAATACATAATTGATGGTCTTGTTTCAGCCACAGGAATACACATGGAGGCTGTATTGGGGTACACGCGCTCTGACTGGCTAAACAGCCATGTTTTATCAGAGTATATAACATGGTTTGCTGTGTTTTATTGTTTTCAACTGGTGGTTTCCTTTCATCGCGCGTGTAAATCTATATTATAAAACACAAAAGTCAGATAAAGAAGCCTTATAAGTCCATATTTTATACTATCATAAAACACTGTGGTCATTTGAGAACACTCGACAAATGTTGAAAACACGCGCATTCGGCTTGTGCTTTAACATTTCTCTCATGTTCTCAAATGCCCATCGTATTTTATGTACTGTTTAATAAAAGAGCAGCAGTGTTTTTTAAACGGCTTTAAAACGTCTAGATTTATAATCATGTAATTCAGTTATTTTGGCGATACAACCTATTTCGGGGAAGAAAATCCAAGTTAAAGTTTATGTAAATTAGGATGAAATCTTTATCACATTTAAAGGTCGCTTCTCGCTCGGTGATTTCTTTTGTTTTTGCTTCATGAATTATTCATGAGTTTGATAAGATAGTATAAGTAGTATAGCCGGTATTAAAATGATACCACTTTTTCTTGCACAAGAAAACTCAAAAAGTTGTTTAGTTATGGACGCCTTGTTTTCTTGCACAAGGGGCGTCATAAAGCGAATTCAGAAATCCACTTCATGACGCCCCTTGTGCAAGAAAACAAGGCGTCCATAACTAAACAACTTTTTGAGTTTTCTTGCACAAGAAAAAGTTGTATCATTTTAATACCGGCTATACTACTAGGGGTAACTAAGGGTCATTCAAAGTGTCACTAGACATTCTTGTACATAAAATCCAACTTGATAATCCTATTAGAGATATGATTGCATATAGTTATATCGCCGCAACATCCTTACACATAAAATCCCAACTTGAAGTATATGTTAAAGGAATGATTATTATACTGTATATTACCACTAAATGGTATTAGTATATATTCTTTATTCCACAATACTAGCTTACGTTGTTATCTTAGTACGCATTAACACCATACAGATCGAACATGTCGAAGAAGAACTCAAATGTAGACGCCACAATGATTGAGGTAGTAACTTGTGATTGGTTGATGAGAGGGAAGGACATGAAATGCCCAAAGAAGATTTCGAAGACAACGAAGTTCTGTGCCCAGCACAACTTCCAGATCTCAAAAGGCTGTGACCCATTCATACCATGCTCGAAGTGCGGTAAAGGATGTCGTACTAGTTACGGGCTTTGCTCAAGATGCGACCGTCTCGCCATCAAGATGAAGTGTCCCGGTGTCTATGTAAAACGCACTAAGAAGTCCAGCAAGATGCTAGAGGAGCCAAGAAAGGAGGAACTTGCAGAGCCAAACGTGGTGGAACCGGAGGAAGAGCAGAATGCTGCCGATGTGAGGCACGCTATGGAGTTCGACGAGATGCTAGAGGAAGACCTCAGGAATGAGTTGATTAGGACTGCCAACAAGCCGGGACCCGTCTACGACTCGTATCCAAGAAAGGCTAAAGCAGAGGAAGAATTGCCCGTGGAACCAGAGGAAGGTCTCGGAGAGTCTCTCACCCATGCACTCAACAAGGTGTTGGCTGCCTTGAGGAGTGAGAAGGACGATTAGGAATAGCCACGGAAAAAAAAAAAAGAAGAAGAATGAAGAAGGTCGTTGCGTGGCCCTCTTCATTCTTTTTTTCTTTTTTTTTCTATTAAACGTATAAACATCTATAGTTGTATCATGGACGAGCTAGTCAGATTGTTTGGTCCTGGAATTTGTAGAAGCCTGAATATCAAACCACAAGTGGAACATATTAACGTCAGTGAAACATGTCCTGATTGTCTCTGCCCCTTTGAAATACAAGGAACGGAATTCGTATGTCCCACCTGTGGTCTTGTTTCCGAGGTTGAACCATGTGAAGAAACTAAGATCGACATCATTACTACTCGACTGCGTATAGTAGGTCCGGAGGGATTTCAGTATCAAAGTGATCTAGACCGAGCAAAACCAAAGCAAAGCGATAACACGGAACTACAACGACAAACGCTCCTACAAGAACTACAAGCATACAACACTATTTACAAACAAAGTTGGGACCTGTCGTTCCCTACGAACACTTTAGGAATCGTAGCCGACGCATTTATCCAAGTAATGAAAGTTCATCCCAAGCGTAGCGATGCTAAGAGACATATTCTAGCTGCTCTACTCTACCATGCATGCATACAATGTGGATTCGTCCGATCTAAAGGTGAGGTTGCTCGCTTCATGCAACTAAGCAACAAAGGCATCCATAGAGGAGAGGTCTTTATACGTTCTCTGTGTGACGACGATGAGATCAATGTAGACTTGAATGCCGAGCGCATAGTTCCTCACATTGCAACGACTTTCCTACAGCTCGATCCTCAAGGAGTACTTATAGACGCTCAACAAATAGTCCACGAGGTTGTTACTATGGCAATAGAAAACAATGTAGGCAGATCGGTAATTAAGACGAAAGTTGTTGGAGCAAGTTACGAGGTGCTACATCGTTTAGGATCGTCTATGTCTCTTAACGAGGTCGTCGAACGATGTGACGTATTTGGAAATTCAGTCAAGCGTTTTGTCAAGGAGTTGTCTTCTTACCATTCCCACTTCGAACCAATCTACACTAAGCATGGGCTAACTAGCAGTAGGACTTAGCAAAGTGAAAGTGAGAGCCATGTTCGTTTCTTTCATAGGAAACGTTGATTCTTACATTCCAAGGTTTTCTCGCATTTCCTTTTGCACTTCTTGCTTGAGTTCGGCTCGAACCCGATCCGGACTTTTTTCACCTATGGAAGCCTTGCGACGAATTTCAGATCTCATGATCTCATACTTATTCGCTTCGTTCAGGATGAGACTGTATTCAGAGTCGGATATGTTTTCATCACGTAGTGCCTTCGATACTAGATCGCGAATCGTATTGATTTTTGCCTTTGCCAACATAGTTGTCCTTTCATGCTTAGAAACCTTCATTCCTAACTTCTTAGCTCCAAGGGTTGTAGATGCTGAAATTAATCCACATAGTCCACCAATAACTCCAAGTGGTAGACCAATCACTATTCCAACCCCAGTCAACGCTGCGCCCAATCCAGATCCAGATAAGATCACAGATAGACCTCCAGTTGCCACTGCGATACCATGAACTATTCCTTGAGAACGTGCATATTTCTTGCGCACACCTTCGTAGTGTCTTTCTTGAACTTCTATATCCGAAAGCGTGTCTCGGATTGTTTGCAGTCTAAAGTTCTTTCCAGTGTCACTAGCAATCTGTGGATAGATACTTGGTGCTGATGGAAACGGTTGAATCGAATCGCCTTCCATTGTACGTTATACATATAGCTTACTCAAGCTTCAACACGTATCGTATAGGTCGACCACGGAAGTCTATCAGATTGCCTTTCTCATCACGAATCGTAAGGCGAAGGCTGCTTTGCATTGTCCCTGGAGCTCGGACAGGTAGTGGGGGTGTTGTAGAATACGTATTTACGTCAAACCAGCTGCCTCGCACTTTAAAGCTAGCCAGTACATTCGATCGCTTTCCCTCTAGTAGCGAGAAATTGGAATCTACCACATCGCAGTATACGTACATTGTGTTGATATCCTTGATTACCAGGTCGTAGTGTCCAGCTTTTAGCGATACGTTTCCCTCCACATCTTCATTTCCTTCGATACCCAATAGTTCGCAGAGATTCTTACTGAACTTGATTGTTTTCTGAACCTTTAGGATCCAATCCCTCTTACCGCTTCTATTTATGAAGCTTACGACTTTATTCGATATGGCTGCATTGAAGAAGGACTGGAGTTTACGTATGTTATGAGACCCCGGATAGATTTTGTATGGGAACCCTAAGCCTCCGGTATCCCACTCGAACGTAGCCTCCGTTTCTAGGTTCCACCAGCTATTCTCGAAAGTGACCTCGACTAGTGAAATGTTCCATATAAGAATAGGGTCGTCGAAGTAGACAGTATGGTCAGCCGATGTTGTGGTGATATATAAGAGAACCATCTTATATGTTGAAGGTATAACTATATATACGTATAGCTTCAACATATAAGATGCCTCTCGTTGTACCAGACAAAGACGATTGGTACGATGGTCTATCTGCCAAGGACAAGGTAGAGATTGCCAAGGGTGGACCAAGGCTTTCGAAATCTGAGCAGACAGCACTCCTTGCCGATGAAAATGAAAAGGTCACAACGTTGAATGCAAATCTATTAGCGAAGTTCAAGAAGAAATATCCACAGGCAGATCTTCACAAGTTCTATGCCTCTACGGAAGTGAACGATCCAGGCAAATATTCGACGAGTATTTGGTTTCGAGATGGAGATTCTAGCTATATCGTTTACGGCGATGATGTCTCAAAGTTATCTGCAGGCACTCAAAGCCGCATCGACAATGCATTGCAGGGAATGGTTGGTGGTTTCCCAACTACGTTGATACTAGACATGAGTGTGAAATATCCCATTACAGCAGTTCCTTCTACTGAACCGGCACAAGATATTGATCTCACTAATCTATTGATATATATCACACCAAAGCAGAATTTCAAAGCTGGCGTTCCAAATATATTCAGGGAGATCGTTGTAAAGCATACGACAAAAAAGGAGTCCCAGCATTGGTTGGCTGGTCCGGATTTCCACTACTGGCCTCAACAATTGAATTTCGCAACGTGGTGTGCAACTTCCGGATGTGGAGTGTCGTTGTTTGACCCCACTTTCAAAACGTATCCACCAGTCGTTCAAGGGTTCCTACGATTCCACGTATATTTCACGATACGAAGAATTCTACGTGAACTTGGTGGTACTCATGGAGTTCCTTTACCTGGTGAATCTCATTTCAAGCAAAGGGATAACCTCTATAACAAATCAGCTCTTGAGAAATTGTGCATCGAATTCGGTATATCTCGAACACCAGACTTTCGGTGGAATGGCTTAGGAGACGTCTACGTAAACTCTCATGGAAAAATGGTGAACTATACGGAGAAGTATGCACATAATACTTCGTTCTCTGCAAAGTGGCCTGGTGGTGACTTTAAGTTTCCTGAGGAGAGTCGTACTCCGTACCAGTTTTCTTTAACGTACATTGGCAATAACAACGGTAAACAATACAATTGGTTCATGCCACCAATCGGAAAGGGTTTGACAGATGTTGGATTGGGTAGGTTGAATAGATCTGTCGAGGCTTTTGGACATTGCATACTTGGTGCACAAGCAGCTCTGAACGACTCCATCATACATAGCCATAACGTCAAAGAAAAGTTTAAGAGTTTAGTCGAAGGTGCTATTCTCGAAAACGATTTAGTGGTGAGCTACAATAACTATCTTACTGCTATAACGAGGACGCATAAGAGGCTCGATTTAGCAATAGCTGTAGATGTGCGACTTTTGCCAAGCAATCTAGAGTACTATCTTGGTAAGAAAGATGGTTATAAGAATCCAATCCCGAAAGCTACGAAAGATATGGTGCTAGGCACTAACGCCATCAATGTAGAAGTCAAAGGACACGCACCTCTTCTTATGGAAGGATCATCAGATAAGAAATCGTTGCCGCATCTCGAGACGCACAAGAAACGAGTTCCTGTACCAAAGGCAAAGGCAAAGGCAAAGGCAAAGGTAAAGGCTGTCGTCTCACAACATGAGATTAATCTCGCAGTGACATCCATTGCTGCAGCTGGAATCGCATGGACGTTGTTTCGTTAACGGCGTTTGTATTGCTCCACTACGAAGACCACTGCTGCTACGATTAACAACCAAAGGTTATTTGCTAAGACTCCAACAACGTCAGCAGCCATACTGAATATGAAACTCACAATTGGTCCAATCATCTTAGGTAGAATCTCCTCTAACTTTTTGCCTATTGCTCTTAAACCTTTGACAGTTGTTTTAGCAGCTGCTTTGGCAGCATCTCCAAATCCCGGTACTATCGCGGAAACTTTCTTCGTCAGATTGGAAACTATTACACCGATCACAGTACTTACCGCAGCTACCACGCTAATTATACTGACTCCATACTTCTTGAAGATGATTCTTATACGATCCCTAAGTGACATTCGTTCTACTATAGCTTCTGCTATTTGCTCTAGGACTGCTTGCTCCTCCTGATCGGTCTTTATTTCATTAGTAGCGTTTTCTTTCTGAGTTTCGGTAGATGTAGGGTCTTTGAGTATTCCTTCATTTTGTTCGACCCTCTCACTCAATTGGTTTTGAGCTACTATGACTTCTTTTAACATTTCTTCCCTCGAAGGTCCTAAGACTCTTTTGAGACCTTTTCCCATCTTCTTATATAACTCACCTTTCGTGGTGGTCAAAGGAATAGCTTTTTCTTTACTTCCATACTCTTTGATAAAGACTCTACCATCAGACATGGTTGCAATCTCAAGCGTACCTCGAATTCCCACATCGTGGTATTTTTCCCAGACAGTCTCGAACATATCCTGTCTTGCATTTTCCGATAAACCCTGTTTGAAGATTACACTTCGATCGGTATACTTTGGGATTTTCTCTTTCTCCAGCCTCTCCAGGATTTTTTCATTTCTAGAAACGTTCGAGCCTTCCGAGTCGAAGAGTTCGTCGAAGTACTCGTCATCTTCTCTAGAAAACGAGGTTTCCTGATTCTTTGGTCTAGCACCTTCTTTGCCGTAGTTGCGTCTGGTTTTCATTGGGACCATTTCTCCTGACTCTTCTGGAAATATTGTATCCCACTCCTCATCCACATTGATAGTATCATCTTTATCGTAGTCTCCACCTTCATCAGTTCTTTCATCGGACCTACCCTCAGAGGCCATGTTAAACATATCTATATATATAGTTATATTCAACATGATCTCATCAAAGTTGGATCCCACACAAGTACGAAGAGAGCCTCATGCACTCAAGGCTCCACGAGACTTGTATAGGAAAACTTTCACTCGATCGTCTGCCAATCCAGGTGAGACTCTATACGTAGAAGTCCCAAAGCTAGCAGAAGATGTAGTACTAGTACCTGGTAGCTTAGCGCTATTGGGCGACATCGTACTATCTGGTGGACATGCGAATAACAGAGTCGTTTCGAACGTTGGACGCTGTTTGGTCATGCGTAGAATCTGTAGGATGGGAGCTGAAACAGTAGAAGACCTTGTCAGGCCAGACCTCCTACAAACATACTCCGATGTGTACCTATCTACACAGGAGAGAGAGTCTAGAATACAACAAGGCATTCAATCAGAGAACTTGAATAAGCTACGATCGAAAGCTGGTGACGCAAGTACTTCATCTGCTGCAGACAACGCGCTCCTAACTGCATGTGGTTCAAAGTATAGGATTCCATTAGATGTTGACATTCTGACACAACATGGAGTTCTATATCCACATGCCTTAGAAAGTATCATTACATTCGAGTTGACTCTAGCGCCTGCCAACGAGGTTGTAATTGGATCGGATACTACGAAGATAGGTACGTACCAACTTACCAACATCCAACTAGAATACGAAGCAATCAGGAACGAAACGCTGGCTAGTAATGCACTTCACAAATATGAAATAGGTACTGCATTCCTATACAACTACGCTGTTCACTTCAAAACAGTAGATATCGCTAAAACATCTGATACTTTGATATCTCAAAACGTTAATGTTCCACGACGATCCTTTGCTGGACTACTTCTACTATTCATAGATCCACCTACCATTGGCACGCGAGATAGTGAAGCATTCTCGAATCCCGATATATCGAAGGTAGAAGTAGATGTCAACGGGATTCCCAACAGACTCTTTCCAAGCGGCATGCTTCCCCTAGATTTCTGGGAGGCTGCAAGAGGTTGGTTTGGTACACCCAATACTTCCATGACTCCAAAGAAGTTCTTTGAAAATAGATTCGCTATCCTAATCGATTGTCGCACAGCAAAGGATTCCACCGTTCATGGTGATGGCTTGGCACAAACCGGCAGTGGAAAGGACATCGACATTCGCATACATAGGACTGCTAAGGGAAGTGGAAATGTGAAAATGCACATCTATGTCCTTGCGGATGCTCAGGTCACGATATTGAACAGATCTCTGCAGAGTATATTATACTGATGGATTCTCTCGTAGAGCACGTACCATTCAACGCACTCATAGTCGGTCCAACGAATTGTGGGAAGACTGCATTTCTCATAGAACAACTTCGTGGATCATTTCGTGGTAAGTTCGATTACATAGTACTGATTTGTCCTACGTATGCCCACAACAAAACTTATCGTGGATTCGCAAATCGAGATCCTCATTTCTTCGTCATATCGCCACCACAAGATGCCATCGATGCTACTTTGAGTATTTGCGCAACATTTTGGTCAGGTACCAATACTCTATTGATTCTCGATGATTGCGCCGCATCGAAGGACGTCAAGAAACGAACTGACAAGCTAGTGGACTTAGCCTTTTCTGCACGACATATAGGGATTTCCGTTTGGGTGCTGTCCCAACAATTAACGAGCATATGTAAGCCCTTCCGTGAGAACGTAGCTATCGTAGTAGCATTCCATACAGCATCGGCCGTAGATGGTAAAAAGATATTTGAGGATTATGGAGGCTCACAAGAATGTAAAGAGTTACGAACGATACTTGGATCCCATAAGTTCGCTCGCATGTGCTTCTGTCTCCGCCATCCTTTCGAGGTAGTGTTAGAGCTCCCAGCATCTATAACATATTATCATGGATAGTAAAGAAATACTCGAGATATTCGGTGAGGATGTAACAGGCCCACCAAAAATAGAGAATGCGCATTCCTCTGTAACGGAAGATCGGGAAGCTCTCTCGATTCTAGCCGTAACTGGTACGACAAAGGAATACCTAGGGAAGAATTTCTCTCTAGGGGACATTTCTAAACTGTCAGCCAAAGACGTAGACCGCTTACATACTAGATACCAGTCCGTCTTAGCAAAACAAATAACAGGGTGTTTAGTAAATAGAGCACTCAGCTTAGTAGTTCGTGTAATCGCATACGTGTTACCTATAGATTCTCACGAAGGTCTACTGAAGGATCTACAAGAAGACCAATTAATCCGAAATGAGATATCTGGCCTGGCCGGGTCGTTGTCTTCCAGAGCAGGTCCACTTGTAGCGACAGCTAGCGGTATGTGTCACATCCTTGCACACTATACGCCAGGGAAAGAGGAGGATGACGAAGTCAACGAATATGAAGTGGATACCCCAGAAAGAACCGTAGTACTTGAGGCATATTCATCATTAAAGAATCTTTAGTGTCACACACCTGTTGAACCTCCACATATACCTACTATATATCGAATCAAGATGGAAGGACAAACGGATCAGATAACTGCGAGTCCACCGACGACTGTACCGACTAAGAAAGGAAAAAATCCAAAGCGTGTTGCAGCAGGAAAGTTAGCTTGGGAGAAGGTCACTGCCCGTGCAAAAGAAGCTCAAAAGATGGAGATAGAACGTGAAAATGAACCGTCCAAAGAAACTGACGTAGAGAAAGGTCGGTTCGAAAACCTGACTATTCTCGCAGTCATTGGTACTGGCGCTACATTGTTTGGCACGTACTTTGCATACAAGAAGTACGTAGCTGGCAATAAGCGTGTTACCGCCATTAGCACGATACAACCTGCAGCTCCGGCAAAGCCAACGGCACTAGACATGGAGTAACACTTAAAGACTCGAGACCATAGTAGTATACATCTAGATGGAGAAGGAATTGACGAAGACGGCAACCGATGCAGTCAAAATCGTTGGACTCGCTGCTGGTATTGGGTGGATCGTAAAAAAGACTACCAAGGAATCTATGCTTAGCGATCCTTCTTCTTCCCTAGTGAATTACGCAAAGTGGACTGCCGTGATAGTTGGTAGCTTATACGCAAAGGAATATCTTGAGAAACAACTTGAGAAAGAAAAAGGAAAGACCAAACCGTAATGGCGGCAGCAATTGGAATGGCCATCCTCGGGGCTATATTGAATGCAACGGCATTTACTGGTGGTGGCATACTAGCTAGAATGATTGGAAAGGGTGATATGAATGCAGAACGAGAGAGACACAATAGGGCCATCGAAAAACTAGCAAGCGAAACGAAAGCCTATAGAATCGAACGTCAAAGACGATACGACCATGCACAAGAGCAGGAAGGTCTTGAACGTGACGCATACAACGCTCAAAGAGATACCAACGAAGCCTTAGTGCGATCCGATAAGTTACGTAAAGAGCTAAAACGGCTCAAAGAGATGAAAGAACCCCGCTTATCTGACTACTACAAACCCTCAAACAATCAGAAGACTGGTGAGTTGCTCTACGTTGGTGGTGGAATGCTAGGCGTTGGATACGCTATTAGTAAATGGATATAGATACTACTACCCCTAAGCTACCCCTAAGCTACCCCATAAGCTACCCCATAAGCTACTACTAAGCTACTACTAGCTACCCCTAAGCTACCCCTAAGCTACCCCTAAGCTACCCCTAAGCTACCCCTAAGCTACCCCTAAGCTACCCCTAAGCTACCCCTAAGCTACCCCTAAGCTACCCCTAAGCTACTACTATCTACTACTAAGCTACCCCTAAGCTACTACTAGCTACCCCTAAGCTACTACTAAGCTACTACTAGGTTACTACTAGGTTACTACTAAAAAAAAAAAAAAGAAAGGAAGAATGAAGAGGGTCACGCAACGACTTTCTTTATTCTTCCTTTTTTTTTTTTCATCTGTTGAAGGTTGGGACGTATAGATGTATGATGGATTCTAAACTTGCGAATATCTTCTATGGGCCTATGGGCTATTGGAAAGGTCACTCTGCAATTGGCAAGCTATCGGTAGCAGCGAAAGCATCAGAAGACGTGGCTAGGAGTTGGTTGGAAAAGCAATCTATGTGGCAAATATATCTACCACCACCAAAACACATTCCACGACCACATTGGACTGTATCAAAACCAAATGAAGTCCACCAAGCTGATTTGATATTTCTACCACACGATCGTCCTGGACGTGGAAGGAAACTATATAAGTATGCATTAGTGGTAATCGATGTAGCTTCTCGATACAAAGAAGCCGAACCTTTGGCATCTAAAGATAGTGGTGAAGTTTCTGCGGCATTCGAACGAATCTATAAACGTAGTCCACTAGAATGGCCAAAGACCTTGCAAGTAGATCCTGGTAGAGAATTCATGGGACGTATGTCTGAAACGCTAGAACTACATGGTACGAAAGTTCAACGAGGTGAGGCTGGTAATCATAGAGCGCAAAGTTTTGTTGAAAGAGCAAATAGGACTCTAGCTGAGAGATTGTTTGGATATCAGTATGCACAAGAGATGGTACTTACTTCGGAAGGATCAGATGAGCGTAGTAGAGAATGGGTACTTCGTTTACCAATGGTTATCAAAGCCCTGAACAGTGAGGTGACTCGGTTGACTGGTAAAGAGCCTTCGAGTTCTGTAGTGACGCAACAAGTAGATCTGAAGACTCCTACGTATTCGCGCACCGTTGGATTGAGAGAAGAGCGTCTACCATTCGACGTTCTAGTTCGATATCTTTACGCACCAGGAGAATTGGAAGGAGGTGAAAAACGTAGAGCTACTGATCCTGTGTGGAGTTTGCAGATATACACCATTTCGCGAAGTGTAGTATCTTCGGGTCAGCCTGTGCTTTACTACCTTGCAAAGGAGAAGGATGCACCCAAACGTGGATTCGTTCGTGAAGAGCTACAAGTCGTTCCTAGGGATACAGAACTACCACCAAAAGGAATTCTGTTTGTACCCAAGCGCTAGACAGCGTACTCTATTGGCTCGGTGTGGATTCCATCGGGAAGAACGCGTCTTTTGTCGTAGTAAGCCGATAGCCCCAGCTTCCGTTGTTTGTAGGTTGCTATACCTTCTGGCGATAGTCGGAAGCCTCGGTTTTCCGCCATGTCGATACTACCCTGGAGGGCTGCTTTGAATCGATCCCACGAAATGTCATTGTGACGCCTAGACATACCTTTAGCGGAATACTTCTTGCTGCCACCTGTATCGACGTAGTAGGCTTTTGAGCATAGGGCAATGGCGCGCTGTCCTTCGAATTCGAGTTTGAAGAGTCCTGGCGTACGACTGCTCCATTCGTCCCAAGCTAGCCATTCCTTCCTTTCGGCTTCGAAATCCTCTCGTAGTTCCGATCGTACAACTTCATCTATGCTGTTTCCAGAGATGGCAATGTAGGCGCTGTCTGTGTCCATCTGTATATATTCGAAATCATTGCGAGCGATGTACTTGTCGAGGAAGTCGTAGTAGAACTCAAGCATACGCAGCTTTGCGAGCTGGTACACAGCGATACCTACTTGGAAAGGGCGTTTGATTCGGATCTGGTCCTTCCTACTCTCGAGTTCGTATGCCTCTCCAATCTCTTCTAGGTCTTCGAACCAAACACTTCGCAATGCCTTGTCCACAACCTTCTCATCTTTTGTATAGGTGACCTTCGTTTGGCGTCCCAAGTCTTCGAGCAACTTTCCATAGGCGCTGTTTCCTAGTAGCTTGAACACATCTGCCAGCAAAGCCTCACCTTTGTCTTCATCTCCCATGCGTCGCGCCTCAGTGACTTGGTCCACGAACCATCCGAAGATTTCTTTGGGTTCGTAATCTATCGTGCGGTAGACAGCAGTGATCACTGCGCCGTGATCTACATACCAAAGTAGAAGAGGAGCATAGAGTAGCAACTTCTTTCCAGAGAGACTCCCAACTAGCTTCTTTTCCTCGCTGAGCTTTCTACCTGTCTTTGTGAGGTAGGCCAACATTTCTGGAGGGATTGCTTCTTTGGGGATTTTCTTGTTGTAGAAGAAGGGGGGCATCTCCTCAAATTCCTTCCACAATTTCTTTGGTATCTCGATGTCTACTTCTGCATATCCAAACCACGTTCCACCAAGTAGACATTCAACGAATCCTTCCGTGGCTGGACCTGGATCGTCATAGTGCACAACCTTTTCTTTTCCACAAGGCATTTCGAATTCCATGGTAGAAAGATATAGGGCGTTGGCATCGTATCCAAGAATCTTACGACAAATCTTAGTTCCTCCCTGATGACTACGAATCTTAGTTTTTCCCGCTTCGTGGAGTCTGGTGAACACTATGCTTGGACCTCCCACGACAGCGTCTTTCAGCATGCGGTAGGCTTCCTTACTTGGAGCGTACATCTCAGCTCCCCTTTCTACACTACCTCGAAGCAGGAACTGTAGTGAGACTCCTGGAATGGACACTGCGTCTTTCAGCATGTCTACTCCTTTCTCGTGATAGAAATCTTGCATCTTTTCGAGTGCCTCTAGGAATGGAACTACATCTAGGTCGTTGTAGTATCGTAGCCAGTCTGCAAAGGTTTCCATTCCTTTGTCGAGAAAGGTGCGCTTGCAGTCTTCGAACTCTGACATAGATAGTAGATGTTCTCTTTTCAACTTCGAACCCCACTCTGGATAGTCTGGTAATCCAACGTGATCCAACTTGTCAGGAGAGTCAAACCACTCATATGGGAAGAAACTCTTTTGCAACTCACAGCCATAAGCAGCGACCCAACGTTCATAAGAAGTTCCAGGTCCAAGGTAGTTGATCACATCTAGGAAACGGAAATCTGGGGTCAATAGGAACATAGTGGAATTGGCTTTCTTTGCTACCAGGATCTTTGAACAGGTGTCAGCAATGATTCCTACGAAGTGCTCCCTGATCAGATTGAGATCGTACCTGCCAGAGTTGAATCCCACTACTGGAACTTGACTGATCCATTCGTCGATCTTCGCTTGTTGTTTCTTTGGTAGGGTGTCAAAAGAGAATTCAGGTGTCTTGGGGCAGAACTGTTCCACAACGACTTCTTGGATTGTCTCTGCTCTTTGCTGGAGTTCTTCGACGAAGGCTTCGATGAGTTCTTTTGGATTGCGTCGACAGATGTGGGTTGGCTTTCGATTGTACGTGTCGGCAATTGATACTGATATGGGAACGTGAACGTTTTCGATGGTCAGGTGGTCTGTTGGTTGTCTTCCTTTTGTCGTGTCGAGATAGGCTTCGAAATCGTAAACTATGAAGTGTGGGTAGACAGTTTGTGTTGGTGTGGGGACCGGTTTGTTCTTCTTCTTTGTGGAGCAGCCCCAAGCTTCCACTACTGTATAACCAGCTCCTTGTAGCTTTGCCGTTTTTTCACAGGTCTTGAGATAGAGCCTCCTTTCCCTAGGGAAGCATTTCGGGCAGCCATGGAAATAGCATCCATGAAATTGAAAGATGGTTTTCGAAAGAGGTTCGTAGCCGTCGACCGGCGCTCCTTCTATCCAATGCTCTCCACCATGCCCACAAGCTGCATGATGAATGTGTTGTCCAATCCTTTTGGTTTCGCGTTCCAACCAGCATAAAGCGACTTTGCTGGCTGTGCTCTCTGGCCAGAAGGCTTTTTCGTATGCCGACTGAGGTACTGTAATTACTTTTCCAGGGCAAACGATCTTCGTTTCTCCACGACTACAACGATCTGCATGGCGTTGAAGGGTGCAAGCCTGTGTAAACCGTTGCTTACAGTCATTACATACGTAGATGTGCCCTAGCTTTTAGACGTCCTTGATATAGAAGGCATGTCCTTCGTATATCCCAATCGTCATCGTATGCTTGTAGTGAGCTGCATGTCGCGTCAGATGCCAAGCGCCATCCTCCGTGGGTTCATACACCCGAATACCGATTCCAAAGTGTAACTCGACTTCCTCCAGCTGGTCTATGGAAGTTCTGGGAACGTCTTGTGTGGGCGCTGTCAGGCGATAGAAGTCCTGGGCAAGTTTTCGAGCTTTGACGCAACACCTATCTAATCTTGCTCCTTCATGCATGGCAAGGCAGCGCCAAAGACATAGGTTGTCGCCATATCGATCAAGGGCAAACATTCCTTTTTTCTGGCGAAGCCATTGGGGCAGTGGACCTGTTCCCAACAAAAGCTGACGATCGATCACGACTTTGACATCTACGTAGATCCAACGAACGAAGGCCCATTGGGTATTTGGTCGATTGATGTTGTCGGGATTCAAACGAGCTGTCTCCTTGCTATTGACCCACTCTTCTGCATCTTCTAGGATGTTCACCCATGGAGAGCCAGGGACAGTCTTGGAGAATAGCATCACACGTCCGTCGTTGACATTGCGAATGCGATAGGTGTAGCTGTAGCGAAGGTAGAAGCTGGTGGTTACCTTTGCAACTAACTTTTCCATAATCCTAGGAGTCAAATCTCCTGCCACACCTTGGAAGAAGCGCCATCGGATAGTACGGCGACCTATCTCCATCCCCTCGAGCATTCCATCTCTCTCCTCTAGAATAGCACCTGCCTCTCGAGCTAGACTCCGTGGAAGTGGTTCACTACGTGGTCTCACCATTCTCCCTTCGATACAACTATATATTAGGATAGCTTTAACAGATACTCCAAATTTAGATTTCTAGGTGTAAGGCTGTTGCGGGACTCAAATTTAGATTCTTAGGTGTAAGGATGTTGCGGGGCGAGTCGATGTCGATATAACTATATGTAATCATATCTCTAATAGGATTATCAAGTTGGATTTTATGTACAAGAATGTCTAGTGACACTTTGAATGACCCTTAGTTACCCCTAGTAGTATAGCCGGTATTAAAATGATACAACTTTTTCTTGTGCAAGAAAACTCAAAAATGAATTTCTGAATTCACTTTTTGAGTTTTGTTGTGCAAGAAAAAGTGGTATCATTTTAATACCGGCTATACTACTGTATAAAACATGGCTAAGGCTTCTTTATTTGTTACATATCGTACATGTATAAATGACGTACGCTATAAGTTCTCAGTCTCGTTAGACCACAACGAGCGCGGTTTGTGGTTCAATTCATTAAGGCCGTAAGGCAAGATGGGTACTTACCATAACGCAGTTGTCGACACAACACCTCTCTTTAGGAAGATCATCTAACTCTCTTAGCTTGCCCAGAGCAGCTTTACCCTTTTGTCTTTTGACGCGTATGGCTTTCTGTGGATCAACAATACCTCTTGTTACAGAAGATGGTGTGATGTGTCGCGCGCGCCACTGGCCAGCTGAAGGCGGGAAATATTTGTTTACCAAAACGTCTAGAGCTGACCATTTTTCGTCGAAATAAAGCGTTCAAAATGGAACCAGCTCCAAAGAAACAATTTACATCTTTATCAAACGCGAGAGTGAGAAATTGGTAGCTAAAAAAGGATGCAAGAAAGACACAAAAAGATACTAAAAATTCCGTAGCAATGCTGGCAGCGTTTTGTGTTGAAAAGCAGCTTCCCGAAGAGAAGACGACAAACCTCGCTCATATCAGGTAGGTCCTGTATTTATGCACAACTTTGCCTCTAGTAAAACTTATGTCTATATAACAAATCACTTAATGACTGTTCCCTCGGGAATCAATTAGTTTTGTTTCCTCTCGAGGATCTCGGATCTCGGGGAAACAAATGAAACTCACTGTTTCCCTCGGGCCCAGTCATTAAGTGTTGAATGTGATCATAGAAACGAGTACGACTGGGACCGAGTGTGGAGAATTAATTTTAAAAATGACCACCGCCCAGGGCTCGAACTTATCTGCTAGTAGTATTGGTTTCCACTTGCATATATCAGGAGGGTATACTGGCAAATGAAATAGCACATATACTCATACTATACGTTCACAATATCGATCAATTTTATTAGAAGTACGTTAATATAAGAATGTATTTATATCATTTACACCGCCACTACACCAGATGATTTGTGTTTTTTATCG
Source organism: Actinernus sp. WN-2022 (assembly GCA_030867875.1). Lineage (NCBI taxonomy): Eukaryota > Metazoa > Cnidaria > Anthozoa > Actiniaria > Actinernidae > Actinernus > Actinernus sp. WN-2022. Next base: position 82,227,405 of record JAOWCC010000936.1, on the reverse strand, counting down.
CGCATCGGGTAAGAATTAGGCTTATAAACTCTTGTAAATATGCCACGTTTGTCCGAGGTTTTCAGACTCTAAGTGCTGTCAAGAACGTTCAGTTGAGACTATATGCTGACGACATCACTGAATATACTGCAAGTAACAACTCAGCAGTCCTCCAGTTCTATATCAATAGTGACTTGTCTAACCTCTCGCAGTGGCTTGAACTGAACTACCTTACAATCAACACTGCCAAGACCCAAGCTATGATTGCGGGGAGCTCCAGCTATGACTATGACATCTCTATGAACTTAGTTAACATAGAAATTAACGACGAACTGAAACTGTTAGGTACAGTGGAACCTCGATTTAACGAACCTCTATATAACGAAGTCCTCGGTATAACGAACGATATTCTTCAGCCCGGCAAAATTACAAGTAAAATGTATGTAACAGAACCTCGATATAACGATATCCTCGTTATAACGAACACAATCCGGCAGCAGCCCAAACGTAAAATCTACCCCGATATAACGAATAAATGTCAACACGCGACAAAAGATGAATGCGGAACAGACCAACAGCGATGAAAATCCTTTAATCCTGTAACAAGAGAACAACCTCTCAGTCAACAGCTCATTAGATGTGTATATACTGGCACTATCGAGACATCTCAGTACAGATCCGCTTTGTCTCTTATTAGTTCTATTAACTTCGTTACTTCGTTACAAAACAATTATTAACTATACCTCGATATAACGAACATTTTGGTTGTTTTCCCGCAAATTTGTTATAACGAGGTTTATCGATTTAACGAACCCTCGATATAACGAACCAATTTCCCCAGTCCCTTGGCACTTCGTTAAATGGAGGTTCCACTGTATTCTACTTGATAATAAGTTATCATTTGCTCCGTATATAAAGTATGTACTTCACAAAGTTTATGCAAGGTTACTGCTCTTCGTAGAATTAGGAGTTTTATTGATAAGCAAACGGCTATCAGACTTTACAAAGCCTACATCCTCCCTCACTTTGAATATTGTAGCCCTTTACTTCTTAGCATCAGTAATACCTCATCTGATAAATTAGAGCGTGCCAACTACTTTACCTTAGGAACACTACTTAAGCTGCCCAAATCTAAAGGCTATGAAGAACTTCTGTCACAGTATAACCTACACTCTCTTAGACACTGGCACCACGTACAGCCTTTAACTCTTTGTTATAAATGTCACAAGAATGTAGGAGCTAGATATATAGCTGAGCTGTTTAATGTTAAGCACACAAAGTAGTCTCAGGGGTAGTGGTAGTAAATTTATCCAGCCCACACATAAGACTAAATTTACACACAGTTCATTCTCATACATTACTTGCTGCCTCTGGAATAATTTACCTGACCACGTCAGGAATTCACAGTTTTATTGGTGGGCTAAACGAGTTATTTTTAACGTCAGAGGATTCTTGCAATTGTACTACATGTGATTACTTTACTATGTATTATTTCAGCATAAATTATTTTTACTTATTTTATGTTTACAGTTAAATTAGAAATTTTTAAACTCTATCATGCACATATATTATATTTCTATATTTAACTTCGATATATATTAGTAGTACTATAATTATTATTAGCAATGGATTAGATATTATTATCATTAGTAATAGCAGTTTCTTTTTTGTCATAATTGTAATTAGAGTTTAGTTAAATAGTTTCACATACATTTGGGTAACCCTTAAAACTCATTGATGTCATGTGGGTAAATAAAGTTATGCTTATTGACTTGCAGAAATTTGCCAGTGGTGATGTTTTTCACTCGCAAATCGAGATATCTGCTAGCATTTCATGAGTTTGTGAGCATTAATATTGAGCCCTGACCACAACAAGAAATATGACATTACAATGAGTAGGTTTACTGAGTTTGAAGAAGATTGGCTTGATATGTGATGTGATTTCAAACATCGCTGAAATAAGAAGGAATGCATGGTTGTTACATACATTAATTACATTTCTCTCTTAAAGCTTGCCATTCAGCTCCTATTCACCCAAACATAATCACCTCAGCAAAGTTACTAATCCTATTGCCATGTGATCTTGTGTCGTGCTGGAGTGCATCTTAAAATCAGATTAATGTTCTCCACTCAGTCCCAGCCCCCTACTCATCTATAAAGTAGCCAATTATCTAGCAGTGTTTAGATGATACCGTCTAACCACCAGGGCAAACCCATAGATTGGGCTGCCTGTGGTCTAACCACCAGGGCAAACCCATAGATTGGGCTGCCTGTGGTCTAACCACCAGGGCAAACTCATATATTGGGCTGCCTGTGGTCTAACCACCAGGGCAAACCCATAGATTGGGCTGCCTGTGGTCTAACCACCAGGGCAAACCCATAGATTGGGCTGCCTGTGGTCTAACCACCAGGGCAAACCCATAGATTGGGCTGCCTGTGGTCTAACCACCAGGGCCTGGTTGTTCAAAGAAAGGGTTAAGCACTACCCTGGGATTAAATCACTAACCTGAGGATAAACTGTAAAGATTACAATAATTACAGATTTAGTACTTGCATCGACCAACCAGACCCAGGTTGGTACTTCTCACCCAATTACAAGACTGATATTAAAAGAGCCTGATGTACATGTACAGTACAAAATACATACATAAAAACTGAGTATAAAGAATAATTATTTGACAGGTGAAAGGAATGTTTTACTCTCAAAAGAGTTTAACAGCATTGAGCTCCTGTCAATAAACTGTTGATGGCCTTTCGTGTAAGAGCTGCTGTGATTGGGTAAAAAGCTGTAAAATTCAGTCAAGTGCTGTGTTGGTTGACAGGTGTCTAGTGCAAACCTTTGTCTTTTTTTCACCCATCATAATTCAAACAAAATGGTAGTAAATTTAGAGAATCACAATAATATTGGATATAATTATGATCATCAGGGTTCAAAATTAATGTTTCTTTAGTTGTCCCAGGGGCATAGGGAGGTCCTGAAAATTGAGGGGGCAAAATGATGAATTCTGGGACATTTTCATTGATGACTTCTGTCAATCTCTCTAAGTTCTGGGATTGAGCAGAGGGGGGGGGGGGGACACTGCCTTCCTTGCCCCCCTCCTTATGCCACTGTCCAGGGCCAATACTATTTAGGTTGCCCTTGCCCCTGTTCTGCACTGAACAAGCAAATAAACAACCATGTTTGGAGATATATAAAAAACCCTAGAGTCTCACTTGACCCCAAGTTGATGGCTGTGTACTACAGTGAAATGTAAAGAGGACATTAATTTTTGGGATACTAGTTCCAATGTAAATTCAGGTTGCCCAAGGGGTTGTCCACGCATAATTTTGGTTTTCTGGGACAACTGGACAACCATTAATTTCTAACCCTGAATGATCATTTTGACTACATACAGTTGGGTCTGTCTTGAGCTTCTTGTGTAAAAAGTTGTTTGAGTAGAGTAACACCCTCTGGGTGGCTCGTTCACATAGCTTTAATGTCTCTCGTAAATACACTCTCTTCTCCAGTACGTATTCTTCAAAGTCCTTAGACTTCCTCTGTCCATTACCCAAGCCAATGTTTTTAGAACTAAAATAAAAAAGGAACTGATTGAAATCACAAAACTAATATCAAAATGTTAAAGAGGAAATTAATTTCTAACATGAATGGAAACAAAAATTGTCTTTGTACATAACATAATGTGAGCACATACTAAGCAGTGATAAGTAACTGTCAGTAGATACATTGTACATGTACAACCGTAGATACATGTAGACAGTAAATGGCATAAGAAAATAATTAAAATTAAGGAAGTCATGTTGCTATTGCAGTAGTTCACATAATTGATTTTCTTTGAAATTAGACCATAGTTAACAAATGAATGCCATTCTAAAGTGGAAAATGCCAAATTAAACTGGAACATGAGAACCAACCGATGAGATTGTTTAAAATTATTTGCCATTTATCTGCCAGAACCTAGATTTGGTATTGGCTAATGAGACCTCTAGTTTTTATGTACATTCACATATGATAGTATTTATTTTTTGTTATACATGTAGTTTGATCAAAACTAGATTAAAACTTTAAAATATATCTAATGAAAATATATTACATGTACCTTGCTGGTTTTCTATTGTAGTATGTATGTTGAGTATCAAGCAATGATTTTCGAGAGAAGAATACAAAATTAACACCTTTTACATTTCGCTGACGTTGAATGCTTCTTCGGTGAATCATTACATGTATATATGTAATCTTTCTCAATAAGGAGTAACACGGTTGATGCCCACTAACCATCATGTATGTAATATATCTTTCTCAATAAGGACTAACATGGTTGATGCCCACTAACCGTCTAGATTTTCCAGGTTTATTCTTCACATTGTTTGGATCATAACATTTTAGCTGACTCAGTTCTTTGGAACGTTTGAGGAACTGAAGCAGTTCACCAGCTCGATGTCTGGACTCCATCATGTCATTACCTGAAATTAAACAACCATGGTCTCGTGAAAATGACTTCAGGTGATCTTATTAATGATGGATTGTACTGTTATCTTAAGCCTAAGTTGGTCTATTGTTTCAACATCAGTACAACATTTGTTGAAACCCAATATTAAAACTGTTTGACATGGCCTTTCAACATTGATGAAAGATGTTGAAAGCATGTTGAAAGCATGTTGAATAGAGCTTGAATGCATCCAAGCTCTCTCAAACATTCAATTAACTTCTATTTTTCTCAGAAATGTTTAAACCTTTTGACTGCTTCATTCAACATTAAATTTTGATGAATACAGACATGCACACCTACATGTATGGTGGAATGAATACAGACATGCACATCTACATGTATGGTGGAATGAATACAGACACGCACACCTACATGTATGGTGGAATGAATACAGACATGCACACATACATGTATGGTGGAATGAATACAGACATGCACACCTATGTGTATGGTGGAATGAATACAGACATGCACACCTACATGTATGGTGGAATGAATACAGACATGCACACCTACATGTATGGTGGAATGAATACAGACATGCACACCTACATGTATGGTGGAATGAATACAGACATGCACACCTACATGTATGGTGGAATGAATACAGACATGCACACCTATGTGTAGCCAATTATGTATGGTGGAAGGGTGGACAAGAACAGGCTGGTGCTCATTCCCAGCCCGTCTCTCACAACTTACAGTATTTATCCTGCAACAATGTTGAATTGATGTTGAAACCATTTGACAACCATGTTGTCAATATCCTTCAATGTGATGCAACAAGATTAATGTTGGACTGATGTTGAAACTGTTTGATGAAGGCTTTAGTATTTGAGAATGATAAAATATATTTATTTAGTTTCCTTCATTGTTTGTGTATTAAAAAGTACATAATATGGTACTGAAGAATACATATACTGTACCAGACTATGCAGAAAACGTTATGATAAAATATTAAAATTGCAAAGTGGTGGGTGTTTCAACCTCTTCCTTACCATCTCCAATAATATAACTTTGTAGACATCCACATGCTCGTGTTTTGAAATGAGGACAGCATAATCTCTCAGCTGAAATTTGAAACATTGAAGTACACATGTACAATTTGATATCAGTTTAATATCTGGGAATCCCGACTTAATTTTAATATGAACCATAAGCTACTTGTGACACACAAGTGATATTTGTTGGTAAACAGTTTCTGAGAGTGAAACTCAAGATAAAATACAGGTTTTGAGGGAAATATTATCTGAAAAGACAATATCAGTACATATTTCAAAGACAGCAGGGTCATCAATTCCACAGTATTCCGTCTGTTGCAGAGAAGAAATTCAGAGATATTTACTATGGTATAGCTAGATATAGCATAGCAAATCCATTCTACTTTATGTGGTAAATATAAATTAGAGCTGTGCATAGCAGTATTGAAATTCACCCAGAATCACAAGAGTGGCAGGCTAGAATATGATAAGTGACCGTTGTGGAGAGGACACAGAAAATCCACCATTTTTAACTTGTGGATGTGTGCAAGCGCAGAACGAGTTATTAGGGTTAGTGGTCCGAGCTAATTTATTCATCGTTTTATGGTGTGTAGTTCGTTTTTTTCTGTGTACATTGGGGACTCTCCGTTGGCTCTCCGAATAGTGCTTGATTTTCCGAAGATATATTGATGGGGAGTTTTATGGTACGCATCCAAATTTGGTCATGCTGGAGAAGATGTATTGACAGTGCCTTTCTAATACCAGACACTGGACAGACATGGTAGTGGGTCCCTATCACTCACTTAGTGGTGATGACGTAACAATGACATCATCGGTCACATGATTTTAAGTACATGCCCATATCTCCCTCATTTATAATGCCAGGCAGTTCAAACTTGGACAGGCATGGTATTGGGTCCCCACAAATCACTTAGTGGTGATGACGTATTGATGACCTCATCGGTCACATGATTTTAAGTACATGCCCATATCTCCCTCATTTCTAATGCCAGCCGGCTCAAACCTGAACAGACATGGTAGTGGGTCCCTATCAAGCACCTGGTGGTGTTGACGTAACGATGACCTCATCGGTCGTATGATTTTAAGTACATGCCCATATCTCCCTCATTTATAATGCCAGCACGCTCAAACCTGACAGACATGGTATGGGTCCCTATCAAGTACCTAGTGGTTAGGGTTAGGGCAGGTTTGAGCACGCTCAAACATGACAGACATCGTATGGGTCCCTATCAAGTACCTAGTGGTGATGACATCATCGGTCACGTGATTTTAAGTACATTCCCATATCTCCCTCATTTTCAATGCCAGACAGTTCAAACTTGGACAGGCAAGGTATTGCATTCCCACAAATCATTTAGTGGTGATGATGCAATGATGACGTCATCGTCATGTTATTTTAAGTACATGCCCATATCTCCCTCATTTCTAATGCCAGACAGTTCAAACCTGGACAGACATTAATAGTGGGTCCCTATCAAGCACCTAGTGGTAATGACGTAACGATAATGTCATTGGTCACGTGATTGTAAGTACATGCCCATGTCACCCTCATTTCTAATGCCAGACAATTCAAACTTGGACAGGCATGGTAATGGGTTCTCGTAAATCACTTAGTGGCAATGACATCATCGATCACGTGATTTATAGTACATGCCCATATCTCCCTCATTTCTAATGCCAGCCGGCTCAAACCGGGACAGACATGGCAGTGGTTCCCTATCAATCACATAGTATTGATGATGTAACGATGACATCATCAGCCATACAATGTATGATATTAAGTACATGCCCATCTCTCCCTCATTTCTAATGCCAGACAGTTCAAACTTGGACAGGCATGGTATTGGGTCCGTTCCCACAAATCACATAGTGGTGATGATGCAACGATGACGTCATCGTCACATGATTTTAAGTACATGCCCATATCTCCCTCATTTCTAATGCCAGACAGTTCAAACCTGGACAGACATTAGTAGTGGGCCCCTATCAAGCACCTAGTGGTGATGACATAACAATAACGTCATCGGTCACATGATTGTAAGTACATGATAGCAAGTACAATAAAGCATGACAGAAAGCTGTCAATTTAAAGTAACATCTACCTCATAGTATCACTATATCGTAAACAAAAAATATATTTGTTTTCTCTGCAACAGCCTTGTTATTTTTTTGTGGTAAATTATAATTTAGGCAGGAATGCTGACATACCAGTGCAAAACATCACATGCCAACTTAGTAAACCTTAGACTCTTATCTACAATTCCTTGAATAATTTAGGCTTATTTATAAACATTTAAAAAACAGATATCCAGGTACAAAATACGGTGGAATGACCCAGCTACAATAATTATTAAAGCACTGGTCATTGTTGTCCTTCACACAAGTTCTTTTACCAGAACCCTTGCACATGCCATGCTCATATGGAGATTAATATCAGCCAGATGGTGGTTAATATCAGTGCATACCAGGTCACATGATGCAGTTCCACCAATCACAGAGAAGAGAAAATATTTAATGGCTATTAAGTATGATACATAATATTAAATGTATATGTACATGTATGTCACAGTAATAGACTTTACATTCATGTTCCGGGCTGGAAACAGCTATTTCCACCAATTTTGATATGAACTAACGAACCTCTCAACCATGTGGGATGCATAAAATCAAATCAAATATGCAAAATGGCTAACAAACAATGTATAAAAACAGTCTCCAGGCAAAATATTGAAAATCATTTCAATCAAGCATTGAGGGAGGGAGGTTTAACTGCTTGTATCCAATTAACAGCCACCAACCGAGCGATTACTCAATACATGTACATGTGCAGTACTCCATGACAATTAGCCCCTTTAATAATATTTTGTCAAGATATTCAGGGAGTCCTGAAACAAAAATAAAATAATAAAACCAAAGACAACATTTAGTATATTTCACTCACCATCTGCGTCACCCAGGCCATCGACAAGAGACAAGGCAAATGACTGAGCCTCTTCTAAGTATTTTGATTTGTCCTCATTGTTTGGTTGAGACTTTTCTCTATGTGTTTTTTTGGGCCGATCAAAGGATAGCCCTAGACAGAAAACAAGAATTCAACCATGCATCTAATCATAAAATGTCTGCAGTTTCTTTAAATAATGTACATATGTGTACATTTCATGATCAGATGTAGATGTATGTACAATAATACCATGATCGCCTCGGTTGTCTTTGTTGTCCGAGGGAATTTAAACCCTAAATTCCCTCATTAGAGATGGATGTTTCTAAATTTCCTTCATGCATCAACATGAGAGAAATTTAGAAGACAAAGAAATCTATTGTCTTTCACTAAATTTCCCTCATGTTCCATTCATAAGGGAAAATTAGAAAGACAATGCAGGCGGGACATGAGAGGGTGAAAAGCATCAACTCTTGCTGACCTCTGGCACAACTAGCCCTGCACTCCCGAGTGAAAAAATTGAACCCAAACTGACCTGGCTTCATCATAACCTTCAACGTAATCCATGTGGGATCACGTATTTCAATCTGCACGTTCTTCTCTTCATTTCTCAAACCTGCTTCTTCCATGTGGGATACTTAAAACCATATAAGCATGACCTTTAAATATTTAGTCAAGCACATAATTACATTGTGTTTTACTGCCATTCTTCTAAAAAATAACACTTGTCCCCAGGGGAAGCCAAGGTTATTCAATCAAGCATTTAAACATTTTCGAAAGCAACTCAACTGTGACGTCTTTAGTTCAAGTAGAGAAAAATAAACTTCTCAGAGATTTGTTCCGTTCCTCGGCGAGCAGAGTATTACAAAGTTATATCATGACAATTCGGGAGATTAGCGATTAAATTTCCCCTCAAGCCTCGGGACTTCCACAAACTCTCCCTCGGCTTGCGGGGAAATTTAATCGCTAATTTCCCTCATGTCATGATATTACTTATAATAAAATGCACATGTAACGATGGTGACAGCAATGATGACTGGATGAATGTACATTGTAATTTATGTTCAGAAGTACTCTGTTGGGCTACCTGTGTTAATGTGATCATGCATATACTCAGTAAGTTACAGACCACAAGGTTTGGTCAGCCATGTTTTGTTGTTCACAAGTGCGAGTGAGGAGGGAAAAATAAAGTTTCTAAAGTGACTATTGGATTATCAATGCTTATAAGAACATGGATAAGGATAATCTATTTAATGTTGTGTAGTTTCCCAATCTCCCGAGCCAGAGGCTCAATTGTTAAACTGCATGACTAGTAAAGCTATATGTTAAAATTATTTACAAAAATATCTAGGGTAAACTGTATATTAACTAAAGACTAATTACAATTTACAATAAACTAATTATTTAAAAAGCTATTTACAACCAAATGGGAAATAATAATTAATATATAATGATAACCACACTAATAAAATTTATGTACTGTTTAAAACACGAACAGCAGTGTTTTATCAAGTTTAAAAATTTGAGGGCGAAGCCCGAGAATTTTTAGACTTGATAAAACACGTGCTGTGAGTGTTTTAAACGGCTTCAAAAACGCTTTAAGAATGTAATGAAAGAAAGACGCACATCACAAGGGAATGGTTACTCAATGAACCATTGAACCTTTGTATTCACAACGCCATGCAAAATATTCGAGTAATCACCGCCTGCAATTACGAACATCTCAAGGGAATGACATGAAGAAATTACCATACTATGTTGTTTGAAGCGGCGTTTCGCAATGCACTTGAAGGATTTGGTGTCGTGGCTTACCTCGATAAAGTTCAAGACTTGGAAAGCGATGTGACTGACATGACGGCAGACTCAAAATGTTTTACTCCGGCACAAAATATGTAAGTTTAATGCACGTTTTTATTATTTTACGGCTTTGAGTTTGGTTTAATAATTGGAACTAAACAGTGGCTCGGTAAACAAGTAATGGTAGTTGGATAACTTCATTTTAAAAATATTATCTCAATCTGTGTATCTCGGTGGTCTGCTGATATTAGTAAATTTAGTGCAAAATTTATTATCTAGGTACCTTATGTTCCGTGTACTTTTTGCTATCTTTGGGTCTTTATCAGTGAATTCTTAATTAGGATGAAACTTTATATAAAATTTCATGTTCATTAGTATTCTTTATATAAAACGTTCATCCTAATTAGCAATTCAATGAGAAAGCTGAAACATCAATAGAAATTCCATTGTCTCAATCATTAACCCTGTTTCCCCCTGGGACAAAATTCAAATCCCTCCGCGGGCCTTTTAGAATGATGAAATTTTATCAGGTATAAAGGAGCATGCACGTGACTGATTTGCTTCATCTGATTGGACAAAATGCTCATTAATTATTCATGAGTTTTTGAATACTGTATAATTGGTAAATAATAGGGAGTTAATTAAGAGAGACATCTCGGACATCTGCAGCTATAGGATGGTAGATCAAGTAAGATCCAGATTGAGTAACTGTATAGGGAATATACATGTAGGAAGAGAACTAGCAGACAATGATATGAAGTTTGCATAACTTTACCTTTGTCAGGCCTCTTAAGTTAAGGTCAAATGCCTTCAACAAGTCAATGGCAACAGCAGCTAATTGTGTGGGTTTGAGACACTAGCTGTTATGACTTTTGATTCAAAGAACATTTCTGGACATAGAACACCCTATTACATCAGTTGAATTACAACTACATGTACCAGAATCCCTTTCAAATTCTTTTTCTTATTCAGATTTTTTAACTCCTCTGAGAATACCAACTGAAGACAATGATCCAAATTAGAAGAACAAAAGAATCATCAAAAAGGATTCTGGCGGTTGTATTCAACTGACGTAATAGTGCAAACAGTGCCTACATGCATGTATTTCAGCTGTAAATTCTTATGCCACTGTAACCTACCACAAGCATTGCACAAGGTCAGTCTCTTCCCCGTTTCGGGATCATGTTTGTGTCTGGGACTTGGCTGATGTGACGAGGTCTTCAGTCGATTTCCTCGCCGTCTTGGGTTAGTAACGTAAGGTGATTGACACAAGTCACATTTGAATGGCTGATCAGATACACAGTGGCCAGAGGAACTTGTGCGATGAGTTCTCTTCCTTTTTTTCATTGTCTTGGGATCTTCTTCTGGTGACTTTGGTCGAGCAGGTTTTCTCTTACGCTCACTTTTACGTAATCCATCTAATGTCTCATTTCCATCACCCTCCTAGATAACAACATGAATAAAATATTATATGCATCCTATTCATCACAGACAATGTATACAGTCAATGTACCAGCTCTCCAAAAAAATAAGAGATGACTGTCAAAGATATATGAAATATGTGTGACAGGTCAAATTTATTTTCTGGTCAATTCTATTTTAACCTACATGTAGCTACATGTAGGTTATTTATTGTAACCTACGCTATTTTTGCAACCTAAGTTACTTTTTTGCAATCTACAATGTACTGTAGGTTATTTTTTAGCAACCTAGGTTATTTTTTGGATTCATTTAGTATTTTTTACCTTAAATTCTTAATTGTAGTCACAGTGCACACCAGATGAGGGGGGCCAAAGGCCCCTGAGTCAGAACTGACCATCCACCAGTGCTTGCCAAAACATATTTCTTTCACTTGTATTGTAAAATTGTCCATAATGGGGTACTGGGTTTGTGTCACCAATTTTGTGCATAGTTTTAGTGAAATATCAAGCTATTATAAGGTTTTTACTGCACATGGGTACAAGTAGCACCATCATAATTATATAGTAAATGAGTATGGTGCTTCACATTGATCACTCAGTGGCACAGTGATTAAGGCTCTGACCAAAAGATCCAGTGGTTGTCGGTTCAAGTACCAGCAAGGACAGTTGAATGTAAATAAATAATTGGTAATTACCGATAGTCTAGTTGACTATACATGTATGGTATAATGTAGCACTGTGAGGAGATAGGGAGAGGGGTAGGGGAAGGAAGTGATAAGGGTAGTGGAAGGAAAGCAGAGGGGGAGGGTGGATTACTTTTTAATACACAAAAATTACCTCTGAGGTAAAACAAAGTAACCTAGCTAGGTTGAAAAATAACCCAGGTCTTAAAAAAAATTCTAGGTTGACAAAAATGATCTGAAAATAGATTTGACCTGTAACATATATACCATGCACTTATTAGATGATTTAGCAAATATACAACATATTATATAGCACATAATACAGGTTGTGTATGTATTTTTCCAAGTCCCTGCAAATATGTTGTTGCAACTACATAATGAATGACATTTTTGTGTAAAAGTTTTGTTGTGTACTTAAATCTAGCCTGCTCTGCAGGCAACTCTTATATATTTTAGATCCAGCTTCCAGCAAAGCCGGAAGCCAGATCTGAGCGGCAAATTAAGCTGTGAGGGGACTGGGGAGGGAGATTGAGAAGGAGAAAGAGTTGCCTGCCATATTTGAATATAATTTCTGCACACTGCGCATATCATTAGATGCATAACAAAAAATACTCAGTAGGGTGGGACAACAGTGAAAATAAGGTACATGTACATACTGGAGTTCTGTAATGGCGTCAATAAACGAAGTGTTCAGTTCAACCGTGTGAGAAATTGGCTTCCTTGAGGCCAATGCCTAACTTTTAATTTGAACTGTTGTGGTGTAGAAACTTCCATACAAGCCAGTACAGTATATGGCATATAACACGACATGTATCTAAAAATAACAAATATACGGCCATCTATAAAGTCAATACATTATGAATATTAATCCCTGTTACAATTTAAAATTATTGTGTTTTGGATGAGATTGAGAGTTTCTTCTAGCATCCCATAACTCTATCTTGTCAATTCTAATTCATTGTAAAATATTTTTAGAGTGTGAATAAATTGTTGTAGTTACTAGCTTGTGACCTACACCAAAGCTAACATGCCGTGAAACAGGAAACAATGTGAAACGAATGTGGGTGCATGCCGTTTAGAATTATTTACCATAATCATCTACAGCGTATCTTCAGAAATAAATCAAATGAGATTTGGACTTGTAATAATGACTGGAGAACACGTACATTTTTTGTAAAGTAAGACTTCTCATCAGGGGTCAAATGGTTAAACAGGGTTGTTTAGTGGCCGAAAGGCGAAGAATTTGACAATATTAAGGTGCATGAAATGAGGGCAGAAATTAAAGTTTAATTTATAGGTACTAAACAACCATATATTCCTTTAGGTACAATTGTAGTCCTGGCTCAGTTTCCTTCTGTTGTATGGTACAATGTACATGTAACTGTTGACTCGCTCCTGCACTTGATCGCTGTTCTAGCTTTCCTTGGGATGTTTGACTTAGGTTTGAGTGACTGAACGGCTAGCTCTAGGTTTCACCTAGGCTAATTTTGTTTCAAGTACTTCAAGTTCAGTGCTTTCCTTTTCTATCTGCTGTTTTCTGAACTTCACATCTTACAGAACGCTCTTGTAACCTTTCCTCACTGGGATCTTAGAACTGTCGGTTGATTTCACACTTACACTTTTGTTTTATATGGATGAGCGCAATAATTCCCTTGGGTAGAGGGGTACAGGACAGAGTCCATATAGTACAGGAGTCGGTCCGAACACTTTGAAATTTGGCAGGCATCTCCTTTTTTTTCTTTCTTCCCCTCCCCCTCATTTGTTTCATCCTCAGACCCTTGCTTGTCCCTCTTTTACCACAGGAAGCCCAGTTTCACATCTTTTTTCTCGAAATTAGGAGTTGCCTGTGGAGGAGGCTAAGTGCTAATCAATGGGCTAATGGGTATGGTAGCCCATAGGTCCCACGTACTAGTCCAGGAAATTACGGTAATTTCTTGTTTTCTTTTAAGAATGCATGAAATAAGAGGAGAATATAAATCACTTTTGTGTACAAAATACTAACCAAAAGAATCACAAAAGGGAAAATTACCACAGGCAATACAGGGAAGCAAACTATTTTACAAAAACCTACTAGTGCATGTAGGGCGGAGCCTAGCTGGTCTTTTTGTTTTATTACTATAGCCCCTACAAAGTTCTACTCAGTCCTAGACTAGCTAGTGGACTAGCAGAATAGTGTCAAGCAATGGACGGCATACCTATTTATATGATAATCAGTCTGAAATGCACTCTGATTGGTCAAGAGCTGTGTGTTACTTGAGGACACACACATGGATGGTCATTTTGATTGAAAATTTTCATAGCTTTTAGTTTGCAATTAGTAAATAAAACATATACATTCCATTCTGCCGTGTGCACCTGGCCTCTAATTATAGATGCACAGATGACGCCAAAACGTGAAGAGAACATCAGTTACGTCACTCGACTGCATCTCATGGTGCACTTTGTTCTCTTCACATTGTGATGTCATCTGTGCATCTATAAGAGGACAGACACACAGCAGAATGGAATCTATTTGTTAATTAAGTACATGTACATGTAGCACTTGTGACAAACTCGTCCTAAAACATTTTCATATGATTATAATAATAAACAGCTGTCAGTTCACTATACCTCAATACTCTCAATACTCTCAGCACCTACACTGTCGATACAGTTAGTAGGAGATACTTCTACTTGTTTATACACCATAGTAGGTAGGCCTAGTGTGCTGATACTGTTATTATGGAATATCACCTCAGTTTCTTGACTGACAGCTGTTGTTATGCCATTAGTTTCAAACATGGCTCCTATAGCTCCACCAAAGCCATCAGTAAGCCCTGGATGTTGGGACCCTGTGGCAGTTGCCATTGCAGCTTCAATCAAAGCTGTTGTAGTCGAGACATCAGTCTCATTAACAACAGATATATCTTCAACTACATTGTTAGAGCTGTTGTCCTGTGGATGTTCTGCTGTACTGGCAAGCTGCCCTGTGGCAGACTCTACACCAGTCAGGCTGTTGGTTTGTACAGCCATTTGTTGGTCTCCACTGGCAAGACTTTGACATGCTGTCTGCACCAGAGTGTCTAATGCACTTGTACATGTAGCTGCTTGGGAATTCGGAGCTATCTGTTGCGTTGTTAATGTTTCTCCATCCTGACTTGTCCCTGTTTCTGTCCAAGAGATGACGAAGGTGAACAAATAACTACAGGTAAGCTTTATAGGGGTCGTCGGCAAATCAAAGCAATTTTTCTTAAGTCGTGCCCTGACCTCCGCCATGCCCCTCCCCCTTAACATCCACTTTGTATAAAATTGTATGATAAAGTTATTCCTAATGTTCAAAAAAATATTTCCTTAACGTCCATGCCCCCGCCAATACCACCTCCCCCTTAACGTTCAAAGGACGTAAAGATTTTTGTTTGATTTGTCGACGACCCCTTACTAATTTAATAAGTTCAATTCACACCATGCACACTTCAACACGACGCCATATTTGTTAGTCGTTGTCGAAAGTATACGTAAATATATACTGCGTGTAATATCACCTTGTGATCAGAATGGAAAGTTTTCTGTGCTAGACTCGATTACTCAATTCCACGTACAACTGAAACTACTCGAGTTTCAAGACTGGCGCCGAAACTGCGAAAGCATTCATGCCTGAAATCGAGAAATTATAAAAGTGTTTCTTCGAAGGAAACAAAACTCGTTGAAAAATCGAGCGGCATTGACAGATTAATAGCCCTTATGGTACTCCAAACAAATCAATAGTTCCTTTCTAATGGTATTAACGTGAAATATAGCACTAATACCTATTTTAGGGTGTATATCGCCTATGTTTCAAAGATGTTACTTATCAATTCTCCTTTTGAGCGCAATTTCCATCCATTTTGAGAGAATCTAGTTTTTCATACCTGACGAATGAGCCGATATACTCGCTGATTCTTGAGTTCTTAGAGAATTTTGGGTTTCCAAACCGTGGTCTCCTGCTTCAGATACATTACTAAAGCTTTGTTGATCGGTAGAAGTCGTCCAATCGTAATTTTCTGAGGAATCTGAGCAGATACTTTGTGAACCAGACGCTTCTTCCGTCGCCATCTTGACTCCACTCTGCGGCTGACTACGATCGAACACCATTCGGCTACCAGTCGTAACATCTTCGTGATAATTTTTTCGCTTATATATGCTAATTAGGCCGCTGGGCAGCGATCGCGTGAGCGAAGCGAGTAGACCACGTGACTTTTCACTTGAGAAATGCTTTTTTGTTTTTGGAAATGTGCCAATTTCTATAATTGGAAATCCTCTGGAGAACTATCACGTGGTCTGAAATGGGGCAACAAACAGGCAAGCTGCCGAAAGGGTCTATTATCAAGAGAAGAAAATGCTGTTATTAAATAATTTGGACAAAATTTATCTCGGTTCATTTTGCGTTATATTAATTCGCTGTTTCTACCACAATCGCGTAAAATCCCTTATGTGGCCAACCACATGTCGTAATCAAAAGTACGGTTCTCTTTCAGACAATCGACAATTAACATGTGGCATTCCCGAGAGAACAATCCTTGCTACCAGAAGTCCATAATGGACTTCTGTTGCTACCTAGCTTTTTATTTTATATATAAATGATTTGCCTAATTGCTTGTCATACTCTCAGCCTTGAATGTATGCTGATGATACGCATTGAACTTTTTCAAGCAACAATATTGATGACATTAAGCCCCGTTGTTGTAGCCCCGTTGTAGCTTACCCTGAATACATCTAAAACTGAATTCCTGCCCGGCATTGGATCGCGGCAAAGGTTAAAGTGCAACTAACCACTTTTGCAATTTTTATACATATGAATCTTTGGAAGGTTTTGAGTACTTCTGCGAAGACATTTTTGACTTACAGAGAATACTCTATGTTCTATGTTTAATAGGTCTCCATCGTTAGTTAGTCATCGATGACGTTGGCATAAAACAAGTAGCCTGTTCTAAATCTCTTGGAGTCTTCATTGATGTAAATTTATCCTCGAATGTCCACATCAACAATTTATCTAAGAAAATCGCCTCCGGTATCGGTGCGCTGAGCTGAAGCGTTGGCGTTGCAGACCTTTTGTTCCGGCCACAACGACACTGCAGTCTATTTATAATGCCTTGGTTCAACCCCATTTTGACTACTGCAGTGTTGTCTAGGGTAACTGCAACATCACTTTATCTAAACAACTTCAAAAGCTACAAAACCGTGCAGCCCGAATTCTGATTCATTCTAGCTATGATACTAATGATGATCTTCTGTTCGAGCAACTAAGCTGGAGAAAACTAGAAACGCAACGACTAAGTCAAAAGGCTACTATCGTCTATAAATTCCTAAATGGTCTTGCTCTTAACTATCTTAGGACAAAATTTAGTGACCGTAGTAGTGTCACGAATTATTCTTTGAGAGACACCGAGGGCAAACTCGCTATTCCACAGCTGCCTCGAACTAACTTTATGAAAAACAGTTTTAGCCGCTACAGTGGGCCGGGCAGTACTCTGGAACAGCTTACCCATGGAACTGCGGCAGGCAAGTATTCCGGCTCAGTAGTTTACGATCTGGCTGCAGCAGGTTAGGTTTATAACCATTCACACGGCATTCATGTAAAGCAGATTTTTATTTATATTCATTTATTATTTTTTAGTAGTATAGTTACAAGTTACAATAGGGTAGCTTTTTAAGGGTAGTATAGTGTATATTTAGGGCGATATTAAATTATGGCTTAATTAATTATATTGTTATTGATGATAGTTACTATTTGTAAACCTGATCGAATCAACCGTGTCTAAATAAAATTATATAGTTTGATAGTTTTGGGCGGGTTTCCAAAGAGCAAGGATGGTGCATGAGCAGCGACAAATGATGTTCTTCTATTGGCCTTCGATAAAGTCAAGCAGCCGGTTCAAAACACCAATCGGCATTTACAATTACATTCTCAACAAGAGGCCCTGAACTCGGGCCACCTATAGGATAGATGAATACATGGAGTTCTAGCATATTTTTCTGTCATACATGGTAGTGGCCGCCAGATAATTGATTCACTACTGATGCTGACGTCATAATTTATATATAATGAATGGACTTTTGCAGGAAATCAATGCAATCACAAATTTTAATTCATACTGATTGAAAGGCACTTGTACGAGATCGGTAGTGTTATTAGAAAAACCTGTTTGTAAATGCTATTTTCCACCTCAAATCGATCTTTCTAAAACAGCCTTTTTAAAGATAGCTTTCCATCCAGCATCCATGGCAACATCTTTCCCATGGAGATCACAAGCTCAATTCATTTGTTAACAAAGTATTATATGGGCCGCGTCAGGCAAAAAGGTTCCGGACGACTTTCAAGTTAAATAATTCTTACAACGGTGTTCCTAATAACAGGTTGAAGATTGTACTGTAATCTTGACGAGAAGCGCTACATTTCATTCCTAACAATAAATGTCAGTTTCAAGAAATTGACAACAAAAATCAAGGGTGAAATTTACGTGATTTTGATGTAAGGGCTCGATTACAAATATGACCACAAAAATTAGGAATCCTGTCAGAAGGGATGATTTTGATGTATGACATTCATTTATACCTACTGGCATTAAAGAGTAAAAAATAAATAAGATGAGCAAAATGATCACTCGTGTAAAAATATCGTAAAATTTGGTCTTCGATTTCACTGGTCAATTTCATGAAATCAACACTACTTGTTAGTAGCACAATGTGGCGCTCGCGATGCATATTGTAATCGCACCACACGTATAAAAAACATGGTGCAATTTCAAAATACATTAATATGTAAATAAAACTGACATTCACATATTATGTCGTCCAGGCCCTTTTTGCCTGACGCGGCCCATATTATACCAGCACATATAATGACTGTTTCCTGCAAAGGCCTATTACAACTGCTCCCAGTAATTATAAATCACCTTCACATAACACTCTCTCTGAACTTAACTTGCAAAAAAATGTTACATTATTAATTGAGATATTTTGTAATGTATTTTAGAAGAAGGACCAAGTTTTCAATTTTTTTTGCAGGAGTATGCCCCAGACCTCCGCCCTCCTACCTCACAGCTTTTTGTGCTGTGCAGCTGCTTTTCAGCTGCTCAGATGCCTACTTTTCTCATTTGGATGCCTATTCTAAAACTTAATGAAACTACTGAATAGTCACTGCTATCAATGTCATTGAAAATAAAAATAGATGCTTGATCAATGCTTTTTTTGTGTGTATTTTAGAAACAATTCTTTTTAGCTCAGGGTTTACTATACCATACTTTTCAACATTTTAACTTTTGCTTTACTCAATAGCTATTTAGGGATGTGTCGTTCTAAATGTGAAATAAAGTCATCTATCTAGATCTGCATGCAGTTTTATTTTCGAGTAGAGTGGTGACTTTTCAAATATTAGTGCTAATGTTCATTTTCTATATCTTGAAGGACGCTGAAATTTATAACGAAACATGTGATTTCCACTCTCTTTTTTCTATCACTGGGGTCGTTCCCGAATTCTTACTTATGTCGTGATGAAGTGACCGAGTGAAAGTGCCGACGCGCCCAGGCCAGCTGAGGAATCGGGCCATTTACTACTATATTTGATGGCATTAATTTTAACGTACAGAAACGAATATTAATAACAACAATGCAATCTGGTAAGTTTTATGTGTTTTACTTACAAATATCGGTACAATTTTTTTCACCACATCAGGCCACGTGAATTTAGGAGCGCCAGGTAAGCCTAATCCTTTCGTAAAATGTGAGAAATTTTCATTCTAAGTCCTCCTACTGAGAAAAACTCAACATCTTGCCATTTCCACACTTACACAGAAACGGACTTCATCTCGGATGCTCCGAGAAAACTAATAACGACCAGTCTTGAGAGCTCTATCGGAACATCTCCAGCCAACACTGACATTCACTGTTCTGCCGCAAATTTTACTGTATATATGGTCATGGTACAGTGAAGCGTTGTTTTGTAAGCGAATAAACGCCTCTTTGTTTTGAAGAAAGTTGTAAGTTGTTTTGTAATTTATAAAGGAAATTGAATAAACGCCTCTCTTTATTAAGCGCATCGTCTCTAATAAGCGCCCCCTTAAAACTCCCATTTCACGGAGGTTCGAGTTCTCGGCTCGTCACCCCTCTGGTTAGAGGACTCCTCGAGCCGAGAACTCAAACCTCCCTACTAAAACACCGTTCCCAGAGCTCAGAAGACAAAAGGACACCGGAATACTCAAAGGTAAAGTTTATTCTCTTATTATGTGTACTTATAGGAGATGAGGAACTAAAATACGGGAAAAAATCCCGAGTTCAAAGCCTTGTAATTGTCTCGCAACGTGAAACTGAGCTTGGGCTGCCTGTGGGCCACCAAACTGAAAACTAGGCCACCCAAAAAACTCGGCAGAGGAATAAAAAGTGGAGCGACCTGGAATAGTAATTGCACTGGCTATCCAAACAATGCCAAGACCTCCCTAACCCAAAAACAATGGTATTCTTTGGTCAGCGGTTTTGTGTTCTATTTCTATTTATATATCAAGTCGGGGCCGAGTCGGGGCCTAGGTCGACTAATGGCGGAAATATAAAGTGCCTTCCAAAAGTTCTATGTTTTGAGTCCTGCGTCAGTTGTTACGACGAACTGACTTTCTTCTTCAGAGTTACAAAACTTAACTGGATAGGTAAATAACTAATTTACAGTGTGTGCTAATACTAGAGTGACAACTGTGGTACATCATCAGTGACCGGTGAAGAGTGTTGTGGTTCAAGATCTCTCATCAGAAATGCAGCCTCCAGTAGACCCAGTGTCGGATGTGAAAATCGTCTCTCAGAGAGAAAAATGCCCCCCAGGATACTTTATTGTGAGTTGGATTCTTTTATGTATTTATTCCTTTGATACCAGTGTCACAAGTTCTCGTTCGGTAGATAAAAAATGTACTGTATACTGCTATACATGTTAATTGTAAGTTTAAATCATTTAACTTTTTTTTTCATTTGTGTCTTGTGTCTGAACTTGTGATGTGTCATGTGATTTTTATAAAGCTTGCAATTGTATGCTATTTTATTGTGCTGTTAAGATGCTATTTAATAGCATGTCTCCTATATAGCCTTGGATTGTGCACCATATATCAATGTTTTCGGGGAGGGGGGGGGGACATTTTGAAAGGCAGCTGGTCAAATTCCCCACCCTGGGGCAGTCCCAAAAAGTAAAAATCCCCAACCTGGCATCACAATAGCACATGTTTAGTTGGGTGACACAATACGACATAAAGACACTAAATTAAATGCAGGATGGTTTCATTTAAATAACAGATATATATTTTTGGTTATTTTTTTATCTAACTAGCAATTTTTTTAGCTTAACTAGGTATTTTTTTGGGTACTAAAAATAAATTCACCCTCCCCTCCCCCTCTCTTTCCTACCTCACTCTTTCCTTATCACTTCCTTCCCCTACCCCTCTCCAATACGCTCCACACATGCAGTGCAACATTGCTTTAATCAGCTATACTAATTACCATATTGAATTACCATACTGGATCTGTTGGTCCAAGCCTAAACCACTGCACCACCAATTAACTGGGAAAAAAAATAACTACAACATAAACTGTATTTACAATGCATCTATTTATTTATTATAATTGTAATGACTGGCCCTTCACTTAAGCCATCCCTCAACCATGCACCTCTCTGTTAGCTCACTGGTTAAGCTCTGATGAGCAGGAGGTCACAGGTTCAAACCCCAGCCAGACCAACAATCAGGGTCTTAATATAACTGAGTAGAAGGTGCTGCCTTAGTTTGTGAAACAATTTCATTCTTGAACTGCAAATGGTTAGACCTTCACATCTACTCATTTAAGGACGTCAAATCATTAAGGTCCCATACCGGCCTCAAGTTTATCAGTCTCACCAGACTATCACAAGTTACCAATGTTAAATAGAGTTGCTTTACTATAATTATACTAGATGTTGTAATAAGGCTTTGTGAAGAATTAAAGTAAAACTAGAACTAAAGTAGAACCATTTCGATTCTCCATCCTTCCTGTCTTTATATGTTTGTTTTTATTTATGTAAAGGTTGAAAAGACAGTACAGGGGCATGATGGACAGCTGTTTGACAGCTCCTGGCGGCACAAGGGGAAGCGTTATCTTTGCTATTCCAAACAGGTACATTTCTACTGCAGGTTTGTCGTATGTTAGTTGGTAATTATATATGTACATTTTTGTACATACATGTGTAGGTGGATTAGAGAGGATTTCATATGAGTGAGCATGCAAGTTCTGGTATTGACTTACAGCATGGTTACCATGGTGTGACATTGAAATGGCTTCCTAGTTGTTTTTGTCCTTCTGATCCAATCAAATTACAGAGTTATGGTATAATTATGACAATACGGTTAAGGCTATGGACATGCCTTATCCATTCTATACCATTCAGTACTGTATACTGTACATGAGTGAATCCTTGGAAGCAATGCAAAGGCCTCAATTAACCTCATCTTCCATTCTATACCATTCAGTACTGTATACTGTACATGAGTGAATCCTTGGAAGCAATGCAAATGCCTCAATTAACCTCATCTTCCATTCTATACCATTCAGTACTCAGTATACTGTACATGAGTGAATCCTTGGAAGCAATGCAAAGGCCTCAATTAACCTCATCTTCCATTCTATACCATTCAGTACTGTATACTGTACATGAGTGAATCCTTGGAAGCAATGCAAAGGCCTCAATTAACCTAATCTTCCATGTGCTAGTAATTTTTATATTTAAAGTGCCTATATTAACCCCACAAATTAATATTTTTTAAATTGAAATGTTAAACCATTATTTAGAACTTAAAGCAAAAATGGGAGGCTAAAACTCAACTGTAATTTTTTATAGCCTTTCAAAGTTGAGAACCAGAACATGTGGCCTTCAGTTTTCAATTCACGTTGGTTGCCTGGAGACTAGTGGCCTGTGATGTGTTTGTAGTAAGGCGTCCTTCCAATTCCATACAAACATCTCTTATTTCTGCGACTCTTCCATGCTCACCACTAATTTTGATGTGCTCTTTCTTATGATGGCCGGAGTATATTTCCTACTGATTAGACTATTAATAGGACATTTTTCCTTTTTGAATTCTTTTTCTTATTCAGATTTTCCAACTCCTTTGAGAATACCAAGACAATGGTCTAAATTAGAGGAACAAAAAAACCATGCAAATGATTCTGGTACATTGTAGTTGTAGTAAAACGATGCCTGATTGACATCACAACTCCAGGCCCTCACCAAGACTCGTGCTGACTTCCAACTGGAAACAGGAAGCTCAAAACAGATGTTTTTGCTAACTTTGATGCCAACTAAAATCGTCGAAGTTTAGTTTTTTCACTTTAATTTTTTTGAATTCTTAGTCAGGGTGCTATACAGAATCAATGTAAATATTTTTTGGGGGTTATAGGCACTTTAAGCTCCTGTCAAAATTATGAATTTGTTTCTTTGTTTTATTTTTTAGCCTGGATCACATGTGATAGTTGACATGACTGTTATTAATGAGGGAGATCCTGTGTCTCAAGGATATACAGCAATAACAACTGCTCATGATGATGGTAATTAGGTGGTAATTAGCTGGTAATTAGAGTGGATTTCATGAGTGGGCCATAGTTATGGTAATGACTTAATAAATATTTACAGCCATTGATGATATTGAAATGGTGTATCCTTTTGTTTTTGTCTTTCTGATCCAATCAAATTACAGAGTTAAATATTGAATTTGGCATGGTTATGGTAAGGTGACGAACATGCTTGTATTGATGTCCCACTCTGACGTATGAAATCCACTCTAAGTTATTACATAACTGTACATTTGTAATTACATGTAGTGCCATTAGGGTCTTACAGTACTCGACCACTATCATGCCATTAGCTTAATATAACAATATTGTAGATATTCTGATATGATCTTAAAACCAGGTGACAAGGCATTTAGAAAGCATCACCTGTGTATCAAGGTCATGCCCAAGGACCAAGCAACACAGGCCATTGTTGATATGACACTTGTTAATAAGTCCAAAGGAGAGGTGCCGCCCCCTGCCTATTACAGCATCACGTAAGTTAGTCTAAATAATGACTAGACTATGAGCTCAAAGTTCCTATTGGCTGATAGTTGATGAGGAACAAAGTGAGACAGCTGTCAGCCATAGAAACTGAGAGCAAGTAGTCTAATAATGTTTTAGTAGAAACCAACTAGTTGTTCAATCTTACACTGAAACAAGAACTAGTCTTTTTTGTAATTTGATGACTTCAGGTGGCCATTGTTTTGCTTTCAAAATCTGGCTTTTTGCTACTCACTGTCTATTGCGATAGATACATAATTATATGGTTGTTGTTTTATCCCTAGAAATGAGGTCAATGACCTTTTCATTTGCTTCCGTATGGGTCCTATAATGAGATACCAGCCTCCAGCAGCCACCACAGGGTACCCAGCAGCAGGTTATCAGTACTCATATTCCAGTGCCCCTCATGCTGTAGGTCCAAACAGACAACAATGGTAAGTCTACATGAATTACCAGTGATCCTATTGGATAGTTCATCTAAGTTGCACTGCTTAATAGATTGTGGCTGCAAAATGAAGTAGACTAGCTTTCTTGAAAACATGTCTTCCTTTATAAACTTTAGTTCTTCTGTTAAAATTTGTGCACCATGATACAAGTTCAGAAAGCAATTTTCTCCCAAAAAGATGGACTGGAAGTTAAGAGTAACCTATTATCGGACACACGCAAAATGTTGATGTTTACAACAGATTTATTTAGCCTGGATACAATCAAGAGAGGCATTTGTTGGTCAATAAATCCTGGTTCTATGATTTATCTTTTACAATTAAGCAGCGGAACCATTCCAAACAGCATTTCACTTTTGCAGCTACTTTGCATACCATTTACATTTTGTGGCATCCAATAACAGGTTCAGCAGAACCATCTTGAAACTGTCTCTGGATAGTGGAAACCATAACGAAATTGAACAAGCTTGCAGGTATAAACAAGACGCCTGAAGTTGTTTTGGGATGAAGCGCAAAGGATTTTGGTCTGAGTTAAGCCAGGAGGAAAACTTTATCCACATGAAAGGCTCTGTGTTTCATATGATATTGAAATGAAATAAAGAGAAACAATAAGGTCAGAATCGCTATGAACATTCAGTCTCCAAGGGGTTAAGAATATTGTTTGTAAGTCATCATTGTTCTTTGTTAAGGCACAGTCAGGCCCCAGCCCCTGGACCATCTATGCCAGTACCATGGCAACCAGGCCCCTCCCCTTACATGCCTCACCATGCCATGCCTGCTGCTAAACCAAGCGCCCAGACAGGTACAGAACTCTATGCTTACTATACAACCCTAAAAATGGATACAAGGAATGCAGCAGAAGTACATGTATCAGATCCAGGGTCTAAAACACTAGCAAATGTCTGTTACATGTACATGTAGATTTGCTCACACTAGTTATCAAGAATTTAGAGGATACTGCATGCATGAGTCTGGCAAAATGACACATACTCATATTCTATACATTCACAGTATCACTTTAATTCATAAGAAGTACAATGTACATACAATAATGTATGTAATATAACTTACACTAGACTACGTGTAGGGACAGTCTAGGCATTGGGTAAGAGTTATAGGCTTATAAACTCTTGTAAATATGCCATGTGAATTTTTTCAAGGTTTTCAGACTCCAAGTTGTACCTTAAATATCTGCTACATGTACACTACTGACAGAAAGTTATGAAAGCGAATTTCGACGAAATTCATCGAATTTCGAAGAAATACTTCGAAGTTTAAGAGTTTCCGAAATTTCAAAGAAATTTCGATTTGCCTTTTGTCTTTAACTTCGAAATTTCGTTCCACTCTTTCGAACATTATGGCGAAATTTCGATTCGAAATGTTGAATCGAAATTACGATGGGTCGAATTTTCGAATCGATTGTACAGCAAGATGTGAAACTTCGCAATCCTCATTGCTCATTAACGATAAAGGCAGCCTTACTAAATGTACATCTGATAACCAAACTTTCCGTGAGTTACATGTAAGTGAATAATACATCTCAGTAACGAGCAATCGAATTCCAGCGAACTCCAGCGAACTTTTCAAACTGTTCGAACTTTTCAAGCAATCCGTTCGAACGATGCACTCAATCTGTTACTCAATCAAAGCCTCTGGAGCTTTCACGAAGGACTATTAAAAAACTAAAAACGTTCTAACGGTGATCTTGACATTGTGCATTCTGTCACCAAAATACAGGATTGCGTTACGAAACAGTCCTTCCCAGCGCTGGTTTGGTGTTTTTTAGCTCATCTGATAAACTTTAGCTTCTGTAGTTTCAACTCAGATCCGACAATCCTTCAGAATTTTTGTTGAAGTAATTGTGTATGTTTTCAATTGAAGAAGCCAACTTTTTGGAGATAGAAGGATTCTCTGTTGACATGTGCTTTGAGCCGTGGAGACTAAACTGTCTGGTTTTTCACACAACAATGCAAGACGTCAAGAGTGCCGCGAACTTAGCGGGAAGTGTGATTTTATTGCATTGTAGTTTAAATCACCACAAAGCTTCTGAACTTTGCTTGCAAATGATAACGTCTACTAAACATAACATTCTGGAGTTATTTTTATTTAATGTGGATCCGTTTTCAAAGGTAACGAGGTCTTGAATTCCGCGACACAGAAGTGTGACAATTTCCGCGAACTGATTTGAATAATTAATGACTCGATCCGCAGTGTTTGTTTTGCTTTGAGATCGCACCAAATATTCTCTACAGATTAAATTTTCTTTTAGAAATCGAGATGCTTACAGAATGAAACGTTTTGAAAGTTTTTACTTCATTTGCGTATCTGAACAGTTTCCACCTAGTGCGAAAAATGGTTTGAGTCCACGGCACTCTTGTATTTGCGTTGGTTTTGCTTTGTTTACGTTTACCATATCGCAGCGAATTGTACAGTTCCACTAAGAAATTTCGAGCGGAGTTCTTCGAAATTTCAATACGAATTTTCGAACCATTCGAATTTTAATTCGAAACTTCGAAATGCTGTGCGAAATTTCTAGGTAAATTCGTTTCTTGCGTATCGAAATATCTCCGAACATTCGTACGAAATTTCGAATATAACAAAGAGCGAATTTCGGCGAAATTCGCTTTCATTACTTTCTGTCAGTAGTGTACATGTAGCTAGCATTTTGCAATGTGAGCATTAAATTCGAGTCCTATTGACCTTATTTATAAAGGCATCAAAGTGAGACTAGTTGTCCCATATCGTCACAGAAAGACAAAAATCCACTGTTGATGGTGGAAGATTTCCTTATGCCATAAAATAACACAACAGGGGGTACAACGGAAACTTTGACACTTCTGACCGACTCCCATTTTGCGATCTTTCATACAACTGGCCTTGTTCTGATACCATTGTTACCACTTCTTACAGGGCATGAGATAGGAATAAGGGCTTTAAAATAAAAATTTACATTGGGATGCACTGTTGATACTAAGACACAATTATGTTCATTTAATTTCTGCTTTGTTAATGCTTTATAATAATATTTATTATTTTTGGAATGCATGTTATTTGTAAAGAACATACCATCCTGTATCAAACAGTACAGTAAGTTGATAAGACTCTGTAATTTCCTTTGATTTTCCCAATTTCCATGACTCATATTGCATGCAATTCATTCTTAGGTATTGAAGGCGTTTCTTTTGTAATCAACTCCAAGTTTGATGTACTCTGGAAAAAGTCTGGGGTAAGAACACTATGTTTGTTAGTAGAAATATGCAGGCTTGTAGCTTGCAATATGGATTTTTGGTGTAGGACTAGTGTACTGTAATCAAAGGAAGGGCTGTGTGCAAAAAGTGATCAAGTGACGATTTTTAATCTAGAATGTTAGGATATCACTTGAAATCTCAAATAAATGAAAGAATAAACAAATTAAGCAAGGAATCAAGTCATTTCTACATCGAAAAGAGTTGTTGTTTTGCTATAATTCTAAGAAGTGGGGGGTCGCGTCTGCGCTCATTCGTTGTATATTCTGCGGGAAATTGCTAACCGTTCGAACAGACTTTCGCTAGCCGCCAAGCTAGAGAGATGGTTGAAACAGGTGGATCGGAGGTTCTTGTTGGAATGGCGGACTAATTAATATTTGGAAAAAGTGACTCTGTGTAAAGTGTTGGTGGACATTATTGCTAGAGAAGCTGAAATTGTATGGAATTAACAATGAGTCACTTGGTCTGTTACACTCCTACCTTTCAAATACACCCGGTGGAGAACATTCAATCCACTGAGCATTTGATTACCTGTGGTGTTTCACAAGGGTTTGTGCTTCGCCTGTTTGACTAAAAGGCGGTTTGTTATCGCTGGAGATTTACATAGAGTCGCATCTTCAGGCGAAGCAAACTGCGAATATTTTGGAGCTAAGAAGGCCATTTCGGTAAGTTTTGTGGTCTGAGCTTTCCAAAGATAGTCGTTTCAGGCCTGGTTTGTGCTTCGCCTGTTTGACTAAAAGGCGGTTTGTTATCGCTGGAGATTTACATAGAGTCGCGTCTTCAGGCGAAGCAAACTGTGAATATTTTGGAGCTACATGTAAGAAGCCCATTTCGGTAAGTTTCGTGGTCTGAGCTTTCCAAAGATAGTCGTGTCAGGCCTGGTTTGTGCTTTGCCTGTTTGACTAAAAGGCGGTTTGTTATCGCTGGAGATTTACATAGAGTCGCGTCTTTAGGCGAAGCAAACTGTGAATATTTTGGAGCTAAGAAGCCCATTTCGGTAAGTTTCGTGGTCTGAGCTTTCCAAAAATAGTCGTGTCAGGCCTTGTTAGTGCTTCGCCTGGGGACTTCTAATTTTTTTGCTGTGTACCCATAATTCCTTTCGGCCCATTTTAAGTCCGAAGGGGACCCAACGGGACTCTGGTCTAATCCTTGTCATACCCAAATTATTATTTTTTCAAATATTTTTTTCCCATGATCGGCATTTTCACAGACACGAAATTCGTAAAATTCGACTTCATTCTGCGTGAAAAAAACGTAAATGCGACCGTAAAAGTAAAAATGAAATCGAGCGACTCAAATCGTCACTTGATCAGTTTTTGCACTGACCTCTTCAAATACTTAATATACGTAATGGAGGCAAAGTTAAAGTTTTTCTCTACGTCCTTTCCTTTTGTAATACGCTCCTGACACATGTTCTTCATGCTATGTTGTTGTTTATTATTTTAGCACAATGTTCCTGGTATCACAAAGCTGTCACAAGATGATATCAACTCTAAAGTGAGTTGTCAGTTACATGTACCGTCAGCCAGAGGATATGATTTTTAATATATAATTATTGATGACAGATACCAACTCAGTGGTGTATATTATTTATTTCTAAAGAGTGATGTCTTCACACATGCAATATATATGATAAATTATATTCACACATGAAGAAATTATTGTTGAAAATATGACTGGCTTTTAAAGAAATATAGCCTTTTTAGTAAGAGCTAAAAACTAGTATTTCATCAATAATTATTATTAAACAGAACATTATATATACATGCCACTTGCAGATACAAATGTTATCTTCTCTTGTTCGCTGCATTCACTCATAAGATGTGCATTTACAGCTCTTCAAGACCTCGAATGTGCGTTGTCATTACTCATTATTAATTATTCATGAGCATTACTACCAATCAGAGGTCTCAGTTTGTACCATGTGCCATACGTTGAAATCACCATCAAATACTCATGAAGAGTTGAAATCCCATGACTGCAACATTACAAAGTACACGGAGAATCAGCTACTCTTTGCTAAATAGTTTTCATACAAAATGGCTACATTTTTAATCTTCGTAAAACATTGACAAAGCGAATTAAGGAAACACACATTATTTGGTGCAAAATTGTGAAAATATAAGAACATGAGAAAATACAAACTAATAAGTATCAGCTGTACATGTTCAATAGACCCCTTTCAGCTTGCCTGTTTGTTGCCCATTTCAGACCACGTGATAGTTCTCCAGAGGATTCAGTGCTTTGTTTTCCAATTATAGAAAATGGTACATTTCCTCTTGGGATACAGAAAAACAAATGCATTACTCAAGGGAAAAGTCACGTGGTCTGAAATGGGACAACAAACAGGCAAGCTGAAAGGTCCATTACTGTAATTCCACCATTATTTCCGTTTACACTGAAGTACGACTGTGAAAGTCTCGTTTGGAATGACCGTCAATCAAACAAGTACAGCCTAGACTTAATTAAATCAAGGTACACCTTTGTTAGCTTTGTTTGAGAACAGACTCCGCGTTTGATTGAGTGTCGGCTAAATGCGATTTAAACTTCCAGGGTCGTACTTCAATGAAAACGGTAACAAAGACTGACGACGTGATGCTTTGTGAGGGTGTAGCTGTTGTTACATTCCTTGTGGGAATACTAAAGTAAACTACTTTAGAAATTCTATCGGTTGTTTTTACGTTTTCAATCTCGGAATTTCATATCATACGAATTCGTTTGAGTCGCTTAAAACGTAATGGTCAACAGAGTGTGTGTAATGCACAGCCAGGAAGCAAATGAGCTTGTAAATGTTTATAGATGTATTAACTGTTATTGTTTTTTATCTTTACAGTTTAGCTATGACTTCAGTCGAGAACGAACTGTGTTGCCAAGCTGAAAGAACAGAACATAAAGTTATCATGATAATTCACCATACCCTGCCCTGAATAGCAGGATTTGTTACATGTATAATTAGGTACACTGTTAGATACAGGCAGAATTCTCCCGGGGGTAGGTATGTGGGGCCAGAACCGGACCTGGTTTCACGAGAACAAAATATCTCCAAAACCCGGATTTCCAAGTTATTGTGAAAACGAACCCAGATCTTCTTCCTGTAAGATTATTTTGAATCGTCTATAAGCCAGAATTCGACATATTTTTTACACAAATCGTGGCCCGGTATGGCATACCACGTATATTACGTCACAAACAAGACTTTTTTTCCCTCCAGGGGGGATTCTCCAGACTGGTGAGATAAAGATCAAGTAATATCCGCCACTCCACAAACACAACAAGTAAACAAACTGAAAACAAAACAACCGAAGTGTGAGAAAAGCTAGGGAAAAGTAACGGTTTGTTTGAGTTAATCCCAACCTCGTGTCCATGGCCTTCCCGGCCATGAGTTCCAAGATGGTGGCTGCTATATCTTGGATCTGACCAAGAAGACCCTGGTCACGAGGTTGAATGATTCCATTAAGAAGTCTGATCCTCTTTGTTGTTAGTAAATTCCAGAAAGATATGGAACAATTCTAACGTGCCTGATACCAAGGGGCCATCACAATAGAACTCGTACAAGTGCATCTTACAAGTCTGGTCATTGTTTTCTGGCGTTTACAGAATGACCAGACTTGTGAACTACACGTGTAAAAGTTTTATTGAATTGTCCCCTTGCTCACTGTGCAATAAACTAAACAATTCTTCAAACTGCATTCAGCCTTTGGCCTCATGTAGTAGTCATTATTTTTCATTCATAGTACAGTCAGCACGTGCTTGTGTATTTATTACATAAAACACAACGTAAAGTATCTACGGTGGACCCCGAAATTGCAAGGGTTTTGCGTGACCAAATTTAGATTAAATGGCACAATTTCTTAAATGCTGTCTGAAACTGAATGAAATTTTCTCAAAATTTATGGTTTTGGTTAAATTAGTTTTAGATAATGACATTGTTGTGACGTCATAAGAGTTACTCCTTTTTGGTCAATTTCACGAAATTATTAGGGATTTAATATTTTCATGACGTCATATCTGTGACGTAATGTGTTTTACATAAATGGGCCGCTTTCTACTGTAAAAGGTAAACAAAAACTCGATATTGTGTTAGAAGGACATTCCTCAAAAGAATTTAGATATAATGCCGTCATAGTGACGTTTACGTTTTTTCAATGTAGGCTTGAAAGCATTTAACCATTAAAAATTACAATTCTAAGAACATACGATTTTAGGTACTGAAGTCTTTAAGTTTCTAGTTTGTCGTGTAAGTAATATGTAAAACACTCGGAGCTGTTTTAGAAGCGATTTCTAAATACAGTGAGAGGGAGTTGAAAAACAAAACAAGTTCTGAGTGTTTAGGATGGCTTCTCAAACTCCAATTTAAAGATTAAAATTAGCGATCTAAAAGTATTGAAATGCGAGCCGTATTTCGTCATGGGCATGATTTCTATTGTATCAACCTGATGAATTATTAATGAGTTTGAGAATATTATTTAAGACTCAAAGTTATTTGAAGAAATGTTTCATAAATGGTTTTATGCTGTTTATTTCCCGCCAAAATTCATGCTCGAGAATTCCGCGTCTTTCGCCTGCGGTCCTAAAGTCGCCCAGACAAGAGACGCTGGAGAACTTTACTGCTTGGACGAGTTCTCGGGCGTGAAACGCTTCTGCGTTCTGATTGGCCCTCTTTTTGGGGACTTCTGGCTGCATCATTATGAGTAGTAGGGGAGGGACCGAATTGGCCCTTTTGGGGGCCGGACTTGACCAGAATTGGGGCACGCTCATTAATTCGGATGACGTCCTTATCTATTGTCTTGGGCTCACTCATGAATAAAGTCGAATGGAATCATTATCTATTGTTAATAAAGTGAAGTGGATTTCATTATCTAGTGTTAATAAAGTGAAGTGCATTTCGTTATCTATTGTTGCCAATCGCCTCCCTTGTACAGGCAACACGAGTATTCAAGATTCAGTCAATCCACGTTTTGTTTAATGGAGCCAACTTGCTCGCTTTCTCTCTCTCACAACCTCTTTTTCTTCACAACAATAATAACAAAAACTATTCCTACTCGTCACACCCTTAGTAAACAAGAGTTGACCTCTAATGCCCAATTCTAATTGGCCTACTCAAATTCCATCTACTTGACTCACTTTCGCTCGCATTATGAATCCATTATTAGCGGCTGGCTTAAATTCATTTCGCATTGTTTACCCATGGGTCACGCATACAACACGATCAAGAAATTTGGACCAGTCTCCGACACACTCCCCCATATAACTCGTCCTCGAGGTATGTGTTATTCCATACTCCTAGGAGACTGGCCTGTTATGGAAAACAATTTCAATTTTCAGAAACAAAACCTAAAGTTCAACGTTTAATGTTCAAGCTAGATCCTCTTCCTGGTCTGCTACAGCTCTGATACGTTGTCGGGCAGCAACTGCAGCATCCCTTTTTGGCCTGAACTCAGGGGCGTCGGCACTAAGAGCAGCTTTGGGTGTTTTAGCTGTCCTGTCACAGGACAGTTCCAGAGGATACAGGTGCTGCACCGCCCGCTCAAGATCGCTCTTACCCGCCCGAAGCTTTGTAGCTCTCACAACCCCGTCACGCCCTGCGTACAGCTCCGTCACGATTCCTAAGGGCCACTTGCCCCTGTTACGCTCATCCGACTTAATTATAACTACATCTCCCACCGCTAGAGAGAGAGGTTAATTTGACATCATGCTTGAGATTGTGCCTTTCCCTTAGCCCACGTAAATACTCCTTAGTCCACCGTTGCCACATGGCATCCTTGCACTTCTTTAAGTGTTTGGCACGCTTGCGTAGATTTACATCATTAATATGGTGGGTCTCCAACTCAGGGAGGATGTTGGATCCGGCGAAGAGTAGTGCATTTGGTGTAAGGATAGGAAGTTGAATGTCATCCTCGACGTAGCTCAGGGGACGGTTGTTGAGAGCGACCTCGACGTCGAGGATGACTTCCCCCAACTCTTTGTAGGACAGGAAACCATTTCCAACGGTTTTGTAGAATGCTGATTTAACCAACCCAACCATTCGCTCGAACTGACCACCCCACCACGGGGCGCGACTCAGATTGAACTGCCACTTGATCTGTTGGTCTGCTAAGAAGTCTTTCAACTTCTCGTCTCGCATTACTTGTTTCATCCACCGTTCAGCTCCCACGAATGTACGCCCATTATCTGAGTAAATGCGCTCAGGGCGTCCTCTGCGCGCGATAAATCTCTTGAGACTGTTCAAGCACTCTGCTGTTTCCATATTTGGGAGTAATTCCAGAATTAGCCTCGAGTTAAGCTGCACGCGTACAACAGAATGTACGCTTTCCCTTCTTTCGTTTTTGTTAGGCGATAACGCAGGGGGCCAGCGTAGTCTACCCCAATTACCTGGTATGGTTTGGTTCCCTGCGTCCTGTCCTTTGGTAGGTTTCCAGGCGGAGGTTTAGCAACAGCACTTGCCTGGAATCTGCGACAACCCGGACAGCTCTTCATCACTCTCAGTTGGTGAGTCTCCTCAGCCTTGGGACCCAGTGTTTTGTTCTGACATAAGTCATTGTTAACCCCACTCCCCCGTGAAGTGTTCGTAGGTGAGCTTGTTGGATCAACTTCACCGTGTAGGGATCAGTGTCGGGGAGGTAGATGGGGTACTATCCCTGTATCCGGCCCCGACACTCCAGGACTTCCTGCTCACTTGGTTGTAGATTTAACTTCAAGCTGTCATCTGCTATCTCGCAGCTCGATTGGGCCCGCTTCGTCCAAAAGAGGTGTTGTTTATTCAGCTCCTCCGTGTTAAGCGGCCCGCAGGTTCTTTGGTTGAGTTGTCGAGAGTTGTGCGTGAACCGCGAGACCCACGCACAAACTCTCATGGCCTTGATCAGGCCGAACTTTGCTAGGACGCCGTCGAAATCATCTGAGGTATCAACGGCCCCGGCGAAGAGTTCCTTTGTTGCTCTAGCTTCCGTTCTTGTGACTTCGGAGGCTTGTGTGACTATATCTGGCGGCCAATGCTCTTGGTCTTCGAGCCACTCAGGCCCGCGCCACCAGGATTCTCGTCCCCTCACATCTGCGCCTCGGCTTGCAAGGTCGGCAGGATTCTCTGTGGTCCCCACGTGTCTCCACGTAATCTCTGGATGGGATTGGATCTTTCGGACTCTGTTTCCGACGAACTGCTTGTAGTCTCCGTTGATCTAGCCAGCAGTGGAGCGTTTTCACTGGAAAGCCTTCTAGTGCTGCTTTCGCGTTCAGCACAAGATTGGTGGCCATGTGTCCAGAGATGAGTTCCAGCCTTGGAATGGTCAGTCCGTGCCTTGGCCGCAACTAGTCCCCGGGTTTGACCCGATGGTTGTTGGACAACAGCGTAAACTGCGGCGGCGACTCCCACCCCGCTGGCGTCACCAAAGGCATGCAGATGTACCGCTTCTATGGGCTCTCTGTAGGTTGCCAGGCAATGCGATGTTGTCACTCGCTGGGGAAGGTCGTCCTCCCATTTTTTCCATCGCTGCTGTATCGCTGTAGTCAATTTTGCGTCCCACGCGATCTTTGCGTTGCACGCGTCTCGAAACAACAACTTCCCTCCGAGGGTTATCGGCGAGACTAACCCGAGGGGGTCGTAGATTTTTGCGAGTTTCGCTAAAATCCCTCTCTTGGTTGTGGTTGCACTCTCAGAGGGGATGATGACGCTAATGTCGTCCGCATCTTTATCCCACGCAAGCCCAAAGAGCCCGCATTTACCCTCTTTGGGCGTTGGCAATTGCTGCTTGGCGTATGTCTCCTCCTGGCTCGCTGGTTGAGTCTTGGGATCCTCCAGTTCTCTGGCGTTTGAGTGCCATTTGTGTAGCGTGAACGTTGCATCATTGAAGATCTCGATAGCCTCTTGTTTTAGTTGCGTAGTTTTTTCTACAGTCGACCCTCCGCTCAAGAGGTCGTCAACATAGAGGCTTTTCCTCAGTTCTGCCACTGTGATTGGCATTCTACCCTCCCAGTTTCCTAGGTGATGTTCTATCACCCCTCCCAACAGGAAGGGCGATGGCGCGAGCCCAAACAGAGCTCTGGTAAATCTTAGCGTTTGTATTTTCGAGTGTTCATTAGGCTTCCAATGAAACCTAAGAGCGTCCCTTTCGCTTTTCTTGATCCGCACTTGTAAAAATGCCTGCTTTATGTCTCCCGTCACTGCCACTGGGTGGAGCCGTGCCCTCACTAGTACGTCCCAGAGCTTGTTTTGTAGTGGCGGGCCTGAGTGAAGGCATTCGTTGAGGGATGGCGCATCTGGATGCGCCCTAGCAGAGGCATCATAAACGATGCGTAGCTTTGTTGACTCTGCAGTCTCTGACAACAGGCTTGTGGGGTATGTAAAATTCTACACCGTGTGGTGGTTGGTTGGGCGTCTCGACAATTCCCTCCGCCTTCTGCTCATTTATAATGTCTGCGTACTTCTCTGTGATTTCTGTACGTTCTAACTTACGCCTGAGATCCGCAAGTCTCCGCAGACTTCCTTGCTCGTTGTTGGCCAGTGGTGGGTGATTACCTTTCCAGGGTAACCCGGTTTCGTACCATCCGGCTTCGTTTCGGGTGAGCTGCTCCCGGAATTCTGCATAGACTTCGTTTTGGTCATGCTCTGGGAAATCTGCCAGACCCAATACATCCAAGCGGCATAGGTCCTCGTAATCTGCTTGACTTGTCTGTGTCAGCAGCATGTTTGTGTGATCTATCACCTGCCCTGGAGATAGAATAGTCCAGCCGAGCCTGGTTCTCTCGGCAACTGGTTCGCCTGGTTGTCCGACACGCGGCCGGCTGTTTGTATTTATCCTGGCATACTCGCAGGCTCCCAGTATCAAGTGTACCGGAAGTGTACCGGAAGTGTACCGGAAGTTGTTTGGTGTCAGTGTCCTCCATCAGGATACCGTTCAGATGTGGGTAGGATGTCATCAGCTGATTGTATTTGGGGTTATTTAGCATAAGCAAGTGACCCTTGTCGACTTTGGTCACGTCAATAGTGAGTTCGAAGTCTCCGTCGGTTGCTTGGACAGTGATGGGTGAGATTTCGACCTCTCTTGTTGTCACGCCTAGCATCATTTCTATTCGGCGCACTTCCTTCACACTTGAGCGCTTTGGAATTAGTTGTTTTAATAGCGCAGCGGAAGCGTAAGAGCTTCCAGCTCCTGTGTCGAGGAGCGCTCGGCACTTGATCCCCTCCACGTTGACTACGACAACTGGGTAAATCACAGGACAGTTGCTGGCCCCTGTGGCCGTCATCATTTGTTCCCCCTTGCTACAGATCGATGTATGATGTGTCTGGCCACATTTTTGGCAGTTGGTTTTACTCTTGCACTCAACTGCACGGTACTTGACTCCCGTACAGTTGAAGCAAAGTTTCTTTTGTGCTAATATTTTTTTTCTCTCGTCGACTGTGACTACTTTCGAGCAGTTATTTGAGTTGTGATTTTGTTCTTCACAGTATACACATGCGCGTTTCCGGTGCTCTTGGTTGTCTTGCGCGTGGTAAAAACGCGTGCGCTGTCAAAGCGTTTCTTTTCCGGTTGTGTTTCCTGCGGTTTCACTTCAACAGGATTCCTTTCAGTCCAGTCACGTAAGGCCGCTACTAACTGATTAAAATCCCACTCTTTCCACGAGGAATCTGTTCTTACAAGGTCTCCTCTGATTCCTGACAATTTGTTTAGTGTTAAGCGTACGTGTCCGTTTACGTCTGCTAATTTTCCCAGAGTATCTAACGATTGAACATCATACATGAGTTTGTCGTAGAAGGCGTGTATCTTGACTGGTTGCGTTGATAATATCCTCTACGTACGAATTTACGATCTCGCTCCCACTCCCGTAACGTTGTACTAGAATGTTCTTGGCTCGCTCGTATCCGTCTGCGGTAAACGGCAGGCCATCGATGCTTTTCCTTATTTTAAGTTCCACTAGTTCCTTAAGATACGAGAATTTCGTCACTGGAGCCATGTTTGCGCTGTCAATTGTCGCAGTAAACTGGCTCCAGAACCGAAGCCAATCGTAGTAGGTGCCGTTGAACTTGGTGATTGTGAGTTTTGCATGGGCTCGCTTCTGGGTGTATTTCTTTAAGTTGCTTTTGAAATTCGAGTTTCTGGTGCAGGAGCTCTCGCTCAAACTCCAGTCTATTTCTCCTCTCTCGCTCATCTAGAGCTTGTTGTTGTTCCTGTTGTGCTTTCTCGAAGTCTAGTTGTTCTTGACGACTTTGGACCTTCTCAGCCGCTCTCTCCTCGTCTTCCTTTCTCTTTATTTGTTGGCGAAGGACGACCACTTTCGCGTCGGCATACATCAGCTCTGCCTCTATGGTCGCGACCCACTCCTGTAACGCATCGACTGTTTCTTCGTTCATGAATTTGAGTTCTTCGATCTCCTCTTTTAGGCTGTACACAGCTTTGATCTTTTTTACGATTGAGATCTCGTGCCTCTCAGAAGCCTCCCGGTTCTGCTTCCCAATGATTTCTTCGGTTTTGTTTGAAATAAAGCTCAGGGTTTTGAGCTTATTCGTCAGTTCAGTAATCTTCTCTTCCATGTTTTGTTCTTGATCGAACGATTTTCACTTATTTTTCTGTGTTTTGCTGGGCTATTGTTTGATTTAACAAGTCCCGTCGGGGGTGCCAAACGTTGCCAATCGCGTCCCTTGTACAGGCAACACGAGTATACAAGATTCAGTCAATCCACGTTTTGTTTAATGGAGCCAACTTGCTCGCTTTCTCTCTCTCACAACCTCTTTTTCTTCACAACAATAATAACAAAAACTATTCCTACTCGTCACACCCTTAGTAAACAAGAGTTGACCTCTAATGCCCAATTCTAATTGGCCTACTCAAATTCCATCTACTTGACTCACTTCCGCTCGCATTATGTCTCTATTATTAGCGGCTAGCTTAAATTCATTTCACATTGTTTACCCATGCATGGGTCACGCATACAACACGATCAAGAAATTTGGACCAGTCTCCGACACTATTGTTAATAAAGGGAAGTGGATTCATTACCTATTGTTAATAAAGTGAAGTGGATTCATTATATATTGTTAATAAAGTGAAGTGGATTTCATTATCTATTGTTAATAACGTGAAGTGGATTTCATTATGTATTGTTGATAAAGTGAGGTGGATTTATTGCTGGTTTGCACGTGACGTCATAGCCGCTATGTTGGTGCCCTTAAACAATAGATTCCTCGTTAGCTTCTTTTGTTGTGGCACCAACATGGCCGCCATGCCCTTAGTCATTTGAATCTCTGGGGATTGAGTGAAAACCAGCAATTATCTATTGCTGATAAAGTGAAGTGCATTATCTATTGTTAATAAAGTGAAGTGGATTCAGTACCTATTGTTAATAAAGTGAAGTGGATTCATTATCTATTGTTAATAAAGTGAAGTGGATTTCGTTATCTATTGTTAATAAAGGGAAGTGGATTCATTACCTATTGTTTCTGTGGATGAGATCATGCTTCTATTTTGGGAGTTTGATTGTTTGGAGCGGCCATTTAGTAATACAAACCTTTCAATCCGTTCTAGCAAACAAAGGAGGAGAAAGTAAAAAAATACCTCGCAATATCTGAAACCACTTTGTAGCGTAAACAATGAGAACAAACTGCTCTCGTGATAACGTTTAAAGTGTTTTTATGCTGCTCCCCATCATTTAACAGTTAACAAGAGGCCCTGAGTGGCCTTAACTCGGGCCACCTAGGAATAGGTGAATACATGTAGTTCATGGAGTTCCAACATATTTTTGTGTCATACATGGTTTGTGATAGGGTAGGCAGATAATAGAAGTCGTCAGCTTGCCTGTTTGTTACCCCATTTGAAACCATGTCAAAGGCACCCAACGAGTACTTTTTGAAATTCGTTTGAAACCAGTTGTCTGCAGCTTATCTAGCCATTTTTAGGCGCCTACTATGTCTTTTGACGTATTCTAGAAAGCTATTAGCTGTTCGGATTTTCTAGGTGGAAATCGCGTCAACCGAAAATACTATGGCAAAATATTCCCGGCCTACGAATTTGTTAGTATCTAGAACAGAAAGAAGAATTTTCTAGCCCAGGTAACTTCATGTTGCAAAGTTTTGTGGAGGTACGAATTTTTTAGGGATTCTTTTTTCCTTTAGGCAATTCTTAGGGATTGAAAATGTGTTGTTCTGACTCTATTGATCAGACGAATTGGGACATACGAATATTTTAGGGGAACCTTTTAGTCTCCCTTACTCTCTCGAAAAGCTTTTTAACCGAAAACTTCGTTGGGTGCCCTTGAGTTGTGCTCGATGAACTGCCTGAAAATGAAACCAAACTTCGCTCTTTGCTAGTGTCAATGTACCAGAAATTGACTTTTTCACAGGTTAATTATAGCCATTCTCTATCAGCTCCAGTCGATTATTAAGCCTTTCTTTGAGATTTGGCTGTTCAATTTTATAAGCTAAATTATCTGCCAAACGCACACTTACAGGATTTTCACTTGTCATTAGCTCAAAGTCAAACTGTCAAAGAAGTAAACAAACTCGGTACACCAGTTGAGAGAACATCTGATTGTCTTTTTCAGTAAATTTCTTAGGTCATATTATTAACAAATAATAGCATGATATGTACGTGATATTTGGCATAAATACCGCTCATGATATTTCAAAATAGTTCGTGATATTACGAACAATTTTGAAATATCACTCGCGGTATTTATGCCAAATATCACTACACATCATGCTATTACCTATACTTACTACTATTACTACTACTACTATTACTACTATTACTACTATTACTACTATTACTACTATTACTACTATTACTACTACTACTATTACTATACTATTACTACTATTACTACTGTTACTACTCGTAAAAGAAAATACTTGAAAGATTATAAAGACAATAATCTACTTTGTGGCGTTGGCATTAAAAAAAAAATCTGAAATTGATATGTGTCATTGGATATTACTCTCCGCTCATGAGAAATTAAATCAGTAAATTTTAGGATTCGGAAATTGTTCGCTTCTCGGAACAGACTATATCCACGGACAAATATTAGTTCTTATAACCCAAATATTTTCTCTCTTGAGTGATTGGTCAGAATGCTTCACGTGACCCGATATTCTCTCCACCAGACGACAAATATATAGAGGTTATTGACCAAGCGTGAGGTCAAGATGGGGGGATATTGGCCAAGTTCATTTTTTGCGTGTTTATGGACCGATTGTTTTCCGACATTAAAAATGTTTTTTATTGGATGAAAACTGACCCGTATTTTAGTCAGATGACAACTTTATCAGGAACCCGAACGCATTATCTGGAGACAAAAGTGTGTACATTTGTGGAAGATTTGAAAACTGGCAAGTTGAAATCACTCGACGGTGACAAAAAGTGCTGTAGAAGAATACAAACGAACTTGTAAGTATTAATTAGTAAATACTTATAATTTATAAACCAATTACCAAATATGAATGCTGAATTTCTTAGCCCATGCATTGAAAAACCTGCTTTCTTTCAGTGATGAAACTGTGTGATAACCGAAAGTTTACTCGTTGCCATAATAATTTTATTTCTTTGTTTCACAATTGGTAGCGTTGTGAAGTAGCCAAACTTTTCTTTTTTTAAGTCACAGCCGTTTCAGCTTCTGTGTATTTCAGAGACAGCCGTAGCGTATTTATCTCCACTATCACTATCAGTCGTTGTTTTTTTGCTGCGGTTGCTTTCATCGAACTTGTGTCTTGCGAGAGCCGGACAAACTCATTAATCGCTCTAAAATAAACATTTGAATTTTAGCTGAAAAAAAAATTGTTTAGTTTCTTTCAAAATGTACGGGTTTTATCGCTATTTGTTTACGAAGAGTTGTGAGCGAATTTGGAAAATCCTGAGCTGGCAAGATGAAACAATCTTGCCCGCTGAGCAACCAATCAGATTGCAGCATTCAAGTTATCTTGCCCGCTCACTGAGCTGCCATATAATAACAGCGAATACACCCCCGGTGAGCGTAAGCGCGCGTCAAACAACATACTCGAAGGATGATAACAACAATAACCTACAGTTGTGGCGTCAGACATATGCCCTGGTATTTGTCCTTGGCCATTATCTGATCCTCGAAGCTCGGTCTCGGGAACTGTTCTCTTCTCGGAACAGATAATATCCGCGGACGAATATCAGGGCATATTACGACGCCACAAATAGGTTATTGTGATATATTTCAACGCCACAACTAAAGTAGGCTATTGTTTATATAATATTATATGTCGTGTTTTTATCCTCTCGAGAATTCTTAAAAAAACTAAACAGGACTAGTTACAGTCCCCAGCATGGAGGAATATTCACTCATTAGACAATTATGATAAACAGTTTCCCCAATAAGATCCTTCCTAGCTCGTTCCTTAAATCTGAACTTTCCGCTGCAATTGGGCTCAGTTGCTCGAGGCAAGTGTAAGTCACTGAGTAAGGGTTAAATCGCTAACAAGTTCAAGTTTTATTTCACACTGTCTACATAAAATACAGTTAATGTTCCTAACCCATAGAAATAAGTGAGACATACAACAGCTTGTGGGGTAAAGGGGTTGTGGAATGAAGTACTCAGGTTGAGGCACATATTGCTTTCAGGTCTAAGTTACCATGGCAACGGGAGCTCAAATCCTCCCCTGAGGGTCATTCCCCCAATCCTTCCCAGGGATTCATAATCCCTCATGGTCCTTATACTGGTGAGAGGCCCCAATCCTCTCGCGGGGATCATAATCCCCCGATCCTTAACAGGGCGGATTCATAATCCCCCATGGGTAAGGTCCTTATATTTTCTGAAGGGGGCACGATGCCCCAAATAGCCAATCGTGTGAGTCTATGGGGTGAGAGGCCCCAATCCTCTCGCGGGGGTCATAATCCCCCGATCCTTAACAGGGCGGATTCATAATCCCCCATGGGTAAGGTCCTTATATTTTCTGAAGGGGGCACGATGCCCCAAATAGCCAATTGTGTGAGTCTATGGGGCAAAGGGTGACCTGTACGGGAGCACTTCATCCCAAACCCATCCTTTTATTGCAATTTAAATATATTTATCCTACAATCAGTTCGAATTCACAACAATATCCAAGTTTACACATTACATTTCATTGAATCTTGCAATATTGTCAACTCCTGAGTATTACTGTAAGACTCATCTACTAATGGGCAGGCTCATTGATCAGTTCTTTTGTATCAACCGGCTTGACCAAGAGATTGCTTTTGACTGAAACAGTGAACTGAATAGGTCGCGGGTTTGAGTGACAAAGACGCTCTGCCGCGAGAGAGCTTCAATATGATTGGCCAGCTTAAAATGGCATGCTTGCAGTGGCATGCGATCAGGATGAACTTTGGACGTAAACAAAGGCGGGTTTGGCTTTGTCGGGCATATCATATTGCAGATTAGGTTAGCATATAGTTGTCACATTAACTTAAATTTATAAAGGTTATAAATTGGCTTAAAATAATATAATATAACAACACTAAGAGTTAATACAAAAGAGACATAATAGAGAGGAGAATTACAAAATTGGTGCGCAGTGATCACTCAAGGTGGCACAGGCCGGTTACGCGTGATTGGGGCTAAAATAAGTGCGTGATACGTGAAAATAGCAACATTTAGAGCGTGATTCGTGAATGTGCTCAAAAATATACGTGACGCGTGAATTTGAGAAATATTGATGCGTGAAACGTATCAACCTGATCACTGCCTATGTTGAAATTATAACGATTGCGTTTGTCTTAATTATTAACAGAGTATACATATTAATATAGCTATTTCCCGAGTCGGAGGGTAAACTCTTTCTATAGGGTAAGTTACTCCCGCTTCGAAACACAGCACCTGCATCAACAAACTTCTCACAAATATTATGTGGATCCCTCCCTAATTTTGAGTGTTACATTGAAGAGGGTCGTACAGGGGGGGGGGGGGGGGGGGGGGGTCTCTGGCACGGTTCACGGGCGGAATAAATCACGGATATCAAAATTTCATTTTCCCGAATCACGAAAATAAGCAACTGAGTAACGTACTCTTTTATCCTGCTGTTACGCAAAGAAAAGTGACAAAGAAGGAGTGTTTGAAGAAAGCAAAATCGAGAAAGGCAACTGGAAAGGCTAAATATTGCAAATCGATAGACGACCATTCATCCACTACGTGTAGTGACGGCCCGAAGAAACGTCAAATTGTCCACTGTATCTTCCTCGTCACTGTCCGCCGTAGAATGGTCAGAATCTGAATCAGTGTCGTACTCTTCCTCGTCTTCTACCTCGGCTTCCTCTTCTGCTTGGCCCTCTTCAATGGCCTCGTGTGGCATAGAAGGCGTAACAGTCGTAGCAGAAGGAGGGGGACATTGGGGTTTGTGGTGTTGCGGCGTGGGTCAGTTTTTAGTGCGGTATTTCGGTGAAATAAATCTCATATTGTGGTCATTTGCGTGATCTCAAATCCTGCAGTGTGCGTTGTCGCTGCGTTGTTTGTGCAATTTGCAAACCTGCGGTGTTCGGTGAAACGATATGTTTGCGGAGTTGTGGTTTCTTGTTGGCCCATGTATGTCAGATAAAATCCATGCAAATCACGGGCTCTTAAAACAATTATTGCGTCATTGCGG
The DNA here is from genome assembly GCA_030867875.1 of Actinernus sp. WN-2022. Classification (NCBI taxonomy): domain Eukaryota; kingdom Metazoa; phylum Cnidaria; class Anthozoa; order Actiniaria; family Actinernidae; genus Actinernus; species Actinernus sp. WN-2022. Next base: position 82,182,778 of record JAOWCC010000936.1, on the reverse strand, counting down.
TGTCGGTATTTTGTCAACGTTACATGCGGTGATTTCGGATTTTTTTGCGGTGTTGCGGTATTGAGAGCCCCCCAATTAATGTCCCCCTCCAGAAGTAACAGGCTGATTTTCGACTGTGTTAGGGTTGGATGAGACTTTATCTTTCGGATAGGCTGACGTTCTGACGTTCTGTTTAATGGCAATGTTCCGGCCTTGAACATGGTGGTCTCTTGCCTCGCACTTTTCTGTCTTACAGCTTTTCCATTGGTTGTCGTCCACTCAATCATGGTCTTTTTCCCGCCTATTTAATTGCCCCATAGCCATAAGATGATCCAGCCTCGGAATGCCACTTAGTGGAGTGCTCTGGCGCAGCACGGGATAATATGATTTATCGTGTGTGTTGTAGTAGGCACTCCAGGGTACTACACGCTTTCGTATACGTATTCGCCAGATTCCGTGCGTACTGCAAAGCGGTGGGGAACTGGTCCTTGAAATGACCATTGCGTGTAGGTTTTCAAACTGAACTGTCAGACAGGAGTACAGATCAATGGTGTATCTTGCGTTAAGTTCTTTAACTAACGCCTCCACATCTTTCAGCCCATATAAGATACTAGGTATATTGGAAATTTACCCGGGTAAATTCATATTTTCGTGTCTAACCGATTTCCCCAGGAGAAAACGTACCTACAATTGTAGGTATATTTCCATAGTTACGAAAGAAAGATTTTTTGTTGTTTTGTTTTTGTGTTAGTGCGGGTATTCGCACCCAGACATCAAATAGGGAGGGTGAGGGAATAGGGATGAGAGAAGGGGGTTGAGGGGGTAAAAATTATCACAGTTGTACATGTAGTTTTGTTTTTGTGTCAGTGTGGGTATTCGCACTGGAAGGGTGGGGGTGAAGGAATAGGGATGAGAGAAGGGGGTAGGGAGGGTAAAATTGTGACAGTTGTTGTTTTTGTGTTCAAGTGCCGGTATTGATATCCGGACGTCAAGCAGGAAGGGTGAGGGAATGGGGATAAGAGAGGAGGGTGGAGGGTAATATTGTTGAAGAACCCATAGGTGGAAAACTATGTGGAAAATAGAGGAATGGTAGAAATTAAGGGATAAGTGGATTGAAAAACTGCAATAAATGATGGTGAAAGGAGTAAAATATGTTTTTGTATAAAGGAAGGAGGACTATCAAGAAGCGGAAGGACTGGATATCCCAGGACAGGGTGAACACTGGGTACACTGTGTGAATTATGAATAAAATAATTGGTAGAGAAAACACACAGAGTGAGCCTGGACTAAAGGAAAAGCCATGAAAATGAGGAAATTGAAGGAGGAGAAGCATGGAAGCAGTGAGCCCGGAGGAAAAATAGATAACTAATTAAATGAAAGCAGTGTATCTTGGTGTGACTGAAAACAGGGTAATAAGTGGAAAAAATATAAATTAAGATAAAATTTGTAGGTAACACAGAGGAAAAAATAATGAATAAAGTGACGTTTATGATCAAAGGTAAATGTGTAGTTGGACATAAAAGTGGAAATGTATCCGTAGTATAACAGAAGGGGAGAATAAACCAATGAGGGGTTGCCTAGGCCTGGGGAGAGGAGGAGCTTTGATTGTTGTGGAGGAATGTGGAAATTGAGAAATGCCAAATATAAGGGGCGGGGCGGTTACGGGATTGCTCAATATGTAAAGTCGTACTTATGTGGGAGAATATAAGGGAATATATCGGAAGAAAACGGTCGTTTAAAACGTAGATCAAAGCGGAATGAAAGGAGTGGGGAGGGCAAGCTATGTGTAATTAGTTGTGGCTAGCGGTAGATGACAACCAAGACTTCTAACCGGGAAGGGGGCATGAATATAATATAATAAATAGATACATAAATAAATAGATAACGAAGATATTGATAGCTAAGGGGATGGGGACCCTAGTGAGCTCATAGGGGATAGAGCAGTCCAATGTGAGTCCACCATATCCTGTATAGCAATCTCTTCAGGGGCGGGATGCTATACAGAAAACACTGCAGCTTGGAGGGGAAGCCGAGTAAACTGAGGGAATATATATAATGTACCGAGAGGAGTAGTAGAGGGGAGGAAGGGGGATGTGTAGAACGGAAAAAGTGCCGTGGAGAGGATTGCTGCAGGGTTTAACGTGTTTCGAAATGCTTATAGACCGGTCTTGAGCATTCTCGCCCGACACGTGATAGAATAGACATTGGACTGCTCGTTCTGACAACTAAGCGCGGGACCGACAAGAAGAAAAACAACAAATATGGTTACCTGGGGGCCGGTAAGGGGCGAAGAGTTCCAGGGATTTGGCCAGTGTTCTGGTGTTTTTTTTTGCCTTGGCGTTATACATATTTGTGTCACTGTCGACGTTGAGCGGAGAAAGGGAAGGAATCTCGCGGTGAGGGTAAAAAAAACTAGCACATATTGATGTGTGATTGGATGTTATATTGTGAGAGTGTGACGAATTTGACAGTTCTCACTGCGATAAAGACCAGATCGAGAGGGTGCGGGGGCGGGGACGGGGCACAAAGCGGCAAAACGGTATGCTCCGCTGGCCAAAAGAACGAAGGCTCTGCTATGAAATACAAATTACCGAGGGCTATAACTTTTGTAGTGAATAATTTTATAACTTAGAGAATTACAAATAAAGAAAACTAAAACCTGTTAGAGTCTGAGGCTTATCTTTTAAGTAGTAATCTTATTTTTTGACAAAACAGTTCACTTTAAGCAGAAATTTAAAATCACGGTATGTGCCTGTTGTTTCATTTCAGTTTCGGCGGGAAACTGGGGGCGGCCGCATACCCCAGCCTGATGTTTTATTACTAATACCCACAAATATTCCTACAACCATTTACCAGATCCTACCAAATCCTATTTGTGATATTTTCACACACCCCCCATCCCTTCACCCACCCCCTTGACACCCAAACTATACCGACACTTAAACACAAAAACAACAACTGACACAATTTTACCCTCTCTACCCCTTCTCTCTCATCCCTATTCCTTCACCCCCACCCTTCCTGTGCGAATACCCACACTGACACAAAAACAAAACTACATGTACAACTGTGATAACTTTTACCACCTCTACCCCCTTCTCTCATCCCTATTCCCTCACCCTCCCTGTTTGATGTCTGGGTGCAAATACCCGCACTAACACAACAACAACTGTTACAATGTTACCCTCTCTATACCCCCTTCTCTAATCGCTATTCCCTCACCAATACCAAAATAACAACTGTGACAATGTTACCCTGTCTAACCCCTTCTTTCATCCCTATTCCCTCACCCCTACTGTTAATGTCCGGGTGCTTTTACCTGCACTAACACAAAAACAACAAGTGGACAGTTTCACTCTCTCTACCCCGGATATGTATACCCACACCAACACAAAAACCAAAACAACAACTGTTACAATTTTACCCTCTCTACCCCCTTCTCTCATCCCTATTCCCTCACGCTTCCTGTTTGATGACCGGGTCCGTTTACACACACTAACACAAAAACAACAACTTTGACAATTTTACCCTCTCTACCCCCTTCTCATCTCTATTCCCTCACCCTTCCTGTTTGACGTCTGGGTGCGAATACCAAAACAACAACTGTGACAATTTTACCCTGTCTACCCCCTCCCTGTTTGATATCTGGGTACGTATACCCGCACCAACACAAAATCAACAACTGTAACAACTTTACCTGCTCTACCCCCTTCTCTCATTTCTATTCCCTCACCCTTCCTGTTTGACGTCCGGGTTCGAATACCAAAACAACAACTGTTACAATTTTACCCTCTCTACTCCCTTCCCTCACCCTTCCTGTTTGACGTCCGGATACGAATACCAAAACAACAACTGTGACAATTTTACCGTGTCTACCCCTGTCCTATTTGATATCCGGGTACGTATACCCGCACCAACTCAAAAACAACAACTTTGACAATTTGACTCTCTCTACCCTCTTCTCTCATCCCTATTCGCTCACCCCTCCTGTTTCATGTCCGGGTGCCTATACCCACACTAACACAAAAACAACAACTGTGACAATTTCACCCATTCTATCACGTCTCGGGCGAGAATACTCAAGACCGGTCTATAAGCATTTCGAAACACGTTAAATCCTGCAGCAATCCTCTCCACGGCACTTTTTCCGTTCTACACATCCCCCTTCCTCCCCTCTACTACTCCTCTCGGTACATTATATATATTCCCTCAGTTTACTCGGCTTCCCCTCCAAGCTGCAGTGTTTTCTGTATAGCATCCCGCCCCTGAAGAGATTGCTATACAGGATATGGTGGACTTGCTCTATCCCCCCTTGGACTTGCTCTATCCCCTATGAGCTCACTAGGGTCCCCATTCCCTTAGCTACCAATATCTTCGTTATCTATTTATTTATGTATCTATTTATTATATTATATTCATGCCCCCTTCCCGGTTCACAGTCTTGGATTGTTATCTACCGATAGCCACTTTCGTCATTTTTCGTCATTTTACGACACCGAACTAATTACATATACATGTAGTTTGCCCTCCCCACTCCTTTCATTCCGCTTTCATCTACGTTTTATACGACCGTTTTCTTCCGATATATTCCCTTATATTCTCCCACATAAGTACGACTTTACATATTGGGCAATCCCGTAACCGGCCCGCCCCTTATATTTGGCATTTCTCAATTCCCACATTCCTCCACAACAATCAAAGCTCCTCCTCTCCCCAGGCCTAGGCAACCCCTCATTGGTTTATTCTCCCCTTCTGTTATACCGACGGATACATTTCCACTTTTATGTCCAACTACACATTTACCTTCGATCATAAACGTCACTTTATTCATTATTTTTTTCTCTGTGTTACCTACACATTTTATCTTAATTTATCATTTTTTCCACTTATTACCCTGTTTTCAATAACACCAAGATACACTGCTTTCATTTTATTAGTTATCTATTTTTCCTCCGGTCTCATTGCTTCCATGCTTCTCCTTCAATTTCCTCATTTTCATGGCTTTTCCTTTAGTCCAGGCTCACTCTGTGTGTTTTCTCTACCAATTATGTTATTCATAATTCACACAGTGTACCCAGTGTTCACCCTGTCCTGGGATATCCAGTCCTTGTGCTTCTTGATAGTCCTCCTTCCTTTATACAAAAACATATTTTACTCCTTTCACCATCATTTATTGCATTTTTTCAATCCACTTATCCCTTAATTTCTACCATGCCTCAGTTTTCCACATAGTTTTCCACCTATGGTTTCTTCGACAATATTACCCTCCACCCTCCTCTCTTATCCCCATTCCCTCACCCTTCCTGCTTGACGTCCGGATATCAATACCGGCACTTGAACACAAAAACAACAACTGTCACAATTTTACCCTCTCTACCCGCTTCTCTCATCCCTATTCCTTCACCCCCACCCTTCCTGTGCGAATACCCACACTGACACAAAAACAAAACTACATGTACAACTGTGATAATTTTTACCTCCTCTATCCCCTTCTCTCGTCGCTATTCCCTCACCCTTCCTATTTGATGTCTGGGTGCGAATACCCGCTCTAACACAAAAACTCTCTACCCCTTTCTCTCATCCCTATTCCTTCACCCCCACCCTTCCTGTGCGAATACCCACACTGACACAAAAACAAAACTACATGTACAACGGTGATAATTTTTACCCCCTCTACCTTCTTCTCTCATCTCTATTCCCTCACCCTCCCTATTTGATGTCTGGGTGCGAATACCCGCTCTAACACAAAAACGAAAGAAAGAACAATGGAACTTTCCCTTGATAGCACCCCAGATAAGTCTTAGGGGTCGCTGCCGACCCCAGATAGTTCAGCAAATGAAATTTCGAGGATCTGACAGTGAATAGGCAGTGAATAGACAGTGAATGGTCTTCGTGTAACCGCTGTACCCAGGTAAATTCAAACCCCAGATGGATTTTATTGGGGCCAGTTTTACTGGGTAAACGACTTTATCTGGGGTGGTGTAACCGCAGCTATTGACCGAAAGCTTTGTCTGATTAGAAATAGTTCCTTGAGGACCGCTTGGTTTACATGTGCTGCCGTCATTGCTATGTGACCATGCTTTTTCTGTTGTTGTTTTCAAGTAACTATCAAGTTCTTCCAGAAGCTCGATTGCTTGGGGTAATTTTCTAAGGTTTTAATATTAAATGCCACACATAAAAACAGTTTATTCTATTAAAAAATGCAAAAAAACTATTCAGTAAAAAAACAGTTATAAAAAAAAGAAACATTTTAGTTACCTATTAAAAATATCATAATAATTAAACTGGCACAAAAACAGTTGATTCTGTTACAAAATTGCAAACTCGTTCAGTTCGAGCAAGTTTGGGAGTCATTCTCAATATAAACATTTGAGGGCCATTATGTAAACTACCGGAAAACCGGTAATAATGTTTGTCACCCTCCATAAATAAAGATTCTACTACTACTATAAACATAAACAATATAAATATAAACAATATATTTTTAGTTTTAATCTCCAATTTATTCGGCCTTTTCAAGCACATAATCGTTCAGAGACCTTCATAGATCTTGCAATGTGGCCCTGAAAGTAATGGCCTCTCCTCATCCAAAGGCCTTACTGCCGTATTTTCCCTTTTCGAGCCGACACAATTCTAGCTCAATGCATGAACCAAGGCCTCTGCCTTAAGGTCAATCCCGCGAATTCTGCTAACTTTCTTCTGAACTGTCAACGACGAATGCTCACTTGTCACAGGAAATCGAATTATTTCCTTTCCTAGGAACTGAATTGAGTGGACCCAAGGACTTTCGGTTGACGTAAAATATAACAGAGTCAATCGTATTGGTAGTTGCCGATGCCTTACGAGACGTTACGAGAATTGTACGAAGGTCGCGTGAGGCGCGCATCGAGGTTGTGATGTTTTCATAGTCTTCATAAATCTTCCGGAGGTCTCGCGACTCAACATTACGTGGAATAAGTGGTGAAATCACGAATATCGGTTATTAATTCAAGTTCTTCACGGGTCACGCGAAACCTTCGGGTCACGGATCACGAAGAATAATTTATTAAATTCACGTTTCTCGGAAAATAAAATCAGCTAATCACGCGTCACGAGAATACCCCTGTACGACCCTCATTGAATAGTAACTATAGTAACTCTCTCCATGTTAGGAATCCAGTGAAGAAGTAATTACTTTGGATGAAGTAATTAGTTATTGTGGGTACAGGTTAGTCGCTAAATATATAATTTTTTTAAATAGCTAAGAACATATTTGATGTCTAAGCATGCAGGTACAGAGAAAACGGTGCGATTGATTTTTCAGTTCGTCTTGACTTAGCTTTCTCAGACTGGATCTAACACAGGGCTGACAATTTTCAATCCGTGCCACATGAATACGTTCCTCTAAGACTCGATTCTTTCTTGCTGTGACGGTAAAAGTCAGACCAGTTAAAAGTTTAATTACAAGAACTCCAAGGTTAGTATCAATCTTTATTTTATACTATGAATACTTTATCTTCAAATTCTGGTAGATTGTAAGACATTTATTCAAGGGCACCCGACGAAGTTTTCGGTTAGAAAGCCGTTCGGGAGAGTAAGTTAGCCTAAAACTTTCGGATTTGAAAAAAATGTCCTTAGAAATTGTTTTCTCAGAAATACTGGCTAGAAAAATTGTTTTCAATCCCTAGAAAATTATAGAAGAAAAGGGAGACTAAAAGGTTTCCCCTAAAATATTCGTACGTCCCAATTCGTCTGATGAATATCTAGTCAGAACAGGAAAAAAGAATCCTTAAAAAATTCGTACCTCCACAAAACTTTGCAACATGAAGTTACTTGGGCTAGAAAACTCTTTTATGTTCTAGACTACTAACAAATTCGTAGGCCGGGAATATTTTGCGCGATTTCCACCTAGAAAATCCGAACAGCTAATAGCTTTCTAGAATACGTCAAAAGACATAGTAGGCGCCTTAAAATGGCTAGATAAGCTGCAGACAACTGGTTTCAAACGAATTAGAAAAGTACTCGTTGGGTGCCCTTGATGTATTGTATTGCAGCTATAGATTTATATAGAATTTTCGCTATATATATGAATACCGTTTTACTTTTACTTGCTCAACTAGAAAAGTTACTTTCATTCCCGTCAGAAGAAGGGCTTGTAGGAACCACATATCAATATAAATCTAAAAAAAATATATTCAATTTTCGGCACGATGCTTAGCCAGAATGTCCGGTGCGCGATAATCTTCGATACAAATTAACACGGACTCGAATTTTGTAAATTATTTCTAAAACTCAAACATCACTATTCAAGCGCAATATAACCAAAATTGCCGTAAATTACAAGTAAATTATGGGATAGAAAGGCCAGAAAAGTCTTAAACTGTCATTTGCCCTTTCAAGAAAACGGCAAAAACACGAGTTACTGGCTTTTAAAGCTAAAGGCACACAAGATCAGACATGTTTTCACAAAAGGGGGTCTTAGGTTCTAAGGCTCCTTTTGTGAAGACATGCCTGATATACATGTATTCTTCTTGAAATCTCTACCTCACACTCCTTCCCAGATGGATACTTAAAATTGTACTGTTAATTCGTGCATCATATTGCATTGTTCGGCGTAGTCTCAAATAAAAAAATGAAAAAATGAAAAAGTGCTCGACATTGACTCTTCTTAATATTTAATATTTTTGAGAATTTAACTGCTCTCTAAATACTGAAATACTGAATACGATCTGGAAAAGGTTTTTCCAATACCTGTCAGCGCTTCATTATTTGACCGGATAGAAGGCGTCAAATGTCTCTTAAGCTGGGAAGCTTGTGTAAAAGTGTTATGCGGGAAACCGTTAAGGAACAATATTTTTCAGCCTAGCGAAAGGTATAGAAAACCCGGATATAACGAATCCCCCGGTATAACAAAATCCCCGTTATAACGAATACAATTTAGAAGTCCAGTGTGGAAATCTAGGTCTGAATATAATATTATAAGGAATAAATATTATGAAATTGTTAGAACGGGGTTTCGCCGGTTTATAACGAGCTAGCCTCCGATATATAGCGAACCTATACAGACGTATATTGCACATTCGTAAGTATATATACAAAGTACCGGCCCGTAGCCAGACCAAAAACCGAGGCACTTTAGACTGACACTCGGTACCGGATTTTGCGCGCGAAATAAAAGAAACAACTTTTCCTTCGTAAATATGAATTTTTAACTGCTCCAGTATATTACAGTATGGCTTATAACATGACATGTATATAAAATTGACAAATATACGGCCATCTATAAAGTCAATACGTTATGAACCAAGCCCGGTTTACAATTTAAATTGGTCCAGATTGATAGTTACTTGTGACCCACGCCAAAGCCATATCAGACAATAGTGTTTACATAATTCCTGACATGCCGTGAAACAGCTGGAAACAGCGTGCAACAAACACAAACACAGGCCGCTCAGAATTGACCATAATAATTATGAATGAAACACCTATCTTCAGAATTAACCGGTAAAAAGTGTTTGTGTTAATTTTTATATTTCATAAAAGTATAAAGGTGTAGTATGACTAAGTGGGGTAATAAAATGAGCTCATTTGGAATTGTAATAACGACTGGAGAACAAGTAAAACTGGCTGTTTAACCCTTCTCACAAATAAAAAATATATAAATATTTTATTTGTTATAGCAGGCAAAGTATTACAGCTTACAGTTGGTGCCGGGGGGGGGGGGGGGGGGGGACTGCTTTTACTCCTCACACACTCCCCACTACATTAACGTTCAGGGGTCAAAAGTTAAACAGGGTTGTTTTATAGTTGCTAACGTAAAACACCGCCACGTTGTATCCAAAATAAGAATTTCGGCACATAAGTTGCCGGTTGAAACCGGTCGATATAGAAATATTCTTTACGACGCTCGAGTTTGTGATGGTAACAAAATTGGTGATGAATTTGAGTGTAACCATCAAACTCATAAGGATGAGAGAGGTTTTTCTCAAATCCCTTTATACTATTAACGATAGTTTTTGTTTCTTCGATAATAAATCCTATTTTCAATGAAAGATGAATCTATTATGAAACTTTCTTCAAAGTACTTTTATGAGATTTTGGAATTATCAAAAGAATTATTATAAGAAGTGTCGATGTTAAATTGTATTTGACTTTATTTAGTATATGTTCTATTGTCATTTTGCCAATGTATCTGTAGAGATATAAGATTTAATAAAAATATTATATAGTGATTGGCGTTCATGAAGTACACAGTCTCTACGTAGACAAAAAAAATGTTCAAAAAATGAAAATGATCAGACCAAAAACATTTTGAATTGTAAAACAGTCTAAACCTCACAGAGCCATCGGCGAGACACGTAGTTATTCTGTTGCTTTTTAGCACTTAGGAGGAGTGGACTATGTTACATGTACAGTTTCAAAAACTGTTCAAAAATGATTTTTCATAAAAGAAAACAAAAATTATCAGACCCAAAACATTTTGAATTGTAAAACAGTCTAAACCTCACAGAGCCATGGGCGAGACACCTAGTGATTCTGTTGCTTTTCAGTACTTAGGAGAAGTGGACTATGTTACAGTTTCAAAAATTGTTCAAAAAAGATTTTTCATAAAAGAAAAATACATTATCAGACCAAAAACATACTATATAATATTTATTGGTTCAAACCTCAGAGCCATAAGTGATACACTGCTAGCTAGGAATATAATTATATTTATTTAAAGAAAACGATGAGAAGAATCAGGTAATTGGCTTTCGTGCTGATATACAAACACAAGAGACCATCACCTAGGTGATAGTCTCTTGACAAATATCAGTGCCAAAACATTTCCCCCCCCTTTTTTTGCCTAAATTAGTCATAACCATAAGCCCACAAAGGCACATAATTTTAGTTTTCTTTTCAGTTATTGTTGATTTCAAACCTTATCCCCAAATCATAGCAATATGTACATTTACAACTCTTATAAAATGAATATCATAACAATAGCATACATTATTGTATATTAAAAAAATACTCTCCATTTAGAGTAACATTTAAATTAACTGTGCAGTTTTAGTATTTATTTATTTATTTATTTGTGCTTATTTATTTGCTTAAACCAACCTCTTTACTCAAGGGCACCCAACGAGTACTTTTTTAAATTCGTTTGAAACCAGTTGTCTGGGGCTCATCTAGCCATTTTAAGGCGCCTACTATGTCTTTTGACGTATTCTAGAAAGCTATTAACTGTTCGGATTTTCTAGGTGGAAATCGCGTCAACCGAAAATATTATGGCAAAATATTCCCGGCCTACGAATTTGTTAGTAGTCTAGAACATAAACAATAATTTTCTAGCCCAAGTAACTTCATGTTGCAAAGTTTTGTAGAGGTACGAATTTTTTAGGGGTTTCGTTTGGATCGTTCTAACTATATTGATCAGACGAATTGAGACGTACGAATATTTTAGGGGAAAGCTTTTAGTCTCTCTTTTCTTCTATAATTTTCTAGGGATTGAAAACTAATTTTCTCGCCAGCATTTCAGAAAACAACTTTCTAGGGACATTTTTTTCAAATCTGAAAGTTTTAGGCTAACTTACTCTCCCGAACAGCTTTCTAACCGAAAACTTCGTTGGGTGCCCTTGCCATGTGATAGTTCTCCAGAAGATTCAGTGCTTTGTTTTCCAATTATAGAAATTGGTACATTTCCTCTTGGGATACAGAAAAATAAAAATGCGTTATTGAAGGAGTCAGGTGGTCTGAATGGTACAACAAATAGGCAAGCTAACTAGGTCTATTCATGATTCACTGTTCATGCTAATGATCATTTATATATAATGGGAATCACCTTCTGTAGGAATGCAATCACATGGTTGTACTAGATGGCAAACAAATCATATATGTAAAGGCACTTGTACGAGATCAGTAGTGTTTTTAGCAAAACCTGTTTGTAAATGCTATTTTCCACTTCTAATCGAATGGATTGCCAATCTTTGTACACAGCGTTTTTAAAGATAGCTTGCCATCCAGCATCCATGGCAATGTTTTTCCCATGGCCGCAGGTCACAAGCTCAATTCATTCGTTCACAAAGTATTATACCAGCACATGACTGTTTCCTGCAAAAGGCCTATCACAACTGCTACCAGTAATTATAATAAATCAACTTCACATAACACTCTCTCTGAACTAACTTGCTCAAAAATATTACAAATATTAATTGAGTTTTTTTGTATTTTTGAAAAAAATCTTTTTAGCAGGGTTTAACAACCCATACTTTTCAACATTCTTAGAAATCAATGCTTTTCAGTACGATGAATGGACTGATAATATTATTTCTAACTTCACTGTCCAAGCACAGGTGCTATTATATTGTGGAATACATGTAACTTTTCCTTTAGCTAATAATAGCTATAGATACCCCTTAATTGTGAATATTTAGGGTGGTCATTCTAAATATATAAAGTCATCTATCTAGATCTGCATGCAGTTTCATTTTCGAGTAGAGTGGTGAATTTTCCAATATTAGGGCTAGTGTTCATTTTCTACATCTTGCGTTTTCTTCGATCACGGCTTTCCCAAATTCTTACTATGTCATGAAGTGACTGAGTGAAAATACCAACGCTGGCCATGGCCTACAACAGGAATTGGGCTATTTACTGCTGTATTTGATGCCATTACTTTTAACAGAAATGTATATTAAACAAGAAGATACTCATATCAATATTTAAAAGTACTCCTGACGCTTACCGAGAGGAGGTACTAAGCGGGCTTCATATCAAAGAACTGATGAGGGATCATGTCAAGTCTACAACACCATTTGACAATGGAGTCGTAACTACATAAGCTTAGATTGTAAACATGATCCGAACTGAACACAGATAAACACGACACTACTATACAAGCTGGTAAAGTTTATATCATTTGTTTACTTCAGTATGTCAATTATTACTGGTCCACGTGCGTTCAGGAGCGCCAGTTATCTTGCCGTAAAATGTGCGAAATTTCCCTCGAAAGTCCGTAAACCTTTTGTCAGCCCTAGAAAAACTCAACATCTTAGCATTTCAGTCGAAGACACTTTTGGTTTTAGCTAAATAACAGCTACAAATGGCACAACACACTTTCGTCTTTGCTCGCATTCAAACCCTTCGTATTTTCTGCTTTCTGTCATGTGCACAGTGCTTTCTGATTGGTTGACGGCGAAATACCTCGACACAAAAATAAAAACAAGAGGCCCTGAGTGGCCTTAACTCGGGCCATCTATAGCATGTACTGCATGGAGTTCTAGCATAATTTTGTGTCAACATGGTTTGTGCTAGAGTAGCCAGAGAATTGGTTCTCTACTGATGCTCTTGTATGTCAAATGTCAATGTGCAAATGCCCCACGTATGCCGGGGGGGTTAGGTTAGGGTTTAGGGTTGTGGTATGCCGGGGGGGGGGGGGGGGAGGGGGGTTTGGAAATGATAGAGCCATAATACACACACAACACACACATACATACATGCTGTGCATGTACATTTCAGCCACAATTTCCTTCAATTCTGTAGTTTAATATTACTTTCTTTTCAATATTATTGTTCCTTGAGGGTCGTTAGAATTATAAAAAAAACTTGGTATGGGTGTTGTTGATTGAAGTGCAATGGTTATTTGAGTAGTCTGCACGATATCGAGTCACTCAAATTTGATGCATTGTAATTATATCAGGTGCAGTACCGACTAGGAGAAATCAAGCAATTTAGAACAACAAATTCCACATAATGTTGCTATTCATTGTGAATAGTTAGGTAATGTTGTTCTACATGTGAAATAAAGTCATCTATTTGTAATTCTCAATAACAAACCAGTGGAGAGGCTGAAATTCAAGCTAAATTCTCAATACAATATTTTCGATTGTGGTCGTAAACTACACACCACAATTTTCTAGTATTAGCGAGCTGCCACTGTGCTAGTGCTCATTTTCTACATCTTGAAGGAGACTGAAACTTATAATGGCAGTCCACAAAGAAACATGCAATGTCCACTCATTTTTTCTATCATTGGGGTTGCAGCAAGATTAATTTTCATTCCCAAATAATTCTTAAAAGTACTCGTACTCCTGATCGTGACCGAGTGAAGGTGACGATGCTGACGCCAAGAACTGAGGAACAACAACAACAATTACATTTATTTTCTCATAACATGATGGAAATGTATACGAGTAATAAGGCATAATAAGAAATACAATGATGAGAAGGTAGGTCCTTAAGGTTACCTTAGGGTTATCTTAAGCCAGGACCACCTCAGATGGAAAACACTGAAACAAGATCTAGCTTGCATGGATATATAATGGTACCAAGAAAGGAGAAGGGAAAGAAAGAGTGTCACTTGCATGTAAGTATACTCTCTCAGTTCTGGACCAAATTTAGTTTATTTTATAAACTTGCAATAATGATAAATACACTACTCTATGCATAATATCATTATGTCAGTTCTAAAAAACATTAAATACACTGTAGAATGCCTGAACCCAGAGATAATAATCAAATACAAACAGGTACAGGCCAGATGTAAATAGACCCGGGAAATAGAACAAAATAAAAAGTCCATAATTGTGTTAGGTGGTAACTGTCCCTTGGTCTTGTGTTTAGGAAAGATTGGTTTTTACCAGTGTCAGTAACACGCGACAGATAAATATGCGATTTCCACATCAGAGTCATTTATCGTTCGTTTGAAAAAAATCTTCATTTCGGACACATGTAAAAACAAGTTATTACAGGTATGGGCATCTCGTTTATTGCTATCGGTTTACATATAGTGCGAAGAACGTAACAATTTTTTTTAAACAATATGAAAGATAGCTAGAGACACCTTCGAGTGGTATCAACTAACTAAACAACTCATTATATACTGCTCCTTATTCCCCAAGGCACATCATAACACCGTGGCACTGGCAACGCCTTAACACAACATACGCACACCGATGTGCATTCCAAATCGTTAGAAAATACATTTTATTTAGACACGTAGCGCCAAGGAGCTTAAGATCAAGCTCGTTCAAAATACGTACGTGTATATAGCTATGCTAATTACCGATTGTATATAAAAAGGCTAAAACGACTTGTAAAAACTACTTACTATATATCTAGGTTAACATTTCAGGCTTATTACAGACATAATCAAACGTAACAGTAATAACAATAATTCTAATTCAACCTTACTAAGTTTAGTTTTAAATTCTACAACATTTGCGGCTTGTTTCACTTCAGTCAGGTTCCACAGTTTACTTACAGTGTAGGTAAATAATTCTTCGTCCATTTGAGATTAAAATTAGGCTGACTAAGTGTGTTCCTATGCCTCTTAAATTATAAGAAGAGTTCCTAAAGTTAAAAAAATTACGAAGATATAATGGGCCATTGCTATACAAACATTTCTAAAGTAAATTCAGAGGTTGACAGCTTCTTCTGTGCTCAAGTGTCTTCATACTAACAAGACGTAGGAGTTGTCGTAAGGAACAGACTTTGCGTGCCCGAGAATAGATCTTAAAATGTAGTAGTTAGCGTCTTCCAATCGACTGTTCTGTACTTTGCCCATACTCATCAGGAGTGGGCTACAGTATTCTTGGTGAGGTAAAATAAAGGCCCTATACAAATTCAGCATGACATCAATTGGTAAAAACCGCCTGATACGCCTAAGAGCAGATGCCTTGGCATATGCCTTCTTCAGTTGGGTGGCAATGTGTTCCTTAAAGGTCAACATGCTATCTAGAGTGACACCTAGGATCTTAATTGAATCTGAGGTGCCAATGTTAGAGCCATTTAAAACCAGGTTATAATCGTACTTGCACTGCCCGATATACGTAACAGACATGCATGTACCTGCACTGGTAACAAAACAGTTACCCCTGTCAACTATTCAGTACACAGCACAGCATGTATAAACCATTAATCGTGTGATAATAAATGCACCACTACTTTGAGGAACTGTCGTATTCAATAATAACAGCGCAAATAGTCTGAGACTTACACAACACCACGAACTGCACCAAGTTGACCAGCTGCTCTTTTGCAGGGGGGGGGGGGGGGGAGATTCTTCCTATATTCGGCTGGTAGGGGTGATAGTCGTATTTTTTAGGGTTTTAAATCGGCCATTTTAGGGTGGGAAAAGTTTTCACGGTTTGGTATTTTTTAGGGTACCCTTTTTAACTTGAAGAACACACGCTCAACAGAGTATCTGCACTACCTATGTGTTGTTTGACAAGCTGGTAAATATATCCAAAATCTATAGGGTCAGAAATCTCTCAGTTCTTCATTCCAAAGAATTATCGCTGCAGTCCCTTTTCAGCTGAATAGCAGAACCCCTACAGGATCCCTAAAATGTCTTTATTATTTTCCTTACACTGAGTTCTTTTAATTAACCCACTGCCGCACTAGAAGTAAGTTATTTTATAGTAGGTTATTTCATAGTCAGTCGCTTTTCTTGTGGCCTCTAAGTTGAGCAGTGTGAAAGATCTGGCGAGCCGTGATCGTGGCGCCTTGGTGGATTCGCGGATTCAGAGATAGTTGACCTGTGATCATGGTCGCACACATTGTCGGGTCTTTGAAGGCCTAAAACCGGATTGGGCAACCTGTGTTCATGGCCCCAAGAGATGTTATGAGCAAGTGACTGAAGTTTACAGTAGTTCGTGATCGTAGTGCTTAAGTGAAATTTGACGGGGGAAAATTGAGTTGATTTAGCCCGCGTGACGTGAACGTGGCCACAGGGAGTGGAACCGAAGGAATCGGTCTTAGCTGTTACTGGAGCTAAAAATTGCGAAGTAACTGAAGTTAGCTACCCGTGATCGTGGTGCTCAAAGTGAATGAAATAATACAAATCTCTTAATGTGGCTATAGGTAATTTTACAAATCGAGTTGTGGGTCCGTGATCGAGACCAGTTATAGTTTGGAAAGATCTCACGCTCCGTTAATAATTTGATAGTGTTTAGATGGATTTATCTAAAAAAAATCTCTCTTTCTCTTTGATGAATATCTGAATGGTTATGGAATGAAAGGTAGTAATTTATTTCGCTGGAACCGAGTGCCCATCATGGAACAATGAATTCGATCGCAGAAGGATCGACAAGTTAGAGAAGGCACAACAAGCAAACGTGGAAGGCATTTTGGCTGAGATTCTTCGAATGGCATATTCTCGATCGGTTCCATTTTATAGGGATCTAGCATTTGAAAAGCTTCTGAATTTGAAAGTATTGCTATGGAAACCAAGCATCCAAAAGTTGGATACTTTGCTGCGGTTTTTCAGGCTCTGAAAGACAAGATGACTTGCCTGTAGGAGTCATTTAAGAAGTATCTGCCCGTTCTCCTGGGTGACAAGGATCAGAAGAAAGTGCTGGATCGTTTGGCAAAAGTAGACGTAATGAAGCTCAGACGTGTTCAAAGTTGTTCTGCATTTTGTTTGATATTTTTACTTCAATATGCTCTCTTGGAGCAGGAGACGCCAGAAGATGTTAGATATAGCACAAAGGGACATGTTGATGCGACCAAAGGCTCAATTCCACTGTTCAACAACGGTTATCAGGACGCAATAACTTTTTCTACCTGTGATGCTAAACAAGATTTTGTAACTCAAACGAACGAATCTTGCATACAAATTAGCCGGCTATACCAACAACACATTCCAACAAATCGGCATGGTCGGAGCATAATGTCATGCATCGCTGGAGTCATGTACACTTTCCTGAAAAGAGGGCAATTAATAGAACAAGAGCAAGGATCAAAAGAATGTCCCGGCCGTGTGTGTATTACAGCAACACAACAGCAACAAGACAAATAATACTCGACGGTGATGTCGAAGTCAATCCTGGTCCCGAGAATCTCAACAGCTCAGCGGAGTCAGATAACTCTGATTTCCTTGTTGATTTCGCACAGAAACTGATACGAGGTACAAGCCTATTAAATATCGCCCATGGGTCTTTGATCAAAAGTCGACGAAGTCAAATTATTACTCCAAATATGCAAGTTTGATATCCTGGCCTTGACTGAAACTAACCTTGACAAATCAATCAGTAATAAACAAGTTACGATCGACGGTTACCGTCTGATTAGACGCGACAGGTCTACTGGTCCAGGAGGTGGATGTATAGTCTATACGGCTAGTCATCTTTCTGTTCAACACCTTAAATCATTGGACTATAAAAAAGTTGAAGCAATCTGGATCAAAATAAGTACTGAATCGAGCTCACTCATACTTGGAAACATATACAGGCCTCCCAGTGATAACGATTTCTTCAAGAACATTATCGAGCCACTGGAGAAAACATGGGTGAAATACAAAAACCTGTGCTTGATCTGAACTGTGATTTACTGAACAAACCTCAAGGCGGCTGCTCCTACCTCGGAAATAGGCTACTTAATATTCTAGCCCAATTTAGCCTCAAAGTGTTTAACTCTGAACCTACCAGAATAACCGACCACTCTGCTACGTTAATAGACGTGGTATGCTCTAATCAGACACATTCTATCAAGTCAACAGATTATCTTGACCTCGGCATATCAGACCACAGGCTGATCCAAGTTACAGTTAATGTTAAAATCCGCCGTCCACCACCGAATATCGTAACTGCTAGAAGCTACAAGAACTTCAATCAAAATGAATTTATGAAAGATCTTACATGTGCTCCATGGTCGGTCTGTAATGTCTTTGACGACTTAGACGACATCTACTGGGCCTGGACCAAACTGTACAATGGGGTCTGTGAAGACCACGCCCCTCGGCGGAGCTTCAAGGTGCGCAGCCAGTCATTACCTTGGATCACACCACAGATCAGGCACAGAATGAATCTGAGATACAAAACACTCAAACGCGCTATGAATCTCAATGATACCCAGCTATGGGACGAATATAAATCACTTAAGAACAGTATTACTACAGATGTGCGCAAAGCAAAGACGGCGTATTACAAGGATATGTTTGCAATAGTGAAAGACTGCAAGTCATACTGGAAACTAGTAAATGACGCCACCTCCACAACTACACATCCACCAATCGTCGCGATCAAGCGTGATGATAAATCTCTAGCAACAGACAATGCAGAAAAGGCAGACATTTTAAACACACACTTCTCGACAGTGGGAGAAAAACTAGCAGCGGAACTACCACCACGCATCGAGTGCTCTCACCCTGCCAATGCAGCTGATGTAGCTACGTATTACAGTCCTAGTAGAGACCGAAATTAATATCACGGAGAAGGGCGTCACCAAAATGATAAGGAAGTTGAATCCCAACAAGGCCTGCGGTCCGGACGGTATTGAACCTAAACTGCTCAAGCTCGCAGATACAGCCATCGTGCCGTCACTCACAGCTCTGTTCATGGCATCGGCAACGTAGTATCAGGTTCCAAGCACATGGAAAGTGGCAAAGATCTCACCTGTATTTAAAAAGGATGATGCCGAAGACAGGACTAACTATAGACCAATTTCACTACTGAGCGTACCAAGCAAATTGATGGAGACAACAGTTGCGGATTCCCTCACAACTCACATGGACGTAAACGATCTATTCAGTCCATATCAGTGGGCGTATAAAAAAGCACACTCCACTGAGCTCTTACTGATACACATAACGGAAAATTGGAGGAGGGCTCTTGACGCAAACAAAGTCATCTGTGCAATATTCTTCGACTTCAAAAATGCATTTGACTCAATAGATCATGACGTTCTACTACACAAGCTTTACACCCTCGGAGTGTCGGATAGCACCCGCTCATGGTTAAGAGACTATCTTAAGTCTAGGCAGCAGTTTACGGTTATTAACAGGGTGCATTCCAGCAGTCAAGCTGTTACATATGGTATACCACAGCGATCGGTCCTTGGACCGATACTGTTCTCGATATTTTGCAATGATTTGCCCAACACAATTTCCAATTACGAGTTCGCTAATCTATATATGTACGCAGACGATACCACCGTGTCCGGCTGTGACCGGGGCCACCATCGCCGAGGCAATTAGCACTGCAAACAGTGTACTTGAGATAATGTATGACTGGTGTATGTCAAATCGAATGACAGCTCACCCGGAAAAATGTGAATATATGCTATTACACAGAGGCTCTTTTATGGGACCCATTGCAGCCGTTAGGTTTGGATCTTCCAACTTAAGAAGAGTATCCTGCACACGCTGCCTCGGGTTATCTATAGATGACAAATTAGGCTGGTCCAAGCACTTAAACTGACCTAATTAAATCGTATGTGCAGAAGCTAAACCTTCTAAAGTCCCTGTATTTTCTTCCTGAGCATGCTAAGTTAGACTTCTACTTCAAGGTTATTTTTCCTGCTATCACTTATGGATTTCTATGTTGGGGATCGTGTAATACAACACTTCTAGAATCATTTAACCGAATTCATTACCGGGCTGCAAGGATAATTTTTAGACTTTATTGGCTAACACCACGTGAGGACGTAACTGCCTCTGCCAAATGGAAGCCACTGAACTATTACTATAACCTAAGACTTGCCTGTTTTGTACATAAATGTTTTCACAACCTAGCTCCTCCTGTACTATGTAGTGCCTTTCCTAAGAGAATACTTACATACTCCTTGCGTAACACTCACTGTATCAGTCTACCCACACCGAAAACCAACTACCTGAAATTGTCAATAACGTACAGAGGTATACGAGGCTTTGGAACAGTCTCGGTAACGACCTAAGGTCAACTACATCACTTAATAGTTTTAAAATTAATCTTAAAAGAAACACTGAACTACTGTAAATAACTGAATGGAATAAGTTAATTAGTATAAGTTAATTAGTTTTATTATTACTATTATTATTATTATTAGGGTAGAATAGCGTAGTTATAAGCACGACCACTGACATCAGCAACGCTGTAAATTTATCGTGGGTAAATAAATATTATTATTATTATTATTATTATAACCGTGGAACCGGGCCGCGTCCAGGTCCATCACCGCATCACTAATTACTAATTCCAATGCAATTAGGTGTTTTTTTCTGTAACCAATTCGGCCATTTTCACCGAAATAGACCACCTCGAAGTTTTCGACGCCATTTTGAAAGGTATGCAACATTTCCTGGCGTGGTTACTCAGTCCCCATACAAACCTTTGTAATTCGGACACGCTTCGTCAAAGCGTGCCAAACTGCTCTAAGAAACTCTCTTTTCGAATTTTTGCAGACGATACTAATGTTTTCTACTCAAGTAAAAATATGAACGAGATTGAAAATGTAATGAATGAAGGGCTAGGAGATATATTTCGATACTGTGCTACAAATAGACTCTCTATCAACATGAAAAAGACCAACTATATGCTTATTAGCTCTCAAAGGAAAAAAACTTCAAATATCCAAATTGAGAACATCGAACAAAAAGACCATATCAAATATTTAGGAATATATATTGACAGACATATCAGTTGGGAACAACAGATTAAACATGTTAATTGCAAAATCGCAAAGAATACAGGTATTTTGAACAAATTGAGATATCACGTTGATTTAAATATGCTGAAGCAACTCTACTATACTCTAATCTACCCTTACATCAACTATGGTATCATGAGTTGGGGTAACACATACACTACCCATCTTACAAAACTTCGTACCTGCCAAAACAAATGTCAGAAATATATTTTTTGCTTATAAAAGAGAAGACGCCACTCCCTATTTTAATCTATTACGAATCCTCAAGCTCGACAACGTTTTTAAGTTGAAAATAGCGACTTTGACCTTTAAAATTATAAATAAAAAAGATACAGTTCCTTCTATATTCTCAAACACCATAAAAACAGCCGCAACATGTCACACTTATAACACCAGATTCGCTGCTAAGCAAAATTTTAGCAGACCAAAAGCTCGAACCAACTATGGAATCCATACATTTAGATTTATTTCGTCTTCAATTTGGGAGTCAATCGATTACAATATAAAACAGTCAAAATCGTCCTACGCATTTTCAAAACAATACAAACAATCACTTCTCCTTTCTCAAGCATAAACTACTACAGACATGGGCTTTAATTTCATTATTTTCAATATTACTATTATATTAAGTTCCGGTTCACGTATCATTGAGTAATCTTTACGTCCAAATATTAACATCGCAGGCAGTGGTCAACTCGAAAGCCCTAATGCTACTTTGACCACTGCGCACGATTGATTCATCATATTTTCTCACACTTATATTTACTTCTTATATTACCTTTCTAATACCCATAAACTGTAATACTTTTCTTTTTGAACATGTGCAAAATAAATCTGAACTGAACTGAACTGAGCTGTGAAGAAAATTGTAATTACGTCAAGCTGACCTAATAATTCTACAAGAACCGACAACAGAATCAAAGATAAGTTTAGAACAAATATCATTTGTGAGTTGAAACCAGTTGGGTGACTTTTCCCGGATGATTTTTGATCGGACTTCTGTTCGGCTCTCCGAATACGGTGCAAACTGTTCAAAAACATGGCGTCGTCGTCATAAGCACGTGGTGTGAGAGCAAAATATTGTTTTCTTTCTCTCAAAATTAATTTAAACCACGTAAAGTTTTATTCCTACATATAATGTTTACTTTAACCCAATTTTAATATTCAGTTCGCTATTTCAATACATTTGGGATCCGTAATTTCTCTTCTTTCCCGGTTCTTTGCAGAGTTCGATCCTGAAATCATCTGGCAAAAGACATCCTACTGGGTTTAAAATTCACAAATAATCTTCGTTATTATCTTACCTTTGATTCTGTTGTCGGTTCTTGTAGAATTATTAGGACAGCTTGCCGTAATTATATTTTTTTTCAGAGCGCTTTGACGAATTAGGCGTGTCCGAATTACAAAGGTTTGTATGGGGACTGAGTAACCACGCCAGGAAATGTTGCATACCATTCAAAATGGCGTCGAAAACTTCGAGGCTCGCTTTGAGAACGGGGAACCGCCGCATACAAAGCGTGGCCGTTGGGCAGGACCAGCGAATTAATTAGAACTGAATTCGTCGTCGTGACTTAAACCTATGCATTTGGGTGCTCTTAGATTGGGGCGAGTAACTCCCACGGGTAAGCCTCACTATTATCTGCCTGTGGACGTGTTGTATCAGGCGTGTGCAGTTACTCTCTCCTGATCAGAGACTCCATCCATTTCAATTTTCTTTCGGCTATTGTTGTATTCCAGACTCGAAATACTAAACGCAGACGAATCTCCGATTGTCAAAGTTTCAATGTGCCATCCTGGGAGTATTTAGGTAAGGACTTTGAAGCGAAGCTGTCTGGTTCCTTTTCTCCCAGTGGTAACTTCCGCTACGTCAATCTGGTTGGGGTGCCTGATCAGGGGGGAGTACAAGAATGTCCTGATATTGATGATGTTTTGTCTGCCTCGGACACGTTTTTTCTATCTAAGTTACGATTCCGGGACCCTGAGAATTTTGTTGCAGGCGACATTCACGAAGCCGGTTAGAGGCGTGGTAGAAAATCTTAGTGGATTATCCTGAACGAAATACAATCTTTGCTTGGATTAAACGTAGACTAAATGTCCATGATTTTCCCCAGAATTTTCATGGTAGATTTAAAGGTGTAGAGTATGATTCTGATTTTCCTCCTACAAAAGTCCTTGTATCTCCTGTAAGAAATTTGCATCTTTTGTGTCTGAGACAATTTTAAACGGCATTAAAATGGAGCTGTTAGGGTGTGGAGAGAGGTAGGCCAGGTTGATCCGCCATTTTTGGTACTCCCTTTAACCCACAAAACTTAGACTTTGCTTAAATGCAAGATTTCTCAATTTATGGATGCGGAATAGTGCTTTCAAATTAGATAAATTAGTAGACGCGGTTAGATATGCTTATAAAGACCCCTTTATCACGAAATGTGATGATAAATCCGGCTATGATCTACCCTGGTTACCAGAGGCTCGCTCTGGGCTAACTGGGTAGTAATCTCACTTCCATGTTGGATATGCTAATGGAGGATCAAATATTCAGTCAAACAGGATTTTCTGTTTTGACAGCTACGTGACATGCTCAATACCCGGTTCGAAATACGATTCAAAACAAACTTGTCTCGTGTTACGGATAACTTCTAAAACCCCCGTGATTTGCTGGACGTGCACTATATATATTCCATTTTCTGGTCGACAAAGACAACATTCCTCTAAAGGAGAAAGTAGCCGAAAGGTTGACGGCGCTGCTTGGGATTGAAGTAATCCCGGGAGTAATCCAGGAAGAGTTCATTTCTTAGATCATTTGCTCGAAATGCAAGCGGGAGCTTGAAAAACTTGAAGCAACGACTGATCAGTGGAAAGTTCTAAATCTCTAGCTGAAAGATCTGCTGAGGTACCGAGAAACTTATAATTCTGCAACACTGCTGGTAGAGTAAAATAAAATCAAGAAGAGGGATTTACCTGTCGAGTGAAACGATGCAAAGGCAATTCACCACGGTACGATCGAACCAACCCAACGAAATATCCTGACCATTCCTGAGTATCACGACCAAATCAACTCGAGCTTGTTGTGCATGTCGATCTTGTTGTCCCCTCAAAGGATAAACCGAAAAGTGCGAAAGTTGAGGTTTGTGTAAATCACAAATTTACAAATTTACATTTGACTGGCTCAGAGCCGTTGCGATCCGAATAAGCTGAAAAGTTAAAGACTTCCCGTAGCCTGTTGGTAGGACAGTAGTGATATCTCGTCGTTTCACAAAGCTAATAATCGCTTCTTTTTGGACTTCTTTTAACATTTTGACGTTTGGGAAGCTTTTCAACGCGAAACTTATTGCCGTTCGAAGTTTGCAGTCGCCATATAAAAATAAACTCTTCAGTAACTGCACGGCACCGAGACAAACTAAAGTGACAGCTGAAACCCTGTTTTCAAAATCTAACCGGTTTAGGTCCGTTAACCAATCACAAATGCCTACAAAACCTGTTGGTGCGATCATCCAATCAGATTTCTAGTACAGATTCTGTACTCATGAAAGTGAGACTTTGGCCCAATTAGCCCAGAGGCTACATCTGGCTATCAACCCCAGGACATCTGGCTATCAACCCCAGGTCCACTCGGTTACGTCGGTCACTGTGGCCTCTGGAACCAGGGTAGCTATGATCATGTTTGATTGCAAACGTCGTCTTAGGGGTATAATTTCGGTTTTGAGTGGAGTGGCTTGTGGTTTGTTATATCATATATCGTATATCATACCACTGGTCTCTAGTTCAGTCTCAGAATGCGCGGAGTACTTTGTTCGTTGTATATAGATGACCGTTTAAATGGAGAAGTATTGGTTTTAAATGGTCCGTGGTCTATTCCTCCTGCAGCTCGCTCTGACGAATTTAGATTGGCGGCTGCAACTACGGCCATTTTTGTAGTTGCCTAGCCAGGTTATACAATTAGCATCGCAAAGTCTGTACTTGAGTCTGTTAAGCGTTTGGAGTATTTGGGTTTTATTGTAGACACGGGAAATATTAATCCTGCAGACATTTCAAATTCCACAAAAAAAGGTGTGTACATTTGATGAATTAAGAGAAAATTCTCGCGTGCAAGAAAACGCTTGATCTAAAGTTAGTGCAAAAGCTCCAGGTAAAATGCATTTCATTCTCGTTAGCTGTTCCCGCAGCAAAATTATATATCAGAAATATGAGCTCGCGCGTCTATCGCGGCATCACTTGAGAAAGGCAGTTTACCCAATGGTCACTAAGACTGACCGCTTTAGCAACTTTGTAACTGTGAAATATCAACGTATCTAAATTGTTTAACTTATATCATATAGTACGTATTTATTCATATAATCAGTAGCTTATTATTAGTATGTGTAATCAGCCTGTAATTAAGTACTGTTTAAAACACGAACAGCAGTGTTTTATCAAGTTTAAAAATTCGAGGGCGAAGCCCGAGAATTTTTAGACTTGATAAAACACGTGCTGTGAGTGTTTTAAACGGCTTCAAAAACGCTTTAAGAATGCAATGAAAGAAAGACGCACATCTCAAGGGAATGGTTACTTAATGAACCATTGAACCTTTGTATTCACAACGCCATGCAAAATATTCGAGTAATCACCGCCTGCAATTACGAACATCTCAAGGGAATGACATGAAGAAATTACCATACTATGTTGTTTGAAGCGGCGTTTCGCAATCGGCAAGAAGAATATGCACTTGAAGGATTTGGTGTCGTGGTTTACCTCGATAAAGTTCAAGACCTGGAAAGCGATGTGACTGACATGACGGCAGACTCTAAATTTTTGGCTCCGGCACAAAAGATGTAAGCTTAATGCACGTTTTTATAATTTTACGGCTTTGAGTTTGGTTTAATAATTGGAACTAAACAGTGGCTCGGTAAACAAGTAATGGTAGTTGGATAACTTCATTTTAAAAATATTATCTGTGTATCTCGGTAGTCCGCTGATATTAGTAAATTTAGTGCAAAATTTATTATCTAGGTACCTTATGTTCCGTGTACTTTTTGCTATCTTTGGGTCTTTATCAGTGAATTCTTAATTAGGATGAAACTTTATATAAAATTTCATGTTCATTAATATTCTTTATATAAAACGTTCATCCTAATTAGCAATTCAGTGAGAAAGCTGAAACATCAATAGAAATTCCATTGTCTCAATCATTAACCCCGTTTCCCTCTGGGACAGAATTCAAATCCCTCCGCGGGCCTTTTAGAATGATGAGATTTTATCAGGTATAAAGGAGCATGCACGTGACTGATTTGCTTCATCTGATTGGACAAAATGCTCATTAATTATTCATGAGTTTTTGAAGTATATGTATACACTGCAAGATGCGTGAATAAATTCTCTATAGAAACGGAGGTGTTGATCCCTCTTGAAAAAAAACAATTTAGAACAAAGAGAAATGGACCCCCTCCCTTTGTCTTAGAGAAATAACCCCCTATTATAAAATCAGGCATAAAACTCGGAGTTGATTGTACCGATAGTACTTAAATACCCTTGAGGAATATTGTAACAATAATAAATTAGAAGTTAACATTACAAAAACCAAAGTGATGATTTTAAACAATAATGGCAAAAGAAAGATTTTACTTTAAAGACGATCAACAAGATAATGCTTGAATGTATAAATATCTTGGAATTACATTATTTTTATAAGTACATTTGGAAACTTCAGAGCTAAGAAAACTGCACTTCTTAAATAAAATATATAAGCAAATACCGTGAACAAAAATCCTGCAAAATATACGCTAGATCCGATATATACAGCCTATTATACAGCTAAAATATAAACAATTAAGAATGAAAAGTCCGAAGACTAAGTACTGCAAAGCTGATATACAGCGTAATATTCTAACACAAAGCACTAAGGTTAGCTAGACCTGGCACGAAAAGCGTTCGGACTAAATTGCAGCTAGTCATAGACAGCTGTTTCGTTCTTATTACGTCAGTATCACTGATGGCACAGCAAACAGTACAGACTTCGGTGACACTTCACTACCGACCCGAACTGCGCTAACACGCATCTAGTTGCGAGCTCACAGGCATTATTTAAACTAAGAAGAGACATGGGTGTCTACTTCAGGTGAAACCTTAAATTATCTATAAAACTATTTGACACATTAATTACACCTATCTTATTGTATGGGAGTGAAATCTTATGAAGCGGGATTGGTGTCAAAATGAAGGTTTCATATTAGTTTACTTTTTGATGGTGCTATCCTATTTTTTGATGGTCCTATCCTATTTTATGATGCAGCAATTACATTTTATGTTATACATTCTGCATTCTATAATCCACCAGTCTCATTTTACGACGCACACATCGCATTTTATGATGCACAATTCAAATTTCAGTGGTCTCATTTTTTGTTGGTATTACCCAGTGCCCGATTATGATGCTATCGTATTTTATGATGCAGAAATTGCATTATTATACATGCCACATTCCATAATCCACCAGTCTATTTTACGACGCACACATCGCATTTTATGATGCACAATTCAAATTTCAGTGGTCTCATTTTTTGATGGTATTACCCAAGCGCCACTGCGCCCACCTACATCCCAATAACCCTTGCGGTATGCCAATGGAACAAATATGGCGGATGGTAATGCAAGTTCTGGTGGAGAAGAAACGAGAAGGCTATTGAGGCAATGCGCTTCAAGTCTGTTGTCGGCATGTCACCGTCTAGAAACAGGTGTTGGAGGCACGCCGACAGTAGCAGATAGTGGAGCAAAACAATCGTCACCAGCTCCTAATACACCCGTGGTTACGAATCCTACCAGAAGTACCTGTGTACAAGAGCACAAGAACCTGTTTGGATTTAAACCATCTGTTGGATATAACCTTGGAAAAAGAAAGCGAAGTGGTGGCTTTGTTGAAAAAAACAAGGACTATCCACCGTATAATAGAAACACATGGACCCACAGCTTTGTGTGTTTGGCTACAACAGATGCGGATAAAGTCCCTGATGCATGTGAGGAGAGTTGGCGATTGCCGCCAGTGGTAATTTTAACACAGAAAATGAAATGATAACATACATGTAAGACAAAACATGCAGTGCATTTGTTTCTAAATTATGCCTTTTAGTTTTGAAGATATTTAAGGTTAGACTATTGCCGCTAACAGAAACATTGACATCCAAAAAAGTGATAGAAACATCTGAAATCTCCCATGTGAAGTCGAGAGCCGGATGAAAGTTGTTTATAGCGAAATCAATAAACCGTTCTAGATCCCGTTTACTACAAGAAGTTGCACCGATGCAGTCATCGATGTAACTAAGAATGAAAAGTCCGAAGACTACACAAAGCTGATATACACTGACGTAAAATATTATAACACAAAGCACTACGGTTAGCTAGGCCTGGCACGAAAAGCACTCGGACTAGATTGCAGCCATAGACAGCTGTTTCGTTCTTATTAGAACTCGTCAGTATGGCATAGCAAACAGTACACAGGCTTCGGTGCCAATGCACTACCGACCCGGACTGCGCTAAAAAGCATCTAGTTACGAGCTGACAGAAAGGCTTGGTTATCGGGTCACACGTAATTACGATCAGTAACGACCGAAAAAATCAGGCGTATATAGGACCGTCGTACTGATAAAAAATGTGTTCCTCTACATAACCAACGAAAAGGTTAGCATAACTGGGGCCCATTTTCGTGCCCATAGCTACGCCGTTAGTCTGCTTGTAAAATTCACCAGAAAATGAAAAGCAATTGAGTAAGAACGAGCTCGGCTAAACGAATTAATTAGAGTTTCGGTGCTAGGTTCCAGGATAGTTCGGCGGTCAAAAAAGTGTTTAAGTGCTTTAAGTCGCTCGTCATTGGGTATGACAGTGTACAGAGACTTAACGTTCATTGTGAATAGGAGCTTATTGTCAGTATGAAATGTAAACTGGTCAAAAATCTGGAGTGCATGAACGGAGTGCATGAACGGTGTTCTACGGGGATGAACAGGATTAAACGAGGATGAACTGGGTCGAACGGTGTTGAACAGAGTTTAACGAGGATGAACTGGTTTGAATGGTGTTGAACGGTGTTGAACAGGGTTGAACGAGGTTGAACGGAGTTGAACGAGGTTGAACAGGGCTGAACTGGGTTGGACGAGGTTGAACAGGGTTAAACGAGGTTGAACGGGGTTAAACGTTGAACCGGGTTTAACGAGGTTGAACAGGGTATGAAAGAGGTTGAACAGGGTTGGACGAGGTAGAACCGGGTTGAACAGGGTTGAACGTTTTTGAACCGGGTTGAACAGGGTTGAACGTTTTTGAACCGGGTTGAACGGGGTTAAACGAGGTTGAACGGTGTTGAACCGTGTTGAACGAGGCTGAACAGGGTTGAACGAGGTTGAACGGGGTTAAACGAGGTTGAACGGGGTTAAACGAGGTTGACCCGGATTGAACGAGGTTGAATAGGGTTGGACGAGGTTGAACAACGAAGTTAAACGGGGTTAAACCGGATTGAACGTAGCCTGCTTGCAGGCGGTGGAGGGTGTTTTTTCGCGCAGCAAACAGATCATCGAAGCGGCCGCCATATTGGCCGAGCGTGATTGAGACCTGGGATCGAATGACAAATGGAGGGGGGTGGGGTGAGAACAAGCAGATCTGAAAGACCGCCTGCACGAAAGCCTATGGTTTCTGAGTACAAAAGTTAGATCCCGTCCACCAGCGGACGGGGTATATGATTGGCTGAAACGGTGTCAATCAAAGCTTATCGCGGCAAGTGTTGAAAGCAAGAACTGAAAGGAATAAGTGTAGCCTGCGAAGCGGCGTAACTATAATAAGAGTTGTGTAGTGAGCTTGCAGTTGATAAAATATGGCGAATAATACAAAAGGCTTTGTCTTTTTTGAAGACTAAGGTGACTTGTACCCTGGTTCCAGAGGTTTTCTAGAGAGAACACAGCTGCTCGTTCTTTCTCCGCGGCTGGGTAAAGGTACTTTGAAAACCGAACAGGAGGAAGCTAGTATACAGAGCCTTCAATTTGTCTTAGAATTTAACAACCTGACTTGAGAATTGTGACCTGTACTTTAAACCTGCCGTTCTGGCTGTGCTTTCGACAGGTTTGGAAAGAGTATGATATGTACGGTAACGGAGAACTTGACAACGAACCGTGATTTAATTCGCCACTGAAAAGTATTGTTGTCGACCAAATTGCAGAGATGCAATCCGGCTATTGACTTCACGGCCGTTGAACTAGGAAATAATCAGAAATCCGCCTCAATACTTTTATGCAACGGTCATCCATTTCTTTCGGCAAACATTCACTAAGATGGACTTCGAGTTGTCAGAGAAACTGGAGAAAGACGATCACAACATTTACCTGTGTACTTTGCACTCGTAGTTTGTTTGTCCACGAGTTCTTCAATATCGAGTTCCAGACAAAACCTGATTGTCTCCATCAGAGTTTTCTTTGAAGTTTAGAGATTTTTTCGATCCTGTATTTATCTTTATGCGAGCTTAATTCTTTTAAGAAAGGAAGCAGCCGCTGGCGGTGCTGGTGGCTTTGTGAAGCAGCTTGTATTAAATGTATGTATTTCGGAGGATTTGCAAACTCTTTGAGAGACTGATGGGGCGAACGCAACAAGCTAAAACCGAACTGTCTACATATATATCTAAAGTGGTACTGTCGCAGTCCTTTCAATGGAGAACTTTGAACAAAAATAGCTGGTTTTATTGAAATTTCCGTATCTAAGAACCAATTGACAATTTTACTAGCATTTTGCATTGCATTTGACAGCGAGCGAAGTTTGTTTTGAATATTGCATGCATTTCAATCAAACCAAATCAAAATTGGCAGGCTGTCACACGTCGACTCCTATTGGTCGGGTTACAAGTTAACGGAAATCGTGTGCGTGGTGGGCGTAATTCAGAAACCATAGGCTTTCGTGCAGGCGGTCTTTCAGATCTGCTTGTTCTCCCCCACCCCCCTCCCCCCTCCATTTGTCATTCGATCCCAGGTCTCAATCACGCTCGGCCAATATGGCGGCCGCTTCGATGATCCGTTTGCTGCGCGAAAAAACACCCTCTACCGCCTGCAAGCAGGCTAGATTGAACGGGGTTGAACAACTAGATGAAGTTATAGTTGAAGTACCCTGGGTACCAGAGTCTCCAAGCTCCACTCGTTTACTTTCTCTTGTCAGCCAAACCGCCGGCGCGAAGCGACTAGCCACCAAGTACATAATAATTATCTAAGTACATAATAAGTATCTTATATGAAGTACCTACCTAGCAGGGACTATGAATCGCATCGATTTGCCCCGAGTTGTCCCGGTGAGAAGGGACAAAGCAGGAGTACCCAACGATCCATTTTCTCGAAATGGTGAAAAATGATACAAACACGACTCATGAAGCATGGCAGTTCACACCTCGTAAATAATTGAAAACATCTGGGAAAAAAATATCCGCTCCACAGCGCCAGCTTGCAGAAAACTATAAAAAAAAGTTCCCAGCAAGAATTTTCACGTCATGAAGGGTTACCAGCCAGGCCAGGTCATTTTAACATGCACATTTCCCAGCCAGTAGGCCTAAAATTATAATGTATGCCAGCCAGGAAATACAAAAATCCTTCCTTTTCCAGCCAGATTTATGTGAGGCCAATTCTCACCATCAATATGCATAAAATACACAATAATGTGGAATACGTACTCACCCGGCTGCTTCTATATATGTACAGTCAAATTTCTGGAGCCCTTCAACTGTTAAACATGGCAGAGTTAGCGACTGTTATAACACAAACGAGCTGGTCACTGCTATGACAAAGGTCTGCCGAAAACTGCAAATGTTTCGATCTATTACTCATTGCATTAAATTTTGATCAATCAGTGATGAATTTGGAAAACCGACGGCTTTTAATGACGGTGACCAAACTCACAAAGTAAGAAGTTCTGTCTGCGCATTCGTCGTCGCGGCTTAGACAATAGGTAGGAAGTTTTGGCTTTCGGTTGTCCCTAGGATCTAGGTTGTCAATACAGTTCATATATATACTTAAGTATATTTCTTATTTGGTCATTTTCGTTTGTAATATTACGACTGAAAACAATGCGTTTCAGAATACTGTTATTAGTCTGATTACAGTTTTACCTTTGAAATATGTCGCTGAGTGCAATGTTTGCCGAGTCACTAGTCAGAAACGGCAATCCATGTAACTTTTGCATTCAGCTATTACTATTTCCTTTCTGTCATTTCATTCATTTACCTAACAAATATGTTGCAACGTGTCGTGCATCCCCACCGTGATTAAATACGCTCTGCTTGGGCCGTGGTATTTCACAGCATTTTTACATACCAACAAACTATTTTGCTCGAAAGTTTCTACATGTATATGTCGTCATTAGTGCATCTAAACAATGTGTCTACAAGGCCATTGTTCGACAGTAGACTTGTATAGAAATGAAATTACTTTTACGTGATACTTTACGGCAGTTATTCTTAACTTAAACTTTAAAAATGTATGATCAAACCTCGGGAAGACGCTTCCTTGTGTTACTCTTGAAAATATAGAACAAATCATTGTCATTATGTACACAACCAGAAAATATAATAAATTATTATATGGCAAGCCACTCCCAATGTCAAATCGAGTGTTTTGATTGGCTGGTACTCGGTCGGGATTTTGCCGTACGGACCGTTACCATGATAACGGTCACAATTCGCGTATTTTGATCTAAGCTCAGGAAATTGAAAACTCAAATCGAGCCGAGTAAAACAGAGATTTAAAAGCACAAACATCGTAAAAAGCAGTTTAGAAGCACAAACATCGTAATAATACCGTTTTTTAAAAGAGAGAAAGCCGGGTCCATCAAAAACTGTGACCAGTAAATATAATTACAAAGCTTACGAACTCGACCATTTGTTGTCAAAAAATATTATTGATATACGCAAAGTCAACCAGACAGCCAGACAGCAGACAGCCAGAAATCAAAACATTCAAATTATTGGCCAGCCAGAATCACTATATGTATACAGAATCTCAGCAAGTACCGTGCTTAGAAAAAATCCCAGCCAGGGTTCCCTCTCGAACTGAAATTTCCAGCCAGCTAAAGTTTAGTCTGTGGAACGGATATTTTGTGGAGCGGCTCCGTTGGGTACTCCTGACAAAGTGTTACTGGGCTTCGTAAAAATGCGTGCAGAGCTGAATCTATTTTTAGAAGCTTTAAATACTGGACAAAATTAGTAACAAAGGAAGATTCTGCACTTTCAAAACCGGACCCTCTATTGCCTTTCACGAAAATTATGGTCTAGCCCTCAGCACGCGAGTTTCCAAGAAATATGAATGTCAGAAGGTCAACGCAACTGAAATTAATATTCTTCGTTCTTGTAATTTCCACTATATGAACAATTTTGCCTGATTATTATGCTGTTTGTTTATCGTTCTCAGGATTGGAAGAATTCACTCTCTGGTGAGTAATAGTTTGGACTGTTTTAACCACGAATCACCATAAATAGATGACATCGTTTTAAACAAGGGACTTTCCCTTTCATGGCCCGATGAACGCTGCACGAACGAAACATGCAAAAGTGCTCTCGATTGTACTCTGTCAGTACCAAACTATATTTAAGTCTCCCAAAGTACCAAAGCTCAGGTAAAATCAGGTAGGTGTATCTATTCAGTTCTAAACCTGTTAAAGTGTCTTCACCTGCGACAATTGCGTGGTTTTAAACACTGCTGATTAGACTGTCGTGAGCTCGCGTGAACTTGTAAACGTTATGAACTTGAATGCAGAGCGGTGGTATACGTTGTTACATTTGTTATAAATGAGGAGGCAAAAGATGTTTCACGTGTAATATATTCACGCTCACTGGTGTATCACGTAGAGCTAACGGATATATAAAAGCTGATATATATTGGATCCCATATTTCCTAAATGATAAACTCGTGACAGACTTCTGTTCTGGCGATGTAAATTAGCATATGCTCATGCAGAGTTGATGTGTTCTGAAGTAATGTTCTCTATTCGTTTTTAATTCTGTTCGGATCCCGCTAAGTTTTTACATTCTCTTCATGCCTGCCATTATTTAAAGGCATTCGCTGTACACCGGGTTGTTTACCATTTACACAGAAATTCCGGAAGGAAATTCCAGTACACGAAATTTCCCAAACTGAATTTCCCGATCGAAAAACGTTTACCATTTCTACGCAAAACCGTTCCAGGTGAAAAACGCTCCGTGTATGGTACACGATTTCCCATTCAGGAATTCCGGTGTCACAGCGATTTCGCTCCCCCCCCTCCCCCCAGTGAATTAACATTTAAATGTGCGTGTTACCACGGTTTGTAAAGCAAAGCCTATTAATTACTGCTCCACTCCAATGTACCATGTATTGTACAAGGAGCTAATAAAGTGCATCTGTATCTATATCTCCTGTTCTATATATTATATATTAATTATATTACGCGACTGTTTGTAAAGTAAAGCCTATTACTGCTCCACTCCAATGTACCATGTACAGTACAAGGAGCTAATAAAGCGTATCTGTATCTATCTCCTGTTCTATATATTATATATTAATTATATTACGCGACTGTTTGTAAAGTAAAGCCTATTACTGCTCCACTCCAATGTACCATGTACAGTACAAGGAGCTAATAAAGCGTATCTGTATCTATCTCCTGTTTTATATATTATACATTAATTATATTACACGACTGTTTGTAAAGCAAAGCCTATTACTGCTCCACTCCAATGTACAATGTATTGTACAAGGAGCTAATAAAGTGCATCTGTATATATCTGTCTGTGCGACGTCGGCTTCAAATCCGGACCAGGTGACCTGGTTTGCCAAAATACTTAGGAATTAATCTGAGGAACCAGTCATTAATTAGAGAGGGGGAGGGCTGGTACGAAATGGGGGAGGGTCACCAATTTTCATGCATCAAATTAGGGGTGATTGGGTGGGTAAGCTAGAGGGGGAATTGGGGGGAGGGGTCATCAAAGATTGCGCATGGCGGTTTTCATTTGCACCAGTTCTCCCCCCCCCCCTCCCCCCCCCTAAAAAATACTCGGATTGCTAAACCTTTTCCTTCAAAACCGGACCCGGTACCGCCGTCACTAATGACTGTTTCAAATGTCCAACTTTTCATCCTCCGAATGCAATAGCCCACTTCCGCGATACGCTTTACTTGTCACGCACAAAGGTTTCAATACGAGGCTCCGTGCTAAATTAAATAGATTATTTTCTCTGTGAAAAGAATAAATTTAATTTAGCACGGGGCCTCGTATTGAAACCTTTGTGCGTGACAAGTAAAGCATATCGCAGAAGTGGGCTATTGAAACAAAAGATAATTAGGCGGCTTCTTTTGTTCTAATTAGACGGGCCTAAAACATCATAAACATGAGTGTCCACCGGCGATATTATACAGAAGTTGTCGGTTCTCCCTTCATGTGGGCAGACATGAATTACTACCAAATTGTATTGTGTATTGTGTTCTATTGTATTGTGTATTGTGTTCTATTGTATTGTGTATTTCGTTCTACTGTTTTGTATTGTATTAATTCTATTGTAATTTGATAGCAATTCATTTGTTGCCTACATGAAGGGGCCACCCAAGTTGTCAGTCATTTCAAATACGATAATATTTATTTACGCCAATGCAAGAGAAAATGAATACGTACAACACTTGCAAACAATATTTATTTATTTATTTACAATGCTTTCATCATGAATCAGAGAAAAAACTGTCACAATTTACCGTGATGAGGGACGACACGACAGAGCGTGGCTCCAAATTAAGTGCGCCTTTACTTTAACTAATGAAAATACCGTGACAAATCTTGAGTTACATGAATTACGTACACACAAAATAAACTTAATACATGTTCATTAATATTTGAAGGCCAATCGAAATTAACGTGAACAAATGTGAACAAAGTAACTAAGAAAAAATATGAGTTGTTGGGTCTAATAGCAACATACTTTATTAGAAAAGATATCACTGGCTTTGTGTTTGCGTTGTCGCACAAATATATGATTTGTGTTAACTTGGCGACGACGACTGATATAACAATATTAACTTAAGTCATGTTATTTTCAGCAATATTGTGAAACCATTTACACGTCAAAACAATGGCGGTGAAGGCAGTGACGTCTGTTGCACCAGCATGGCAGGGGAGGCTTGAGAACGAATGCTACAGAAACTGGCTCAAAGTAGGCCATGCTTTATCTATTATCTGCGATGGAATTCGGCCGTACATAGAAAGGGAATCCAAGGCATTCCACACGTCACTGATAGCCAAACTTGTCTCTGCACCACCATGTGCGTGTGTGCACACTCCGAGACGTCGACCCAGTCCCTTGCATGACCTGAACACGTGTGCGTGGGCCAAACAACTGGCCAGTTATCACAGGAAAGGAAGACCCATGTGGCATCAGAGTGACGTCGTGAAGTGGACTGATCCTAACATCGGGTATTGGGAGACTGCAAAGTTGTATATGTCTGACTTAGGACGGCATGTAGGAGCATGCGTGGACGTAGCAACTACCGACGCAACTGGGCTGTTTAACCTCGTGTACTGGTGTGATTGGTTTAAAGTTGTTGACGTGAACGTTGAGAGAGTTCGAGACACGCGGAACACAAGCTGGGGGCATGCCGCGAAACAGGAGCTCGATGCAGCTCAAACCACCAACGCGTTCACTGCTATTAAAGATTTCCTGCAGGATCCCGAGTTAGTCGGTGATGCCGATGCATATGACGCATTAATGAAAGTCATAGAACTGGAGAACGACGATATGGTTGGTTTTGAAGAAATTGAGCTGAAGGTTGTGAAGGATTTCATTAGTTCTTCAAAAGAAGATATTGTGGAAAAACTTAATCAACTAGAAAGTAAGTCAGGAGTCCAATCAGCTGAATTAAAGAACGAGCTCTTGGACTTGAAAGATCGTATGAACTATTTTATTCTGATCCTAGATGAGAGAAATAAGAGAGAGGAGACAAAATGTGAAGAGAATAGTGCAGTTGTTAAAGAGATCTTGAGGCGAGTTGGTATAGCTCTTTCTCCAAGGTCTCCAAACATAGGCGAGGACATATCCATAAGATCAGTTTTGAGTTGTGCTGCTACACGAAGCTGTGAATACATCATACTGATGCTCACTTTACTGGTTGAGGTATACAGAGGGATCCCCAGAAACTTACTGTTCGTCTTAATTCTTCTCAGTTTTGCTCCGATACTTGAAGATGCCATGAATGACTACGGTAAGTAATATGAGTATTTTTTTATAGTTTTCTACCAGCCACCACACAGTCATATGCATGATGATCACGGATTTCCAAAATGTACACAAGTCGTTCATAATTCTAACATCCCGTTATAGGTTCCGCTTACATCGTGTAAAGTGCGATCGAACGGCCTTAATATTTTTGCTCGTCACAATATTCGAAAAATATGAGAAAATACTCACACGCCTGCAGTCTCTGCTAGGCACAAGGAAACCGATTATGTTCTTTTCTCATCGTTGTCCGCCATACGATTTGGGATGTTGGTGGATTGGTAATTCATATTGATGACTGACTAAGTGGCCAAGTGACTTGGGGTGGTGGTGGATTGGTAATAGATACTGATGACTGGATATGTGACCAAGTGGTTTGGGGTGGTGGTAGATTGGTAGTAGATATTGATGAGTGGCCAAGTGGTTTGGGGTGGTGCTGGATTGGTAATAGATATTGATGACTGGCTAAGTGACCAAGTGGTTTGGAGTGGTGCTGGATTGGTAATAGATATTGATGACTGGCTAAGTGACCAAGTGGCTTGAGGTGGTGGTGGATTGGTAATAGATAGTGATGACTGGCTAAGTGACCAAGTGGTTTGGGGTGGTGGTGGATTGGTAATAGATACTGATGACTGGCTAAGTGACCAAGTGGTTTGAGGTGGTGGTGGATTGGTAATAGATACTGTTGACTGGCTAAGTGACCAGGTGGTTTGGGGTGGTGGTGGATTGGTAATAGATACCGATGACTGACTAAGTGGTTTGGTGTGGTGGTGGATTGGTAATAGATACTGATGACTGGCTAAGTGACCAAGTGGTTTGAGGTGGTGGTGGATTGGTAGTAGATATTGATGACGGACTAAGTGACCAAGCGGTTTGAGGTGGTGGTGGATTGGTAGTAGATATTGATGACTGACTAAGTGGCCAAGCAGTTTGAGGTGGTGGTGGATTGGTAATAGATACTGATGACTGGCTAAGTGACCAAGTGGTTTGGGGTGGTGGTGGATTGGTAGTAGATATTGATGACTGGCTAAGTGACCAAGTGGTTTGGGGTGGTGGTGGATTGGTAGTAGATATTGATGACTGACTAAGTGGCCAAGCAGTTTGAGGTGGTGGTGGATTGGTAATAGATATTGATGACTGGATTAGAGTTGAAAGGTAGGCCGTTGTCACTGTGGATCTTGTTTGGTATGCCGTGTGTAGAGAAATGTTTCTTCAACTTCCTTATGATTTCGCTGCCAGTCTTGTTGTGTAGCCGATCAACTTCAAAGTATCCTGAGTAATAATCGACCGTACACAAGAGGTCTTTGTTGTCAAGTGTGAAGATGTCGGTACCAATCTTTTCCCATGGCCTTGATGGTATCTCATGGCAAATGAGTGGTTCTTTGCACTGATTGTTCTGGAATGCTGAGCAAATGTCACACTTCGATATGTAGTCTGTAAGTTCTCCATTCATTCCAGGCCAGTAGACAATCTCTCTAGCTCTTCTGAGGCAACCTTGTAAACCAATGTGTGATTCATGTAGTTTCTCCTTGATCCTAGATCTTAGAGTCTGGGGTATGACACACCTTAGTCCCTTGAATATGATGCCATCATGTGCCGACATTTCATCGCGAACACTGAAGTAGCTATGGATTGTATTTGGTAGTTCTTCTTTTGTGTCAGGCCATCCATTAAGGATCACTTTCTTCAGCTCTTGTAGTGTTGAGTCACAGGCTCTCTCTTTCTGCAGCTCCTTTAACTGGCGGTCAGACACTGGAAGGAAGTTCACTGCATGGGTGTGCTGTACTTCCTCTTCTGTACTTGATCTGTCACACTTTTCCAGGTAGGCTCTTGAGAGAGTATCTGCTAGATACATTTCTTTTCCTGGCTTGTAGTGGATTTCTACATCATATTGTTGTAGTCTGAGCAGCAGTCTTTGAAGTCGCTTGGGTGCAGATGCTAATGGTTTTCTTGAGATTGATACAAGTGGCCTGTGGTCTGGCCACAAGATTATCTTCCGGCCGTATACGTAGTGATGGTTGTGTTCCATGCCGAACACTTGAGCAAGTAGCTCCTTCTCAATTTGAGAGTACCTTGTCTCTGCGGGAGTCAGGGCTCTGCTTGCAAACGTGACTGTCTGGCCCTTCTGCATCAGTACGAATCCTAGTCCACCTTGAGATGCATCTCCCTGTCCTTCCGTTAGGTCATTTGAGTTGAAGTATCTCAGTACTGGTGTCTTGGTCACAGCCTCTTTGATTGTCTCAAAGGCTTTCTCATGCTCGTGAGTCCAGTCCCATTCTGCATCCTTATGCGTCAGGCGTCTGAGGGGCTCACACATCTCTGATAGGTCTTGTAAGAACTTAGACAAGTATTTCACAAGTCCTATGAATCTCTGTACTGCCTGTGCATCTGCTGGTCTCTCCATCTTCTTAATTGCTTCTACTTTCTTTGGGTCTGGTTTCAGCCCATCCTTAGTCATCAAGTGTCCAATGAATGATACTTCATCACACTTGAAATGGAACTTATCTTTGTTTAGCCTGATGTTCTTTGATCGACATCTGTCCAGGAGATTTCTTAGGTTTTCATCATTGTCTCTTTCTGCTTTCTCGTCTGTGTCCCCTTGACCGATGATTAGCAGGTAATCTGCTATCTCGTACACACCCTTCAGTCCCTCCAGGTTTTGGTCAAGTTTCTGTTGAAAGCACTCATGATCATGTGCAGGACATATACCATATGGCATCCGGAGCCATCGGTACCTCCCCCATGGTGTCTGAAATGTTGTTAGTCTGCTAGACAACTCGTCCACTTCGATCTGGAGGAATCCATCGTTTAGGTCTGCCTTTGTAAACACCTTAGCTTTTGCTAACTCTGGCAAGATTTCGTCAATTACTGGTAATGGGTAGTATCTTCGTTTCAGTGCTTGATTAAGGCGCTGGGGGTCAATGCAAACTCTAACCTTTCCACTCGACTTTTGAGTTACGACAAGGCTAGACAC
The DNA here is from genome assembly GCA_030867875.1 of Actinernus sp. WN-2022. Taxonomy (NCBI): domain Eukaryota; kingdom Metazoa; phylum Cnidaria; class Anthozoa; order Actiniaria; family Actinernidae; genus Actinernus; species Actinernus sp. WN-2022. The sequence continues at coordinate 82,142,248 of JAOWCC010000936.1, read as the reverse complement.
CCATTCAGTTGGCTCATCTTCCCTTTTCAGAACCTCTAGTTTCTCTAGGCGCTCAAGCTCTTCCTTTAGCTTGTCCTTTACTGCAATCGGGACACGTCGTGGTGGCATAACCACTGGAGTGACTGTCTCATCTACTTCTAGGTGCAGTTTGCCTTCCATTTTTCCTAGTCCTTTAAACAGATCTCCATACTCAGCCAACACTTTTTCTTCTGTGAGTATACTACTGTCTGGTCTCTGCATAGGCTCATGATTCTCTGTTACCTTCTGATCTAGGTGTAGGATGTTTTGTTGCTGTACTACTAAGAGATTGAAGAGTGGTGCAAAACCATCTTCCACGATAACAAATTCTGCTCTGTATTTCTTACCGTTCTTTGAATTTCGCATGCTGACTCTTGCGGTGCCCATGACTGTCATCTTCGACTTTGAGTATGTAATGAGTTCCTTGTCAGTCTTGATAATCTCTGTATTCTCTGGCAGATATTTGTGAGGCAGAACATTACAGGACGCACCAGTGTCTACCTGCATTTTTACTGGTTTATCTGCTATCTCCATAGTTGCGAATATGTTGCTCTTGCTGCTATCGATGTTATTTACATCATAGGTCTCCTCAGCTTGGCTCATTGGAAATGATAATGCCCAGAGTTCCTCTTCGCATGACTCGTCCTCGCTTTCTTCACAGTTATCACATACTGTATGTATTCTTTTCTGCTGGTTGGTTCTTCTCTCTTTGAACTCCTCTTGATAACATACTGCAGCGAAGTGGTTCTTCTTACCACATTTGGAGCAGGTTTTTCCGTATGCCGGACACTTCTCTTTCTTTCTCTCGTGCTGGCGGCCACAGAACTTGCAATTACTTACTTGGCTGCTTGGTTTCCTCTTGCTGTTCTGGTTTTTTTCCTTACCTTTGTCCAGCTGGTGAGCGGTTTCATTTCCTTCAGCTCCATGGCTCGAGATATCCTTGAGCTGGCTCTTTGTAGCTTCGGCTGCTCTACAGTAATCAATGCACTTCTCTTTCTTTCTCTCGTGCTGGCCGCAACAGAACTTGCAATTACTTACTTGGCTGCTTGGTTTCCTCTTGCTGTTCTGGGTTTTTGTCTTACCTTTGTCCAGCTGGTGAGCGGTTTCATTTCCTTCAGCTCCATGGCTCGAGATATCCTTGAGCTGGCTCTTTGTAGCTTCGGCTGCTCTACAGTAATCAATGCACTTTCTGAGCGTCAACTTAGGCTCTTTGAGTATCTTCTTACTCCATTGTCCTCGATACCACATACGATACGATCTCGTATAAGTTCGTCTTTCAGTGTACCGAATTCGCACGTGTCTGCGAGCGTACGGATTGCTGTCGCATAGGCGTCTACTGTCTCGCCATGTTCTTGTACGCGGTTGTTGAACTTGTAGCGTTTGTAAATGATGTTTGTCTTACCAATGCAATAATCGTTCCAGAGTTCAAGTACTTTATCGATCTTACCTTTTTCTTCTTCTGTCGCAAATGGTAAGCCACAGTGGATTTCAAGGGCTTCTGGTCCAATGCATGTAATAAATGTGGCGACTCGATAGTTGTCGGACTTTGTGTTTAAATTCGTCACTGTCTCGTAGGCTTTCCATAGCTGAAGCCATCTCTTCCAATTCTTCGCTAGATTTCCTCGTGTTTCTAGTCTTGGCGGTATAGGAACATTAGAAGTGAATGCCTGGTTAGCTTGTTCTGTTTGTGGAGGATCTTCTACCGGCGGTGGCGGTGGATTTTCAGGATTTCCGTCTGGCATGTTTTGGTGAACTTATCCTTGTGGTTCTCGTCCAAAATCTACTTGAAATTCCGCTAAAACTTCTCGTGAAGTCTCTGGAGTTGCATTTCTGGCACCATGCAATGTTTAGCTATTCACTTTATTAAACTAAACTCAAGAGATCCATTTGTCTCTAGTTTATTCCTCTGGCTTCGGTTTTCCTTCGACGCACATGTAAGAACAACGTTCTTATTGGTGCACTTTTATGTCATGTGATAAATGTCCACAGGGATACCATCGTTGCACTGTGCATGTAGGAGTCATCACTCGATTAGTTGCTGTTAATTGGCTACAAACCGCAGTTGAACTCCCCTCCCTCAATACTTGACAGAATGTTTTCACACAATTTGTTAGTCATTTTAACCACAGGCAGCCCAATATCATGATTTGTGTATTTATACGCTTACAAATTTCGCTTGAATAGTTCATATTATAAATCCTTCCAAAACATGTATGTTAGACAAATAAATACGCGACTTCACCCTACAATGTTTCAGTTGTGGTTATTCATACCTCTGAGCTCTTAAAGGGTCGTTTCCGCTGTTTTTTTCGAACCTCTTTCCCTCACCTCCTAATAAAAGGAAAAGGCTGGAGACAACCGACAAATATACGATGCATAACCTGTAATCTTTGCCACGAAAATCACACTTCGCTCACTCCAAATAACTCGAAACTTCGGTAGGACATAGAATGATAAATGAACTCATCCCAATCCGAATTTTAAGATCCAGCGATACCACATTCTGGAGAAATCGAACAATTTGTCGCCCATTTCCAAGTCCTTCGTCAGTTCGAGGCTATTTGATGGTTGGCCCTAACCGGAAGGACTTGGAAATGGGCGACAAATTGTTCGATTTCTCCAGAATGTGGTATCGCTGGATCTTAAAATTCGGATTGGAATGAGTTCATTTATCATTCTATGGCCTACCGAAGTTTCGAGTTATTTGGAGTGAGCGAAGTGTGATTTTCGTGGCAAAAATTACAGGTTATGCATCGTATATTTGTCGGTTGTCTCAAGCCTTTTCCTTTTATTAGGAGGTGAGGGAAAGAGGTTCGAAAAAAACAGCGGAAACGACCGTAGAAGAGCTCAGAGGTACGAATAACCACAACTGAAACATTGTAGGGTTAAGTTGTGTATTTATTTGTCTAACATACATGTTTTGGAAGGATTTATAATATGAACTATTCAAGCGATATTTGTAAGCGTATAAATACACAAATCATGATATTGGGCTGCCTGTGTTTTAACCATCCCACATGTGCGCGAGGTTCGTCAGTTCATATGAGAATCACTGATCATGACCGTGTCCGGCCCGGACAGCCAATATGAACATCTGAGTATTTTTTATTTTTTTTGCCACAATGTACAATATCAATAATTAAGCAATATAACACGCTTTCCATGTCTTTGTTCTCTTATATAAACACGAGGGGATATGTTGGGAGAACAAAGAAAAGTTTTTCTGCGTTCTCCCAACATATCCCCAGTGTTTATATAAGAGAACAAAGACATGGAAAGCGTGTTATATTGCTCTTATAAAATATCAAACAGGAAAAACACGAGAAATAAGTCATCTTACGCAAGCACGATCAAAAGATCAAGGAGTAAAGGACTTGAAACGGGGTGTTTTTGTCGCTGAATGTACACGAGGAAACACGATTCCCGTTCCCGTTGGCGTTGAACTTTGAAGCAGGTTTTAGTTGAATGAACTTTTATTTTCGCTAAACTCAATGGAAATATCTAGCTGTTGGGACCTTCCTTCCAATGAGATGAGGCTAAGAGTGCAAGGTAAGAGGGAAAAGCTCATTTTGTTCTGTGAAAATTGAACATGTTTTGACTTCACAATTGTCGCACGTGAGTTTGCAAAACCATTGAAAGGAGAAAGCTAAAAACCTTATCTGTATTATCTAAGACCAAGCAGGGTGAATGATAACAATTGGCCTTTATATATAAAGGTTTATTATTTCGTGACTTCGTCGCCGACAAAATGACGGACTTATTAAGCGTACTTTCAGTTTGAGATAAAAACGACATGGAAAAAAATCGAAAGACTGTTGCTTTTCCCTGTCTTCTACTCTAGTCTCTAGCTCGATTCCTCACTCTATTCGTCTATCAGGAAGATTGTTTAAAAACTAGACTTGTTAGCCGTTTATGTGTTTTAGTTTTACCGTACAAAATAAGTTAAAAGAGAAGTGGTTTTGTTTCTTGAATCCGCGAATAAAAATATCTCGGCCGGGATGGTTAGCAAATTTAATAACTTCATGTCGGTCGGTTGTAGTTTGTAAAATATATCTGTCGGTTTTGCTGATTTTAAGATCATATTGAAAGTCAACGTTTGGTGAAGACATTCTTCCTTGTCTTTTGCTATTTTGATTTCATTCACAATCGCGTGCCATCACCACAGCGAGATGTTAGGTTATTTTATAATTAATAATATAAGTTATGATGAAAACAGGTCTCTCACCTTTAAAACACTGTTTTAGAAAGATCGACTATCGATTGGAGGTGGAAAATAGCATTTAGAAACAGGTTTTGCTAATAACACTACCGATCTCGTACAAGTGCCTTTAAATTATGAGTTAAGATGTTTTTGCCACCCAGTACAACCACGTGATTGCATTCCTGCAAAAGGCCCATTGGTAATTGATATTGATGTCTGACTAAGTGGTCAAGTGCTTTGGGGTGGTGCTGAATTGCATGGTAACTGATATTGATGACCGACTAAGAGTATAAAATGAATAAATGTCTAAATGTATATATATGTTTACTTTTAAGGTTGCATCACAGGTAAGTTCGATGACTTCCTCGAACTCAAGCAATTTGACTTCTCTGACTATCTGAGCTATGCAAGAGATGGCTTCGTTGGACGCCGTTGGTTGTTTGAGGATGTAAAAAAAAGATTAGAAAAGCAAAAAGGGAACAAAGGAGTCTTGATCACTGGTGCTCCGGGATCCGGCAAATCGGCAGTGGCTGCAAATCTCATTTGCTCCAAGTTATCAAGTTACTCTGTTCACAACCAGATCCTTGCATACCACGTGTGCATTCAGTCAGAAATAAATACCCAGAATGGAGCCAAGTTTGTCCGTAATTTAGCGAATATGATCTCATGGAAAATCCAGGAATATCGAGATATGCTGATGTATGACTCATTCCTCCGACGTATGCTCACGGTAGAGTGTGTTAACGATCCAGTAGGTTGCTTTGAGCAAGCAGTCATCACTCCATTGCGACGTTTGAAGCGGGCGTTCCTGAAGCCAATGTACATCGTCATTGACGCCTTAGATGAATGCACTAACGACAACAACAAGGAAAACGAAAGAGCAATCGTCAATCTGTTGAGTCAAAAGTTGAACAGACTTCCGAGTTGGGTTAAAGTTATTTTTACTTCAAGAAACGTGACGAGTATATTGAGAAAATTTTCTGATCTCGAAACCGTAGAAATCCATTCGGACAATCCACATAATCTGCGAGACATCGAAGCGTTTATTTCTCTGAAGTTTTACGAACAGTCATCTCTCTTGTCCCGTATAAGAGGATACATTAGTGGAGATGCTGAAGCATCAATTTCTGCCCTTGTAAAGAAAAGTCAAGGAAACTTTTTGTATATTAAGCTTGTATTAGATTTTATTGTATCACAGGAAGCGGAAATTAATTTGAATGAGCTTCCTAGGTCGTTATCCAGCACCTACCAGGCATATTTTCAACGCAATTACGGTTCTGGCGAAGAATTTCGCGAAGCTCGTAGAATATTTGAAGTGTTAGTGACAACATATTATCCGCTTACAATGAAAGAACTCTTTGATGTTCTCTGCACTGAAAACAATGAACTTGACTACGAATATGATTTCCTTCCTATTTTAGAGGATCTGACCATGTTTCTTCGTTACAGCCAAAGGAAATCCTTGGTAGGAATTTTCCACAGTTCTCTGTCTGAATGGATGACAAGTGACGCAACAAAAGGAGGAATGTTTCACGTTAGTAAAATGAGAGGACACCGATCCCTTGCCGACTATCACTTAAAAAGAACAAGTCAAAACAATACCAACGTTGACCCTCTGTTCGCTTATTACTTGGCCAGCCACATTGCAAAAGGGGGGAACCTAAAACGTCATAACGATATGTTCCTCAGTATCAAATCCGAGTTGATGAACCTCACAGATCTTCGCACAAGTATCACCTCACTGCATTATGGTGCTGCTGCAGAAAATGAAGACGTCACAGGGTTACTTGTGCGGCATTTTGTTACCGTCGATTGTCAAGACAGCGAGGGGCGCACACCTGCATTTATAGCAGCAGCTGCTGGTCGATACGAGAACCTATTGAAGCTTCACACGAAAGGTGCCTCTCTGCTGCACGTATCAAAGTCACTTGATAAGGACAAACAACAACATGTCACAGACCCAGTGGAGGACTGCAAGAGGACGATGTGCCTGTATTCCTTGCTGCATGCAGCCGCCCAAGGAGGTCACGAAAATATTATTAATGTTCTTCTTGAACACAAAGTCAATGTCTCGGGATTGTCAGGCACCGGAAATACTGCACTGCACCTTGCTGCTGAATATGGTCACATTCAAGCAATGAGAACTTTATTGGAATTTGGAGCATGTTTAGACACAACTTGTCTTCACCATGCTGCTGCACGTGGTCATGTCAATATCGTGAGGTTTCTCTTGGAGGAAGGAGTTCGGGACTTATGTATGAATTGTAGCAAATCTATTCCAAAACGCGATTACCTGAGAAAGCCACAAGGGCCTTTGGCCGACGACAAACATGTCATGCGTTGCGAGACTGCTCTACATGCCGCGGCCATTGCTAATCTCCCGGATGTAATCAAAATTATGTTGCAATCAAATGACAATGCAATCAACTGCACAAACCATGCAGGAAAGCAGCCACTGCATGAAGCCGTCTATCACAACAGCTACGAATCAGCAGAGGAACTTTTAGCAGCAGGAGCAAATGCTTCTTTGTGCTGTATGAATGTATCATTACTTTTTCCTCGCAAACTTAGTTCCATAGGAAGAGATGAACCTTGTCCTTGCGGATATTCGCCCCTTCACTTAGCAGCAAGGCATGGACGTTCGAGTATGGCGTCTTTACTTCTTAGATATGGAGCAGTCTATTATGTAGCAGATTGTAGTGGTTCACAACCAATCCATGTCGCCGCCTGCCACGGACACACGGCAGTGATATCAGTACTTGTCGAAAGCGGAGCAGATATCAACAGTAGGAACTCAGCAGGGATGACACCTCTTCATGTCGCTACATCCTGTATGGCAACTAAGGTCTATGGGACACTCTTTGAACTTAGTGCTGATTCACTAGCGTTAGATAACAATGGACGAACTGCCTTATATTCTATCGTCAGTAATTTCAAAATAGACGTTCAGTTCGTCTTCATAGATCCATATGTAAGAACTCCAATCGATGTTACTACACTCGATACGAAAGAAAAACTGGAAGAGGGGTTGCTTGAAAAATTGCCGTGGATATTGTCTTCTTCAAAGTACATCGAAAGTTTTTCTATAACTACAGCAAATATATTCCTACAAAATTATAATTCGATAAAATCATATATATCCGATATAGATGCATTCCACAAAGATGAGGTTAACAATGTGTCACGTATTTTGGTCGGAAGCGCTAGACATAGAGGAGCCAAAATTGTGTTATTTGCAACACCAACTCTTTTTTCTTTTGATGTTGGTTTGGCGTCGCTCTTTAAGAGATATTTGCTAAGTATCAAGTCACTAGACAATGTAGGCCTTGCTCCTTATGAGGTAAACAAGAAAATTGCTTCATCATTCCTTTGGTTAACGACACGCCTTAACTGCACACACTTAATATTTCTTGTGGAATCAAACCTAGTTTATAGCGCAGATGTCATTCTCAACGCAGGAATGGACGTTAATTGTGAGGATTTAGGAGTGACTCCATTTCTTTCTTACTTACGTATGGGTGGTCGTAACATGGCGAAAGTACTGGTGAAGTACAAAGCTAACATTGATATCAAATGCGGCGAGTATTTTGGGGATTCTGTATTTCATTTATCAGCTTATCATAAACTGTTTTACCTTCAGTACTTGGACATTTTTCAAAACTATACAAAATGGGAAGAATACCTGACGACAGAAAACGCCTTATTTGATTATCTTCTTGATGAATATGACGAGAGAATTATAGAGGGCAGGCTCAAGACTGTAAGGGTCGGAGATGGCCCTTTGACCGTAGCAATAAAGTCCCATCTACGCGGTTATAAGGTAATTGACGAGTGTCTTGACGACGAAGGTTACACGGCTCTACACCGTGCGGCACAAGGCGGGAATGTTGTAGCTGTTAAGCAATTCCTAGCTTGGGGAGCAAACGCCAGCATAGAGACTACAGAAGGACAAAATCCTTTGTTGCTTTCCATCTGGTATGGTATCAAGTACCGGCCGTTCCGAAATTTCCATGAGCCAAGTCTTTTGACATCTCTGGAAATTGAATTTGCCTCTTTGACAGCTAGCGCAATTCTAAATCACATAACTAAAGACAAAATTATGGAAGTCGGATGTGGTTTAGACTCGACATCGCTCACTGTAATGCATCTTGCGGCCACTCGAGGAATGTGGAAATTCGTACTTGGTTTATTTGTTGCAAATAAACAATCGAAAGTGACTGGTTTGGATGCTGACTGCACCACCAAAGATGGCATTACTCCTCTTTATTTGGCGCAGCTTTATGGTGGTTCTGATTGCAGTTGGGATAATCCATGGTGTAAAGTTGTCAAGGTGATTTCTTATTTTGGAGGATCACAGGTGCACATACATCCAAATCGTAAAACGGAATATTTCATTTTGTTTAATACTTTGTTTAACACGTTCCCTAAGAGTTTCGAGCTCGATCTAACATTTGACGACATTAAGACACTTCGCGAATCATGTGGTCAAGATGAATGTCACAGTTATAGAGAGGGTACTAGAGAGTTTGAGAATCTTGGATCGGAGTTTCAAACAATTCATAAACAATCTTGTCCTCCGCCTCCAAAGCCGTGTAAAGCGCCAGAAAGCTTTCTTCTAATAGAATCTTGCAACCTTCAATCTAAAGAATCTGACTTCACGAATAACGTAAACGGGTTCCAGCTTTTTCTATGTCAGCAGACCCAGTTGGTTGAGAGTATCATTCGTCACGTGTCTTCACCGATCAGCGAAGGAACTGCATGTGAAAAAAAAACCTCAGCTACAAGCACAGATTTAACTAATAAACCAGATATATGCTCTCAGAAAACCGAATACGATATTCGCACCCTTGGTGAGAAAATCAAAGAGAGATATCAAACATATTCCATAAAGTATCAGTCGATTATAAAGGAAGTGAAACGTATCAAACTCAAAGGGATGATAACATTCCCAGAGGGAACAAAACAGTATGCCGATTTAAGTAAAGCATTTTATTCGTTCGACACGTTACATCGTTGTGAATGGCAAACAACTGTTTTCAAATACGCAAAGCTAAGATTTCTTTTGTTTAACTTAGAATTTTGGCAAGAGCAGGTGAAAAGAAATTCAGCTCTTCCAACTGTATCTAGGTTTTTGTCGAAACGTATTGATGATGTCATTCTGAGCATGCGTCGTAAGGAATTGCTTGACCTAATCATTCACCTGACTGATGACAATCCTTTCCAAGACTTCCAGTATCTTGAGTTACTACGGTTCTCTCGAGCACCCATGTGGAAGGAAACATTTTCTCAATAACATTTTACAATAAGCCCTGTCCAAATGTTTACTATGCACGGCAAACACGAAACTTCACTTTTCATAAAAGTGAATAATATTATCTAAACCTTGTTTGTCAAGTGGAAGTGAAATGCTTTCTATTTACGATGGAAAGCTGTAATGACAATTATTGGGTTGCAATCAACAGCTGGAGATAAGTCAAATGACCAAAAATAACATAGCGGCCATGTTGGCCGAGTGAATAAGAAAAGCTAAGGGCCGCAACGAATGATGCATGCTCTGTGGCATTTTTCCGGATCTTATTACGTTTGCAAATGGCCGAACACACAGCCGATTACATGCTCAGGAACAATAAAGCAATATATGCAAGACATCCTTAAAGACTATCGTATCTGTCGACCGTTATGCTTTGCGAGGGCGTAGCTATTGTGAGTACATACCTATCGCTGTTTGTATGCATTCAAGCTAGGGAATTTCACAGTGAGTCCAGAAGCTTGTGATATAGATGTGTATTTTTACGTAATTATTATTACTATTTTTGATAGATCGAAGTCAACTTCACAAACGTTACAGGTCGTAATTTTTGTTTGAATTTCCTTTGATTACATTACGATGTAACTTTGATTATGTTACATTGTAGCTTTGATTACGTTACGTTATAGCTTTGATTACGTTAGGTTATTGCTGGCTTTCACTTGACGTCATAGCCGCCATATTGGTGCCCTCAAACGATAGATTCTTCGTTAGCTTCTTTTCTTGGGGCACCAACATGGCCGCCATGCCCTTTGTCATTTGAATCTCTGGGGATTGAGTGAAAACCAGCAATAGCATTGATTATGTTACCTTATAGCATCGATTACGTTACGTTATAGATTTGATTACGTTACGTTATAGCTTTGATTCCGTTACGTTATAGCTTTGATTCCGTTACGTTATAGCTTTGATTCCGTTACGTTATAGCTTTGATTACGTTACGTTATAGCTTTGATTACGTTACGTTATAGCTTTGATTACGTTACGTTATAGCTTTGATTACGTTACGTTATAGCTTTGATTACGTTACGTTATAGCTTTGATTACGTTACGTTATAGCTTTGATTACGTTACGTTATAGCTTTGATTACGTTACGTTATAGCTTTGATTCCGTTACGTTATAGCTTTGATTATGTTACGTTATAGCTTTGATTACGTTACGTTGTAAAACCTCGCTGTAACCAATCGATAAACTTAATTTAATTGATGTCGATTGCTATCGATCAATCGATAGAAATCGATGTCACACATTTTTTATTTATATCCATTTTGTTATCAGGGTCCAAGTTTTAACGTTCCTACGCTGTTATTGGAGCAATATATATAGTTATTGGAGCAATATAAAACAATACTTGCATTGTTTCTGCATTATATGTTCAACTTGTCTGTATTCAGATAGAAGAGACCTGCATTTCGCCTTTTTTGCCTTGATGTTGTCCTGTCATGTTACATATTGTATGGTGATTTATCTTTGTTGGTTATTATTAAAGTGCCTATGAACAGTAATTTTTTATTTTAGATATTAATTCTAAATCTAGTGAATAGTAGAATGGTAAAATATGTTTTGCTTTGAATGCTGTGCCGCTGAGTTAAGGTTTTAATATCCAAAATGCTAATTACATGACGTCAGGGGAGGCATCTGCAATCACTTCTTAGTGGTTGTGAATGGGCGTTTCTACTGATATAAGAAAACAAATTGCTAACATCATTTTATTTCAACAATGGGTATAACACTGATAATTTGAAAAAATAGTTTAACTGTAACAAAAAAAATTGTATAATAATTGTGCCTCCCCGACGTCATGTAATTAGCATTTTGGATATTAAAACCTCCTTAACTCAGCGGCACAGCATTCAAAGCAAGATGTATTGTACCATTCTACTATTCACTTGATGTAGAATTGATATCTAAAATAAAAAATAAGGTTCATAGGCACTTTAATATTATGGTTGCGGAAAACTTAGCTGTTTCGTTTTGTTTAGTGTAAAAAAAAAATTGTTCGAGAATTGAATTGACTCGCATATGCCGGCTACAAGGAGCTATAATGCGAAGCATTATATCGATTTCGTTTGTGTCTGTAAACTGAAATGCGTATGATATCTTGTTTAATGTACAAATGTATTTATAAACGCCTGATATAGCAAAAAAGGTTAACCGTTAAAAATCCGGGCGATATTATCGATTTGTCACAGCCAAAATATTTTTCGATTACGTTTCAAATCGATAGAAATCACTTGATTTTTATCGATCGGTATCGATTGATTACACCGGGTGTAAACTTTATTTAATCAATTTCGTTCTTTTGATTAGAGAGGATTCGCTCTTATCACGCTACAAACAATAGATCCCTCACGTGTAGCCGCGCATTGATCAGTATCAGAACAAGTTTGTGTGAGGGAACAAAATTAAACATGGCTGCCACGTGATGACAGAGTAACGGTCACAAAACATAAATAAAATGTGGTGTGGGGTTCCTGTGGCGGGAGAGAGGATGGGGAGTAAGAGCTAAATTCGAATTGGAGTTACTGACAATAGTCCTATTTATAGTTCTTGATCGCCATTTTGAAAGGCGACTAATTAAGCCTTTGGTGCTATCGAGGCTGGAGTTGAAACGGCTTATTTAGAGCCTTGTATCTAGTTAACATGATAATCAAACTATCCACATTCATAGAAAGAGGGTGTGTAGTAGTACAGAGTCAACTCTATCCTCGTACAATACGGATTTAAAGTGCCTATGAAATGAAATGTTTTTTTTCCATGTATTTTTTAGCCTGCGTTGCGGCTCTGGAGTATCGGAGCGCAGCGAGCGGAGATTAGGGGGATTGGCGCAAGGACAAAAAGAGAGGGGGGAGGAGGTGGGGAGGAGAGGAAGAGAGAGCCTGCGGGCAACCCATGGTTATTTTGATATCCACCCACCAATTAAAATGCATAAAATTAGTAAGTCATTCGACCGATTCATCCAATCATCATGCGGCGGAAGTGAAAACCATGTTTAATATCTGTCAAACTCACGCGTGGAATATCAAGGAATCTCAACTCGAGCGTAAAATTTAAAATAAAAAAATTACGAACTTGGAGAATGTCAGCTGAAACTCCGAAAAAACATGTGAAGACAGGGCCTAAACCCAAACCTGTAAATGTCAACGACTTTTGCAGGATATGTAATGTATGTTTTAAGCTAGCGTTTGGGAATTAAAATATTTCCACGGCGAGAATATGTTCAAAACTTCAGAAAGAAAAGAGAGCCGAAGCTTTAAATAATTCTAGCTGGTGCCTGCAAAAGTATTGGTCTTCATATTCCGAAATCTGCTGCTCTATCAGAGCGAGTCTGTCGTTCCTGAGGAAGGAAGATTCGAAATGCAGTAGAGAACTACACCTATGTTCGTGAAGGTTTGCAGGATAAAGATAACTAAGATAAAGAGAACTCGTTGCCGCTGAATATAAAGTCGCCACCAAATCAGTAAAGAACACTGCCGACACAATAACATCGGAACGAAGTTCTGCCAAAAGAAGCGCTAAAAACCATCCACGCAGCGGTACGAAATCATCAAAGCAGCTCGTATTTTCGGAAGCACAAGCCTGTTCCTCGAACACACCGGCCATGTTTCAACCGTGTGCGTTTCGTCGAGCAAGACGCTTGTGGAGTTCCGATACAGGGTTCTTCAGCTCATCGCGAAATTCGATCTCATTACAAAAGATCTGTTTTTATTTCTTTAAATTCATCGCTGAAGGAATTCTCGGTATGTTTGTCGCCATACTAATTGGTTTCTGCTCTTATCGCATGCCAATGATTTCTGTCAATCACGCATTTTAGCCAATAGCAATACGCGGCCTTCTGAGGCCGAGAGTTATCAAAATAACCATGGGTTGACCGCAGGCTCTCTCTTCCTCTCCTCCCCACCCCCTCCCTCCTCTCTTTGTTCCTCGCCCCAATCACCCTAATCTCCGCTCGATGCGCTCCGATACTCCAGAGTCACAACGCAGGCTATATATTTTTAGAGAAGTTTATTTACAATTATATTACTCTACAAAACTGCAATATAGTTTTCCATGACCCGCTTTAACCAAATTTTATGCAACAAATTATACGGGGCCTGGGAGGGAATTGTGACGTAAATACCTTTGCACTCGCTTTTGTTTAGATTTTGACAACAAGCGATTGGAAAGGTATTACGTCACGGGATAATTTACATATTTTGACCGCGCGAAATTTGAACCATAAATGTCACTACATTCGTCTGGACTTTCCGGGCTAAAAAGGGGATAAAACTAAGTTCCGTCAAGGGGAAAACTATTATTTCATTTTGGTTGAAGATAGTTTGTCAAATTGGGAACATAATAATTTTCATTTCATAGGCACTTTAACATAACGTCGTTTATATCATTCATGGTCATAACAATTGAATTGAATTCTTCTGAATAAACATTACGTAACATAGGGTGCGTTCGATTGACCGAGGATACACTGGATGATCACTACAAAGTACTTATTGCTATTATCGCCGCCATCTTGGTTCCCTTTAACAAAGTATTCCTCATTAGTTAAGTTTGTCTTTTTAGTTTATCCAATGAACTATGGCGATACCAACAACGACTTATTTCTATTTATTACTAGGTACAGCTATGCGCATTTACAAACCGAGGCGGTACTAACAAAAAAGAAAATAACAGCCTGCGAAACAGGCCCTCAGTGTTATTTTAACGCAAAGGAAGTGATAAAATGATTTGGCCGCGTGAAAATGGAAAAAGGAGACTGGCACGAGATAGAAGAAGGAGGGCCTGCAGCCATCCCTTATACATTTTCATTTCCCGTTCAGAATCTGCACGGGAAATACTGATTGGTCAATTAGCTGTCATCGCTGTCATGTGTCACGAAATTTCGCACATTCCTCCTGCGAACTGACTGAAATGGCGGTGACAAGAGAGAAGTGATCGAGCAGTAGAGCGTTAATTCAGGAAAGTTTTTAGAAGAACAAAGCAGGCAGTGAATAGTCTACATTTGTACTTTCTAGGCGAGATGTTTTGGCGGTTTTACCAACAGGTAAAAGCCTTATTTTCCAACTGTTAAATTTCCAACATTAAATAATGATTGAATAAATAATAAATAAATAAGTAAGGTGTAAGCTGGACGAATAAACAAATTTAAATGAATTAAGTGGATTAATTACCGAAGTACCTATTTGGGCCATTAAGTGGCAATAAAGCTGCCCATTAAAAGAGCTAATGGAAGGCGCATAAGTACGACATTATTTGGTAAGTCATTCCATTCTGGAACAGTTCCAGGAAAGTAAGAGACTTAAAGCAATCAGTTTTAGGGGAAAAAGAGTTAGGCGCGGTATCGACGGGATATCGAATATCGGATATTTATATTCTTATATACTATCAGATATTTATATCTAATTAGCCGCCATGGACGTGAAAGAAAGAAGATATCTAAGCCTGTTCGTTATATTACAAGTAAGATCGTTCTTAGAATTAGTGCTGCAGTATCTTCTATACGATATGTAGTTATTACTTAAATCTGACTGGCGTATAATATCACTAGTTTGAATGAGCTTCCATTTTACAACTTAAATTTAGACGAGTTCCTTAGGGAAACGGGATCGTGGGTTTACTCATCTTCTAGTCGATTACTAGACGAAAAAGATATTTTCAAAGATGCCATTGAATCGCCAAATAGAGATGCCGATTCTTATGAGAATTACATCGAATCTAAGTATTGCTCAGTAAAGAAAACTGGCATGCACTTCGATAAGGCTAATCAGCAAAATGGATTCTCCATTTTGCACTGCAATATGCGTAGTTTAAGTAAAAACGTTTCCCTCTTACAAGATATTCTCCTCACTGTGAAAGAAACTCCGACCGTAATCGCTATTTCCGAAACAAAATTAAACGAACACAGTCGACTGAACATAAATATCCCTGGCTATACATTTTTGAATACTAATTCCAAAACATCAGCCGGAGGTGTTGGTCTCTATGTCTCAGAGGAATTAGAATTTGCTAGAAGGCGTGATCTTGACTTACGTTTGGACGGCGTAGAATCCTGCTGGATCGAACTAACACGCAAAAGACAAAATAGTGTTTTGATTGGTTGTGTGTATAGACACCCTTCTAGCAACCGTGATCTTTTCTTCGAAACACTAAAGACTCAATTAGAAAAGCTATACAGCAAGGGACATGAAGTATCAGTTATTTTAGGCTATATAAATATTAACTTTCTCAAATATAATGCTGACAACTACACCTCCGATTTCCTTGACATGCTACTTGATTTAGGTTTCATGCCGCTCATAACCAAAGCTACTAGGATCACAGATCACACCTCCTCTTTAATTGATCACATTTATACGAACGTACCAGAAAATATTATTTCAGCAGGAATATGTTTAGCCGTCTCTGACCACCTACCTGTATTTTGTACAGTAGCAAATAAACTTCCTATTACCAATGAAATTAAGTACTTTAGAGACTTTTCGCACTTCGATAATGAAGCCTTTTTAAATGCCTTAGCTGATATTAACTTTAGCAGCCTTGTCACTGAAGATGTTAACGAAAGTATGAATAGGGTAACACAAACACTATCCGATATACATGCACCAGTGCGGAAGGCGTCTAAACAAAAGAGAAAGCAACGTGGACTCACCTGTAAACTTTTTGCTGCCATTAAATGCTTCAGAAATCCTTATTTGTTCGCTTTTTGGAGCACATTAGTACACAAGGCGCGAAGCCTGTTGCTAGGCAACTTATCGACCAATCAAAAGGTAGAAATTTGGCCCCGAATTAATAATAATACATGTACATACGTTTTAGGAGCATTATACAGCGCTCAATGCTCTTACAATATCAATGATAGTAATAAACTAATAATAACAAGAGGCCCCGAGTGGCCTTAACTCGGGCCATCTAGGAATAGGTGAATATATGTAGTTCATGAAGTTCTAGCATATTTTTGTGTCATACATGGTTTGTGCTAGGGAACCAGATAATTCACTCTTCTTAATATTTATATGCATATCTAATTAACTACTCGAAAACGAGGCTATTCCCGCATCGAGGACAATTCAGGATTTATCCTTTTGCTTCCTATGCATAGAGGAACATAGCAATGTTCCGTTAGAGTTCCTAAGGAGAGGAATCGCTCACTTCATTAATTCATGAAATGACCAAATAAACTAACATAAATTAGCAGTGGTTTTAAAATGTACAAATTTGACAGCAATTGAGCGACGATGGTTGTTTAGTGTAGTGGTTGCGACGTTTGCCTTACGAGTAGGCGGGAGCGGTGTTCGAGTTCCAGAAAATCTTTCAAATTGTTTTTACCTCACCATTTTCTTGAGAACCCTAGCTCTAGGTGGGTAAGATCTTGTTTACTGACCGGTTAGGTTTTTTATTTTTCAGGGTAGGATTTTAGTTAGTTTATATTGTCATTTCATGAATTAATTAAGTGAGCGATTCCTCTCCTTAGGAGCTCGTGGTACCCGTCCGCGACGCCATTTTGCGGGAATAGCCTCGTTTTCGAGTAGCTAATTATATGCGCATAAATATTAAGAAGAGTCAATAGACCTAGTCAGCTTGCCTGTTTGTTGCCCCATTTCAGATCATGTGATAGTTCTCCAGAAGGTTCAGTGCTTTGTTTTCCAATTACAGAAATTGGTACATTTCCTCTTGGGATATAGAAAAACAAAAAAACATCAGTGCTAAGGGAAAAGTCAGATGGTCTGAAATGAGATAACAAACAGGCAAGCTGACTAGGTCTATTGATTCACTACTCATTCTCATTAAGAGGGGCTGAATGGGGGGGTACCAATATCAGTTAACAGCTAAATTTTTAGCTATTTATCAGTTATCAGTTAAATTTTGCTGTTATCAGTTAAGTTATATAAAAAGACTACCCTAACCTGATTTGAATACATATTTGCTGGTATGAAATGAATAATAACCGCTAATTCAACATCAAACACTACATTTTGTCTATTCATTTGAACAACATAACTTTTAATGATAACATCCTATTTTATGTGAAGGAAAATGTACATAATTTAGTAGAATGCTTGCATAAAAATTGAAAATTGCGAACTAAGGCAGGATGTAAGAAACATTGCAAAATTCAAGTATTAAACATTTGTACCAAAGTTCTTTAAAAGAAAGCCGAGTCTAAAGCATGCCTTGAACAAACTTTGATGTTGAGAGACACATCACAAGTCCAGGCGAAGAAATGCCCGTACAGCTCTCCCGGAACGTGTAATACATGCTCTTCTAACCGGAAGCTCTAGATCATCTGGGCATGAGGTTTCGTCCTCAGAGTCTGTTTCATATTCCTCCACTATGTCCGAAGCTGAGGACTCAACATGAACATCGGGTATATCTGCCTCGTCAACAAAGGATATACGAACTGAAACAGGAGGTTGCATTTGGACTTGCCGTTGAGGATGGACCCTGTCATCTGATGGTTGCTCCAGTTCCTTAGGAAAATTGAGAAAGGGTGTAGCCTCTCTTGGCTTGTACGTCAGGTAGACGGCTGGCGGCAAAGCGCCAGCTTTGTCCTTCGTTGTCTCGCTGCGTACTGTACGCTGACGCACTGGCCTGTAGCTCTCCATCCAGTCTTTTAAAGCTGCTTCTGTATCTGGCAACACTGTGTTATTTGTCAGCGGAGTCATAACTTGTGCTGCGGAAAAGGGCATTGCAGATTGTGGTACTGGGTAATAGGACCTGTCATGAGTAAAATAACTTGCAGCCCAGTTTGTGGTGCGCTTCAAAGATTCCTTCACAATTGGTCCAAAATCCTGGGCATATTGAAGTGTACTAAACGTTTCATGTTTGAAGTGAGACACAGCGTGGAGATTCTCCACTTGCGTAGTAAGTAGTGTCTCCAAAACAATGTTATCTACGAATTGACCGTTGATTCCCGACACATTTTTGATCAACCGATCCAGTCCCTTGCGAAGCAGAGTAAGAGACGTCTGGGTCTTGCTGGAAATTGTCCCCTGTGGGCCATTAGTGGCTGCCGTCTGTTTCATTTGGTGGTGTTCTTTTACACTGGTGACGGTATCCTTTGTGTAAGTATCAATAATTGTGACGCTCTCTATGGCTTTCTGGAGCGATACTCGCTCAGCTGACATTCCCTTTGAATGTATTCCAAAGGTATCATATAAGAGACCAAGAATTCTCAAGAAGGACACTGTCTCGCGAAGGCCGGTGACGATCTTGATCTTTCCAGTAGCAACGTCTGTAACAAAAATGGTCTTTCCTAAGGAACCGACTCCTTGTAACTGCACAAATGCGCACGAATCTTGTGTACCATCGGTGTCCTTTGAAGCACTAATTCCTGCCAAAGTAGTGATGCAGTCCTTGTTAGGATCATACAGCTTCACCTTGCCCGCCTTCGCATCCGTGAACGCAAGGCTTCCGTTGAAGGCGCATACTCGTGCCACTTGTGTGGTTTGCGAGTTGGCGATGACGATCCGCTCTTCCTTTGTGCTGAGGTTGCATCTATAGAGTCCTCCCTGGCAAGCAGACGACGAAAAGAATGCGTAGCTGTCGACACATGAAATAGAGTCAATCGTACAGATAGCATCAGGATAGTTCGTGATTTTGACCGGTATGCCTTGAATAGTTATCCCGTCAAATTCCAGAGCTACCTGGTAAACGACTCTTTCGTCATCATCACCGCATAACAGAAGGTCAGAGCTGACGGCACAGACTGCGGAAGGCCTTTGCAGAGGGCCTTGCATTTGGACACACTCTACATTGATTGTAGCATCACGAACTGTATTCAAGTGTCCCTGTAGTCGTTTACGTAGAACAGGAACTGTTCCGTCGACGCTAAGTCCATAGCACTGTAGCTTCTGTACTAGTTCAGCTCGCTTTAATGAGCTGACCTTCAGCTTAACATTTCCTTTCAAGTCCACGAAAGACACGGCTGAAATCCCTCTTTCCGAAATAAATGCAACTCCATCTGCATAGCAAACGTCGCGTGCATCTGACAAGCCCTCTTTCGTTATTGAAACGTCTGCTGGCTGGTGAAGTCTTACGGTAAGAAGCCTTGATTTGGTTGACTCAAAGTCATAATCGAGTACAAGGATTGAGCCCTGTGGTCCTACACACACGGCGATTGGGTGCTTGCAAACAGTAGGAAGGTTGCTCTTCCAGTACCTGTATTTTTCAGGTACAACCGTATGAATCACTACTTTAACTTCCTCTAACACCTTTAATACCTCTGGACGGGTCAGTCGAAGAATTGGGTCCACAGCCATTCTGTCCTTGTTGCGGACACATTCTAGCGTTAGAAGTTTCCTAAGCTTCTTTCTTGCCTCTGGGTCAGCGCAGTCGCGCAGCGTGCGGATTAAAACAAGATTGCTCAGCTCACCATACAGTTCGATGTACCAGTTTGCCCAGCTGCATTTGATGCTCTTCCCAAGATGTACAACATCCGGTAATGGCACGACGAGCTCCAGCTCTGGGGGCAAACTCTGTGACTCAGTAAGGTCATTTATGTGTAGAAGTGCCTTCTTATTACACTCTTCGCAATCAGTCACCACAGCCATAACAGCAAGTTTGTAGCAAACTTCATTATTCTCCTGACAGGCTTCACATGCCCTCAGTGCTGGAATATACGAGATCTGACCCTTCTCTCTACATGATCACACACAGACTGACCTGGAATCTAAACATTCTTCGCATTTGCTAAAGCAGCTCGTTTCACTGCTTACAATGTGATTGTTGCTGGAATGGTTTTCTAAGCACCGTTTACATATCTGAATAGCTTGCACTTCCTCCTTCATAGTGGTAAATATATCATCTCCAGTAACAGATTTGGGTAAATAGAGAACCGCCACTGGCATTGCGGCACAGTTGTCAAGGGAAATCGCGCACGTTACATCTGCATTGGTAACAAGGTTTTTCTTTATGTACCCAGGGTCCGGAACAGGGTTCTCTTTTATGAAGGCCTGGTCTACTTTGTGAATCAAACCAATGACGCACTTTTGTCTTTGATCGTATTCAAGTCCAGGTTTTATGGCAGTACCATCACTTGGCAAAACTACTGGAATTACCTTTACGTTATCAGTATCAACAATTCTTTGTATGCTTGCTTTCGGGTGCTGAGACAAGGAATGGAGAGACTGCAAATGAGGTTTGATCATTCCACTTTCCGTAGTGTAGCCAACCTGGAGTCGTTTCATCGAGTTTTTGGACGGGCCACACAGATTGAAGTCTGCAAATGACTTAAATTCTTTCAGTCCACCTCTCCCAGTCCCGTAAAAACCTGGTCCCCTCAAAAACTTGACCGTTCGTTCTCCTCCCAGATACTTGATTGTTGAGAAAAACTCGCACACCTCATTGTCCCATTTAAATTTTGATGCCGCTGTAGGGTCGAGCATCGCAAAAGATGTAGTATCATTTATAAATTTGTAATAGATGCAGCTCTCGGGTAGTTTGCCTTCTTCAAGGAGTTTGTTGAGTTTCACTGCAAGAGGGTGCGCATCAGTTATACAACTAGAAATAAAAAGAAAGAATACTTAATCCGATTTGATCCAGATGTCCTTCTTAATTCATATTATGAACCCTCTAAACATTCCCGTCAGCATTTCATTTGTGAACAAGACAACTTACGTATTGCATGATATCTGTTCGGTGTCTTCGTCGCTGTCTAGGTCACTTTCCTCCTCTTCGGACAGATAAATAGCATCGATGCCTTTGTCATCAGCAGCACTCTTCAGCACAACATCATAAGTCTCAGTAGGAGCATTTTCGGTGCATTCATGAGTATCCACATCACCATAGTCGTCATTCACTAATAACTCCTCACATTCACTATACCAAATTTAAATAAGGTACAATGAATGTTCTAAAGCACACGCATTGACAAGACCAACATCACTTAGAAATCCACCAGAATTTTATTTTATTTAGTCTTCTAACAACGACTGTACATTATCGATAATCATATTAATTTTTACTCTTTCGCTGAGTGGCTCTCGTGCATAATCCACCATACCGAAAAAGATGGCGACTTGTACGTTTTCCCAAAATTCTATTCGCACAGAAACTACTAAATATTTTATAACTTCGCAGACGATTTACCCTAGAATCTGAAAATTGAACTTTGAACACTTGTTACCAAGACACATCTTTTGAAAAGGTTTTTGTACCATTAAGTGCAATTTGTAGATGTTTAGGTTTGCAAAGGATTATGGGAAAACGTACAGACGCCATCTGTTTCTTTATCGCGAATTAAATCCTTTCCCCAATATTAAAAATCAATTACATTACGCTGGAAATATTTTAGAGGAGATACGATGTACGAAAAAAACCCACAAGATTAATAGTGTGTTTTAAATGTCATTTTGTACTTGTGAATATAATCGTGCATTTACTTGTCTGAGATTGTTACATCGGCTCCATCAAAATTATCCACATCAATGTCTGACATGAATGCATCCATGCGTAGTTGGTTTCTCAGCTCCGCATCATTTTTTCTTTTATTGTTGAGGCACGTTGTGAAATGTTCTGCAAGGATATAGAAAATGTAATAATAATGAGAATTTTAAGATTTGAGTGATATGTATATAATTGAGAGTTCCATAATACATCATAGCTATTACCTGTAGCTCGTTAGGTTTTGCTATAAATTTAATATACTTACTGTCTTTGAAATACTGCACTTTCCCTTGTACAGAACGGTAAGTATTGCAGCTTGAATAGTTCCTTGAACAAATGCCACATCTTATCTCTACTTCACTAATTGCAGTGCTGCCTTCAAGCTGGGTAAGCTCTAAATAGAAAAGCATAGAATAATTATTTAATGTATCTATTATTCATCCCTGAAGAGGGTTCGTGCTCATAATACAGTCGTCCCATGGGTCAAATTTTCTTTTCTACCCCACGCAAGGTCTGTATTTGTGATAGCGTCTGTAGTCGTCTGTAACTATGAAATATATAGGATGAAATATCTCACTAAGAATTCGATTGATCGAGAAGATCACGAAATTATATTGAATTATCTTGTTTTATGTCACATCAACATCCAAGGAATACTTTACCTTAAAAAGGTGGATTTTTTTGTAATTCTCATTTAAAGCGATAGATATTTTATGCTTCAAAGTCTGGTTTATTTCCCTGTCCAACTTTGTCGTTTGTTGTTGTTTCTTTCTGGAATACAGATATTCTCATACGCCTTTGCGTATCTATCTTTTCACGTTGCATTGATAAATGAATGGTTACATCTTTATCTACAAGATTATTATAATGTCATGCATTGAACCTTTAGTGATTTGCCTTTTACTATTTATTTCCATAAAACAACAGACCCCAATAGTTCTTTCTATTTTTTATCAGGGTCATAATCTCATAAGGGTCAACCTCTGTCTAGACCTGTCTAGCTATAGTTGTATTTCCCAAGATTGTCAAATAAATACCATATTGAGAAAGCGTCTCTGCCCTTGGACTAACAATGGCCGCATTACCTACCAATTTCTTACTTAGTTTTTGTGTCGTACATTTTTCGTGTTACTATGGTCTCCGGTGTAAAACAACCACTTTTTGGACGGAACTTGAACTGCAGACAAATTCCTACTTTGTGCGACAGCCAGACTACATGGGTATTTTAAACTTTTATCTACAAACCGTGTTTAAACTGTTGAAGTTCTTGTTCCTGTCTTGCATTCCTTTGAACAGTTTTCCCTCCACCGGTCAACAGTGTTTTAGCCAAACGAACATCGTCTCTAGCGTCTTTGCGAGATTTTCGCTGCTTCTTCTCCACTCGTCCTTTTCTCACTTGACGTACTCCGCCGGCTTTAGCAGTAACCACAACAGGTATTTTTCCGCTCCAGTTTATGTCCTCTTGTATAACGTGAACTTAAAAAAGTGAGATACAACTTAGAGTATTCTGAGCCTTCTAATCGTAATAGTGATACCCTGGGAACCAGAGACTTATAACAATGAACATGAGAACGCATAATCACCGCTCCGATAGTTGCTCGAGTTGATAATTACTGGCAAATACATACACATACACATACACATACACTCGTTGTAAAAACGTCTGACCCGAGAATATATATATATATACGGTAGTCTGGCAACAATTTGCACTTACCATTCAATTCACTCCCCTCGTCTGCTACCAGGATTGGTAGTTCAAGTTGCCACTGACTGTCGGTGACAATGGCGAAATTTTCTGTTTTACCGCCGGCTTTTGATAACCTGTACAGCTTTAGTTTAAACCCTCCCAGGCCGTAGCTTGCCGCTTGTTCTTTTATTCCGAGGAAGTCTCTTAGATGTTTCTTCAGTTGTAAAACGGTTTGGTGAGATTCACGTTCGATCGGCACACGGCTTCTGTGTCGCTCGAAAGCTGAAGAATCTTCTCCCTTACGAAAAAAACTGACAATAACTTTAACGACACCGCTCGCAGCACTCATTGTAAGACTACAACACGACCAGGACAGAAATCGCATGTGTCTGGTCAATGTGGCGCGAGAGGAAAGGTCATTCATTGGTAACAGACAATAGATTTTTCTAGTATCAGATAACTCTGATGTGTCATGTTTAATATTTGACTATTATCAACTGGATCAAATCTGTCGAAAACCATCCGAAAAGCCAATAATAGCATGTGACGTTACGTCATTTTAATAAAAAATAATGAAATATCAGGTAACAGCTATCTCACAAATATCAGCTAACAGCTAAAAAAAGGTAAAATTCTCAGTTAACAGTAATATTTTTTGGCCATTTCTCAGTTATCAGTTAACCCCATTCAGCCCATCCATTAACATTCTAATGCAATGGACATTTTGCAAGAATGCAATCACGTGGTTGTACTAGATGGCAAACAAAACTTAATTCATATATTTAAAGGCACTAATGCATGTACGTGAACGGTAGTGTTATTAGCAAAACTGTTTGTAAATGCTATTTTCCACCTTCCAATTCTCAACCTTCAAAGGTGATCATGGTCACTTACAGGAGCTTCTAATTACAAAGTTTTACTGATAATTAAAACGGGGTTTCACGAGGGTGATTGCTGAAGGAACTGGTCAGAAATTGGCAGGGGGAGTGGGGTTGAGAAAGGGGGAGGGTCACATTTTTTTGAACCCCCAAAAATGGAGGGTCGTAAATCATGGGAAACTGAAAAAGGGTTAGTTATAGGGGGAAAAGGTCAAAGTATTTCATACTCATTGTCCAGGGAGGGTTATGTATTTTTAAACGTTTTGATTTCGTTCTCCCCTCCTACCACCTCACTGGTTAGCTCAGTTGGTAGAGCACGGTCTAGAGTGCGGGAGGTCGGGGGTTCGAATCCCAGCCGTGTCCTTTGGCAGGGACGTTTATAAGCCGTTGGCCTTGTATCATTCTACTTCTAATCAGTATTTGAAGAGGACGTTCTCGAAAGAATCTGTTGTACTACTCGAAAAAGAGCAAGGGATTGTCACCCGGTACAGTAGCCTGGCCATTCTACTAACCACACACTCAACATTGTAAACTGCGTGGCAGCTATTAGCGCCGTAAGCAGTCCGAAAAAAAATTCACTGACGGGATGTGTCAGTAATATGTAAAGCGCCATGAGACTGTGGTGATATGGCGCTATAGAAATATGGCCATTATTTATTTATTATTATTATTTCCCCTGCTAATTTTTGACCAGTCCCTAATGCTAAGTAAACTGATTGTGTGCATTGGTTTCATGCATGTAGACCGCTTGGAAAATAAAATTAACTTTATTTAAAGAGGGTAACACTAACTAGTATACACAGAGAAATGTGTTGCCCTCCTTGTAATTAAAAATTCGAAACAAATGTAAAACGAAATTTAGATTTAATAATATCAATTAAAATATAATGTCACAAATTAAGCTAAATATTGTCTGTTCAAGACTGTCATACAAGTGAATGCATACATGTATATGAGCTATCACTTAAATTTGTTATCTGATAACATAAAAAACTAAAATTATTTCTGAAATACTATAAAAGCAGATTGGACCACGGATTGGGTTAGGCTTTGAGGATTTTACGGTTTGCTTTAGCAATATGCCAACCATTCCGACTCTAACCCTTCCGATGGGCCTGTGAGAAATGATCCCATTACCTAAATTATTCTATGTTCAGTGTTTTACAATTTTCTGATGACGTCATACCAATGTTTTGCATTTGTTTTCCTAGTTATTCCGTTTTGTTTGAGCTCTAATTCAATTTTCGTTTTTTCTTCTTTGACAGTCCTACGGTTTTCTTCTTCCCAATCTGAATCTAATTCAATAATATTTTCGGTATTTCAAGTTGACTTTTTTCCACGTATTTTTCAGGGCAACAATTCTATATATGATTGTTCTCATCAATTCCAGTATCTGGTAGCTGTACCAATTCCAAACCTGCCCATCCCCAGGGGGTGGGGGCATTTGACTGTGTTTTTGTCCCGAGGGTGGGGCATTTGCCAGCAAAGAAACGTTGGTGGGGTGGGGAATTGTATAAAGAGAGTCAAAATTGCGAATTTTATAAGAGATTTTCTCCCGTACCAAAGCCCCATGGTGGAGCATTTGCATAACTTAGTTGGCCCCACGGTCCAGAGGAGCAATTCTTCGTTACTGACGTTACTCCTTTGTAGTTTATAAGCTATTATAAGTTATTACTTTTTCTCATGCTTAAAATGAGAAAGTAGTGAGAGGTTCAACTTAAAGTGGAATCAGAAAGAGCACAAGTCTTTAGACTAAATTTATAACTGAAGGCAAAGTAAGCATTACGGACGTTACGATAAATTTCAACAGAAATCTTCAAAGTTATCTTGCTGTGAGATGAGAAGGCTTACCAGGCTAGTTTATAATTTTAAGTATGTAGGTAGTCGATAGTTATTTATTCAGTGCCATTTATCATCATCACCTTCTTTACTTTTGCCTGAGGGGATAAAAACCAGTGTTACGGACGTTACATCAATTTGTTACGGACGTTACACGTGCAAAATAGCCTAACGAGGGTGGTTATAATATGAACGCTTTAGAACATTCAGCAGCAAAACAGCTGTAACAAGCTTTAGAAAACCCTCTTTGATAATATTATAAGTGCAGAACATTTCTAAAGTTTAATTTAACATTGGTAGTGGTATTTGTTGACAACCACCCAAAAACTTAATATTTTATCCCGATTTGGTGTAATTTTTTATGATTTTTTAAAATATTACATGTACTTTGGGTTTCCCCTGGTGAAGCCAACGAAACAATGCTGCTAATAATGCTATCTTTTATAACCCTGAGGTCTATAGACTTCATGAAACCTTTAAGTTTCTCTATAGCTTCCATTTTCAAATTTTCCATAATCCCCTCTCTCATGTGGAACTGCCCTGGGGCATTTGCAACAATATCAAATGTCCCACAAATGCCCGGGTGGGGGATGGGCAGGCAGGTTTGGAATTGATAGAGCCATAACATATATAACTCAACGTTTTACATACGTTTTTCGAATTCGGTACTCTCCAGTTCTGGTTTTATGACAATTCGGTTTATAGCGACGGCTTTCCACGACAAATCCTGCTATTCTTTTGACAGTTTCAACTAGCTCGGTTTCCTAATGCACCTATCAATGTTAAGCCCGAGGGGGGGGGGGGGGGGGGGGGTGGCAAGGGTTGGGGGTTTGACTTTCTCCCAAAAAGAATTCAAATTCCCCACCCTCGGGACAACACGTTTGGTCAAAAATATCAAATATTTTCCCTATTTCCTTATGTTTCCTATAAATAGCCCCACCATGTCGAAATCCCCACCCCTTGCACCCCCCCCCCCCAACATTGATAGGTGCATAAGTCACATTCTAATTCAATTCTAATACAGTATTCTCGGTTTGTAAGTCATATCCAGTTCTGTTTATGGGTATAATTTGTGGTCAATTCGGATGCCTCTGTGTATCTTCTGAGTTCCATTATTCTTTTGACAATTTCAACATTTTCTTCTTGAATCTTGGTCTCTATGAAGTCACATACAGTTCAATAACGGTCGATTCATTTCCAGTTCGAATTACAGTCTCTCATTTAATACACTTAATAAAATGTTAAAAGTAGGGTACAAGTAATATGTGTGTGCGTACATAAACACATAATTTCAACCTCACCAGTTCAGATTTCCGTTCGCGTTCACAGGCAAGGGTCAATCACTGTTCACTTCTAGCTTTTGCGACTCTTGAGTTGAAGTCTTAGTAAAGTCAAGATATCCTGAAGTACTCTTGTCCCGGTTATGCTAAAATATACAGGTATCGCTCACTTGATGAAATATCAAAATCCCACATTTGATCTCCTCACAGTGCATGATGGTAACGAAGAGCGTTTTACCAATATCAACAACGCAACACTGCAATCCTATGGCACTTATAGATGCAGAAGCCAGCAGTTCAGGTATTTTCTTTCAGTTTCCGTGGATTATTGGACCAAAAGGAAAAACCTCCGCCTCCGGCCAGACTAGCTGACTGTGCGATCGCCATATCTCCTGTCGTAAATGTGCGAATTTTCCATCGAAAGCCCCTAAAAGTCCTGTCAGCCCTAAATATATATAACTGAACAACTTGGTATTTCAGTCGAAGAAACCTTTGGTTTCAGCAAAATAACAGCTACGAATGACCAAAAAGTCAACACTTTACTCCCGAGACTTTACTAGTTTTGCAAAAAGTCTATCAGTGTCCAGTCTCCCCAGTGCTTTCTGATTGGTTGGTGGAGAAAACACGGCGTGATTGCCTGGAGCTGATTGGTTGACGGCGAAATAGCTCGACACAAAAAATAAAAATAAACACTTGCGAATCTTGACTCGGGCGGCCAAAGGCCTGGCCCGAGTAATAAAAACTATCTACTTACACGTGTTCTAGTAATATCGAGAAGCTATTTAAAAAGAAAAGCCGTCGGCTTTAACTTAGATTTAAATACATTAACAGTGTCGGCACTCCTGATGTTAGACGGAAGGGAGTAGCCAAAGTAGTCGGACTGTACTGTCTCCTTGGTTGAAATGATACGCAATATCGTCCTTGAAGACTATTGTTAGACTAATTTCATCATGAAAATTGCTGAAATTAACTGTGTCCCGCCCGGACTGCGAATATAAAGACCTCTCACCGCGACACAGCCCCTTTAGAAATGTCTGCAACAAAACAGTTTACAAAAAGCAGGCTCTAGATCTCCTCATCACTAGATCTCCTAAATAACATTTGTGGTACATCAAGGTACTTATTGACTGAGTGGGACTGGACGGAAGATATTTGGCTCGAGGTCATGACGTTCGGACCAGCGCAGCGTACAAAATGACCGAGAACCAAATATTTTCCCTTTCGGCCCAACCTAACTCAGTCACTGTTTTCATTATCAGATGACCTTAGTTTTTATTATAATAATGGCAAAAACAAGCAAAAATCGAACAGGACCGGACGGCTTTTTCTGGTCCGTCGTCAAACAAGTACGACCCCGTCACGTGACTTTTATAAATAGGTTAAAAGGAAAGCGCGCGCGGATAAAATAATTAGTTATTTTTGTTTTTAGGAAAAAAGAAAAAGAAATTTAAGGTAGAGCGGCCTGAGGCAGTACGACGAACTAGATGCGAAGTTACAAGACCTTAAAAAAGCCAAAAATTCATCAGCAATAAATTCGATAATTTCCAGAAAGTCACAGACAACATACTAAAGGATAATGTCCTATTGCACACGGCTAACGAGGACCTAAACCGACAGCTAAAGGACTGTAAGAAAGATAACGCGAAGGCCCTCGAAGCCATAAATGACCGTTAGAGCAATATGGTAGAAGGTCGGTAGAAGATCCATGCTGGAAATAGCGGGTGTGCCCCGCTCTTCAGAAGAAGATGTGGAATTCATCGATCGTGAAATCTGCGAGTTCCTTGGCTCTAGCTTCAACGACAACGACATCGAAGCCAATATCATCGTAAAATTCTCGAACAGAAAGTTTCGTGACCAAGTCATGCAAAGTAAATCTCAACTGAAGGGCAAATCTACGCACAACATAGCACTGGTGAGAGAACGGGCTGCATCAAATCTCTTTATCAACGAGAGGTTAACCCGTCAAAACAAGATCCTCTTTGGTAAAGCCCTGAAATTACGCAAAGAGCAGAAATACAAATGCATTTGGTCTCGAGACGGTAAGATCTTTATCAGGAAAACTGGAATATGCTGACCTTCGAGCTGAGCGGTCATGCTTGATAGTTGCTCCGTAAAACTGTTCTAAAGTTACTTAACTTCACTTAATCTAAAGAAATCAAATGACCACTAACAACAAAACACTCCGAAAGGAAAACGAAGCTTTAAAGAACGAAGTTGAAGAATTAAGGAAGAGATTACAACACCTCGAAGCACAGTTTTCAGACAAGACGGATAATGGCATCGAGGCTCCGCTGAAGTTGAAGTCCTAACGCCTGAAAAAGCAAAATCCGTACAGTTTCTCAGTGACCAGTACGATGTTTTGGCTCAATTCAAGATTCTAGCGATTAAAGAACTGAAAGGTATGTACACAAAGATAAACAAAATATCGAGGAGATGTGAAGAAATGGGGGTTTCTTGGTGTAGCAAGGCACCACATGACGTCATTCTTTCCCTCTCTTGAATATTCATTGAAAAGCACCAAATGACATCACGTGTGTTGAGTATAGTGATACACCAGCACAAGAGGAAGACCTTTCCCAATATTTCTAAGTCTCTAGTCGTTGTCCCACTGTCCCAGGAGAACGGGACAACAAAATTGTATGCATACTAATGATATAGCTGAGAGACCGGGACAACGGGACAACGGGACAACCACTTCGTGGAAACATTTCTAAGTCTCTAGTCGTTGTTCCACTATCCCTGGACAACGGGACAACAAAATGGTATGCATACTAATGAGTATAGCTGAGAGACCGGGACAACGGGACAACGGGACAACCACTTTGACGAAATAATTCTAAGTCTCTTGCCGAAAGGGGGGGGGGGGGGGGGGGCGCTTAATATAAAAAACGTGATTTGAACTCGGAAATGTTTTCGTTGCGCGATAACTGAAGTATTTGAAATGAAAAAAATTGAAGTTATAAACAATGAACAGTAACGTTTTTCACAGTCTGGATTGCTGCAATACGGTAACTACTTCAGGTACGTTCAGTATTTATAACGGTATGGTATTCAGTCACTAGATTCGGTAATATCCAAATCGTCGTCATCTTCATCGTCCTCACTAATTAGGTGATGAAAAGAAACTTATCACCAAAATAACGTTAGTTATACATATAAGGACATGCCGTAACTTTTCAATAAAACGCAAGTAATGTCATCTTCTGTTAATCTTTTACT
Organism: Actinernus sp. WN-2022; assembly: GCA_030867875.1. Lineage (NCBI taxonomy): Eukaryota > Metazoa > Cnidaria > Anthozoa > Actiniaria > Actinernidae > Actinernus > Actinernus sp. WN-2022. Next base: position 82,111,432 of record JAOWCC010000936.1, on the reverse strand, counting down.
GTACCGTACGGTACCGGGAAAGGAGGGGGAGGGGGGGCTAAATCGAGGGGTGCGCTTAGATAGATAGATAGATAGATAGGTGTGTTTATTGGCACCATATACAACATTGTACATAGGTCTCAGACCTGCTGAGAAAGCTAACAAACGTAAGGTAAGATACAGGTATAGGAGTATATGTATTATATGTAGTTGTTTTAACTATTATTTTTGCGTTTTTGAAGCAGTCGTGTATATATTTACAAACTTCTTTTTGTAATATTAAAGGCGGATCTATTAGTAAATTAAAAACTACATTTTCGTATTGATATTTCGGTTTCTGTAAATTTAATTTTCTATTCACAACATTGATTATGTTTTCCCTTAAGTCATTGTAAAGGGGGCATCTCAATACAAAATGTAATTCGTCTTCTACTTCTTGTTCAGTTGTCACATTTTGGGCAAATTCGTTCTTCTGGTTTTAAGTATGGCCTAGAATGTCGACCTTTTTCAATTTCGAGGGCGTGGTTACTTATTCTTAGACGAGTTAGAGCTTCTCGATGATCAATGTTATGAACATTATAAAGGTATGGCTCAAGCGAATAGTTAATTTTAAAAGTACGATACGTACGAAGTTTATTGCGTTGTCCTTCTTTTCTATCATCGTCGTTGATTTGGCTTAGCCAGCATTGGTATTCGATATCTTTTAATCTTTGTTTGAATAATTTTTCATAAGGCTTTTGAATTACTGGGTTGACCGGAGGATCATTCCAGATGTCTCCGAGACCAACCGTACATATGGTAGTTTTCATTTTCTGATACCAATCAGTTTTGTTATTACCGTCTGTGCTATCTATATATGTGTCCTGCGATAAACATGTACGTTCTCGGTTATTCAGCTTGAGCCAGAACTTATAACTCCTTGTTTTTGCTTCCACCGAAAGAGGATATCTTCCAAGCTCTGCTCGGCAAGCATTATTAGTTGCACTTTTGCTTACTCCCAGTAGAAGTTTACAGAACTTTGTGTGCACTATTTCTATTGGGTCTCTCTCTGTAGACTTTATGTCTGCCCCCCAGATTTCACTGCCATAGAGAATAATTGGTTTAATTAGGTAATCAAAGAGGCGTAAAGTTAATTTAATATCCGTTCGGAAATGTTTACCCATGGATTTCTTCAGTTTAAATAAAGCCTTCAGCGCTGTCTTTTTCAGTTCAGTTTTAGCAAGGTTAAAACTACCTATCGTGCTAAACATTAAGCCGAGGTATTTATATGAAGTAACGTTCTCAATTTCTTTTCCCCGGTATCTAAACTTATACTTGTTCATCGATTTGCCGGTATTGTTGAACACTAAGATCTTTGTTTTTTTCTAAGTTAACTTGCATTCCGTGGGACGCTTAATCGAGGGGGGGCTTATTTGAGGGAGGGCGCTCTACACGGTCTAGCACCTACATATATCGCGGAACTCTTAGGCCTACGGCAAACGTCGAACTTAAATCGCGCCGATCCTATTAAAAAATAGGTTCGGTAGAAGATCGACTTAGGGCAGGAAACGTCGAACCGTTATGTCGATCTTAATTCACTTGCGCCTAATTAAATCACGGGAACTAACACGTGTCCTGCCACATTTTACTTTTCGCCCGCGGTTAGTGATATGGCGAAATACAGCGCTCGGTCGAATATATTAAAGAAAGGCCTTACTGTGGAAAATGATTGTCCAAAACACAAACAGAAGAATGGCGTTCTACACAGCACTCGGTGCCGTGTATAGGAGACGATGGTTGTCACTGCAAGTGGCGTTACTGGCCATGTTTCTAGCGGTTGCGATTCACACATTGGAACCTCTGTGATAGTCGAAAATGCCGCAGTTTTCAACGATATTCTGGATGGTTTGACTTCATATGATAGAAGCGTTTCAAAGAGAGCTATATCGCTACATTCGCAATAGCCAGTGCTTCTTCCGGCATTCCAGCCAGACACGTCTTCATTACTTTCGAATACTGAGCATTTATTACAAAAGGGCATTTCGCATTTAAGGCAAATGTATTTTGTGACATTAAAGCACAAACTACACATTTCCGGCAGAGCGTCATGCGGCAATTACTTCCAATAGGCTGCCATTTCGCCTTCGAAATCGCATTTGTACCACCTTCAGTGTTTGGGAGATGGGGGGAGATGTTGTTTTCACGATTTTGGCACAATCCATACTATTTGCATGATTTATTTATTATTTTACATAATTTATGAATTTAGGTCGGCGCGTGTTAAGAACGACGTTTGCCGTAAAGTCGCACCAGAGTCGTAATTCCCGACTTGGCTACTCGAACCTCATGCTGGACTCGTACCTATTGAATAGGTCGATCACTATTGCGGCAAACGTCGTACCATCCATGAGCATATTTCAAAATTAATAGGTTTAACAACAACAACAACAACAATTTATTTACCACAAATCCTTATCTAATTTACATTGTTTATCGACACAACAGGTAAATTTCCCCCCAGAATAACTATAAAGAGCTAATCGAGCTGGGTGGCTTATTTGTTAATTTGAAAGATAAAGGTCGAAATAATCAAAATTCTTACATACACACACACACAAAGGAAATCAAAAATAACACACACACACACACACACACACACACAAATGGTATCAAAGCTAATTGTTTATATAGAAAATCATAAAATGGTATAGGCGGCAATATATGGTATAAGTGCAAATAAATTTGTGAAGAAAAAGATTCCAAACTAGATATATAACTCCAATAAATTATGTTTTATTTTATTTTTGAAAGCTTTAAAGCTTTCATGTTTTAGATCCTCACTTATTAAGTTCCATATCGTTGCCCCTCTATATCGCATGTTGAATTTACCATAATTTGTTCTCACAGGCGCTATATAATATGATGTCTTTGCAGCTAATCTGGTGTTATAATTGTGTTTAGATGACACTAGGTCAAAAAAGTTGTCAAATCTTGAAGGAAGCAAATTATGGTGAAACTCAAACATGAAGGTACAATTAAATAGGTGGATGAGATCCACAAATTTTAATATTTTAAAGCACTAAAGAGAGGATTTGAGTGTTCGTCTGGTTTAGAGAAAGTTATTCTCCTGAGTGCCTTTTTTTGAAGAACAATGATAGGTTTTAAAGACGATTCATAAGTATTTCCCCATACCAGTAGCCTTGGGCTTAAGGCTTATTAATTCTCGTATACCTTTCCATGTATTCTTAACATTTGACTGGTTGCTAGTAAAATAATCCTTATAATATTTTGTTTTGCTTATCTTGATTAAATGAGACAATTTGTTTCTATATACTTTAAATCTTTCATGAGCAATTTCACTTCTTGTTCTTATGTAATGTCTGAAAAGTCTATTTTTGGTTTTGATGGAATAAATTAATCCACTTTTTTGGTTAGCTTTTGGACATTTTCTTTGAGCTTTGCATTTTCCTTGTTTGCCATCTCCAGTTGATGAATCTTCACTTTGAAATCCTCAAATTCCTTCGCTATAAATTCAATCGAGTCACGAAGTGGAGCTAGTTTCTTTTCTAGCTTTTCTTCTAATACTTCATTTAGCACTAAGCGTAGGTGTTCTCTTGTTATAGCATCTTCAGCAGCCATTTATGAACCAAATGAAGCTTATGAATCCATAAAAGAACGAAAAACAGCAACGATACGAGTAAAAAAACAGAATTTTATCGGAGCGGGAAAGTAACCGCCATGTTGGCATCCCGACCGCTGACACCACCAGGTTTGACTGAATTAAGTTCATGGCTAGTTCGACGTTTGCCGTAGGCTTTAGAGTTCTATCAGCCTAATCGTGTCCTTACAGATCACGTACTTGTAACTATGGTGACAGAGCGTTTTCAGTTGTGGCTCCTAGGCTCTGGAACTTACTTTCAGCACACATTAGGCAACTAAACTCATTAGCACAATTGAAATCCAAACTATCAACAAATATTTTCCTAAGTGACATTTCCTGCTGTAATTGATTATTTTATGTACCATAGAAACTCTATTTTATGTATAATTTATCCACATTCTCAAGTTGATGTACATAGTTGTAATATTTTTTATAGTTATCTGTAACTGAAAGCATTGAGTCGCAGTATAATGCTCCTAATAATATGTATTTATTATATTATCAGTTCATCGTTTACCTGGTATCTTATAACGTTTGCAGACAGTCAATATTTCAGAAATTCTATTTTATGGAAATTATTTGGCACCGGATTCCTATTCAAACACTCTAGATCTATTTCGCGCCATGTTTGCACCCCTTTCAAAATGTCGGAATTGACCGCGAACTGGAACTGGTTACAGTTGGTTACTGAACCTAACTTGCTTCACCAAGATAAATAACCGAATGGCTTTGTCACTAAACAGATTCTGTGATAAATTTTTTTAAACTTCTAAAAAAATTGTTGCGAATACAGTATAGAATCCGTTAACAACAAGGGGAAATAATTAAAAACACAGAAGAGCAAGTTACCGAGAGTTAGCGAGAATTGCTGTTTTAAAAAACAAACCAGCGGAAATTGCCATTGTTATTGCGTGGCGAGTTAACGTGATTTTACTGTAACTCAATTAAGTTAAGCCCGGGCTTAACAAGAATTTTGGTGATTTTTTTGTTTTGCTGTGGCAGCGATATTTTTGTATAACTTTTATTACAAACTCAACTCTAACCCTTGCGTGAGCACGGCGAATACGCTATCCACTGCACTATTCAATCGACCCCCAACATATAATTATGACGAGGAATATTGCATCGAAAACGCTGGAAATAGCGTTTCAGAGCTTGAAAATTTTAACAATTTCTCCAGACCCCTCTAGGAGCTCGCGCCTTCAGCGCTTGTTTGGCATGTACCTTCGGGCTTGAAGGGGAAAATGGCTGGCTACGCCCGTGGTAATGTTCAGTTTGCTAGACGTGCTTTCTTAGCAGGAGGCCTGTCTTCAGTGTGGCAGTGCACATGGCGGCGGCATGGAAATGGAAAAATCTCTCCACTCTTTCTCGTAGAAATTTTGAATGTCATCTAAGTTCACGAATAATTCAGTGACTGCTTAATATATCCCGTGTAATTGTGTAATTGGAAAACTATTAACAAAACCTCGCGATCGAGTAGCGAGTATAGTATATAGTAGGAGGCAGCTGAACAGGTTTAAGCTTATATAAACTTTCACGCGCTTTATTAAGAAAACTTTGGTAACGACAAACCTGTAAAATTGCGAATGAGTTGAATTGAGTGCAAAGTTTATGTTGTAGACGTGAAGCACGCGAAATCCAGAACCATTAACCATCATATATAAAGCACTAGGCTCGATTACCAGCCGTTTGTGTGAGCCTGTGTTCTCCACACCACATCACACCAATTCCGGTTTCCCAGCTAGAGCAGATTTCGTACTTCGTCAAAGTGGTTGTCCCGTTGTCCGGGGACAGTGGGACAACGACTAGAGACTTGGAAATATTTCCACGAAGTGGTTGTCCCGTTGTCCCGTTGTCCCGTTGTCGCGGTCTCTCAGCTATATCATTAGTCTGCATACAATTTTGTTGTCCCGTTGTCCTGGGACAGTGGGACAACGACTTGAGACTTAGAAATATTTCGTCAAAGTGGTTGTCCCGTTGTCCTGGGACAGTGGGACAACGACTTGAGACTTAAAAATATTTCCACGAAGTGGTTGTCCCGTTGTCCCGTTGTCCTAGGACAGTGGGACAACGACTAGACCTAGAAATATTTCGACGAAGTGGTTGTCCCGTTGTCACGTTGTCCCGGTCTCTCAGCTACATACTCATTAGTATGCATACCATTTTGTTGTCCCGTTGTCCAGGGACAGTGGGACAACGACTATATAGAGACTTAGAAATATTTCGTCAAAGTGGTTGTCCCGTTGTCCCGTTGTCCCGGTCTCTCAGCTATACTCATTAGTATGCATACCATTTTGTTGTCCCGTTGTCCAGGGACCGCAGTGGAACAACGACTAGAGACTTAGAAATATTTCGACGAAGTGGTTGTCCCGTTGTCCCGTTGTCCCGGTCTCTCAGCTATACTCATTAGTATGCATACAATTTTGTTGTCCCGTTGTCCAGGGACAGTGGGAGAACGACTAGATACTTAGAAATATTTCGTCAAAGTGGTTGTCCCGTTCTCCTGGGACAGTGGGACAACGACTTGAGACTTAGAAATATTTCCACGAAGTGGTTGTCCCGTTGTCCCGTTGTCCTAGGACAGTGGGACAACGACTAGACCTAGAAATATTTCGACGAAGTGGTTGTCCCGTTGTCCCGGTCTCTCAGCTACATACTCATTAGTATGCATACAATTTTGTTGTCCCGTTGTCCAGGGACAGTGGGACAACGACTAGAGACTTAGAAATATTGGGAAAGGTCTTCCTCTTGTGCTGGTGTATCACTATACTCAACACACGTGATGTCATTTGGTGCTTTTCAATGAATATTCAAGAGAGGGAAAGAATGACGTCATGTGGTGCCTTGCTACACCAAGAAACCCCCGAAGAAATAGCCGAGTGCATGGACGCCATGGAGGCCTACAGCTATTTTACCAGTTTAACGTTAAAATAGTTAGTATGTCTCTAATGGCGGAGAGAACACAGAAATGACTGCCAACCTCTGCCTTTTTTCGACTCTTGGTGTAAAAGATGTGTCTCTACAGGACATAGACACGGCTCATCGTGTACGGGCTCACAATGCCCGGCTTCCCGACCGGACGCTATAATCTGCAAATTTGTTCGGCGATTGGCCAAGAATAAAGTTATGGGAGCGAGGAAAGAAGTATCTAAACTGCGGGCTTGCCCCCCATATCGATGTCGGACATGTGAGAATTTACGATCACTTAACTCCGCGCTTACAATCCCTGTTGTACGATGCGAAGCGGTTCCAAGTTTCTAGTAATTACAAGTTTTTCTGGGCGAAGAACGGCCTTCTTTAATTGATCTCATATTCATAAATAATGTAACTACAAATATTTTTTTAATTTTATTAACTGACAGACGCATCAATTAAAATCCCTTGCAAAGACTTATTCTCTCATTTAAATGAAGAAGTCTTTGCTCATGATGTAGCTGATTTGAACTTAGAAAACCACTTACCTTTAGCTTATCTAACATCAACCAATGAAAAATACATTTTTTTCATAATGAACTTCTAAGGATTATAAACAAACATGTGCCATTAAAAGCTATTTCAAAAAGAAAATTAAAACAAGCCAGCAAACCCTGAATATATAATTTCGAAACTAGTGACTTATTTACATTACTATCAAAGATATAGGAATAAGATTAAACGTTTATTTAGGTCGTCTAAACGTAATTATTATTTAGAATATTTTAATAAATTTAAAGGAAACATGAAAAAAACTTGGCATGGTATAAAAAACCTTATCCACATTACCACGCTAAAATATAAATATTTTTGTCTTGAAGAAAACAATGATCCTCTCCAAGTTGAAAATAAATTTAATTCTTATTTTAATAACATAGCAACAATTTAGTTTAAAAAATGAAGCCATTGATCTAAGAAATCTCACAAAGACTATCTTGAAACCTGTATATTATTGATTCATTCTTTATTAGTCCTACATCCACCACTGAAGTACAGTGTCTCATTTATATCAATAAAATAGCAAGCAAAAGTGTCGTTTTGAACTTCCCGCGGCTTCTTCCATATTAGGAAAATTCCATATTCCATATTTGGAAGAGCTGCCTTGACTTTCAAAATGGCGGTTTCTAGGTCCCAGACCTCTAAATCGACACTCGTTGTTTGATATGGGATAAATTAAACCCTAGTGAAAGCTCAGGTATTTATGACATTCCAGTCATTAAACTTATTAAACTAGTTAGTCATCTCATTTCCTCTCCTCTAGAACACATAATAAACGATTCCTTTGTAAATGGTTGTTTCCCTGAAAAATGAAAAATACAAAAAATATTCCACTTCATAAAAGTGGATCAAAACTAAAGGTCGCTAATAGTACAGGCCAATTTCTCTTTTACCTATTTTCTCGAAATTTATTGAACAGATTATGCTTATTGGGCTTCAAAATTTCTTGGAAAAGAACCTGATCCAAACGCAAATCAGCAATACTAGCAGTTTTAGACTTAATAAATAATATGATTGAATCCTTTGGAAAAAAAAACATTTTACTACTGTGATTTCCTTAGACTTTGCTAAAGCCTTCGACACCATTAATTTAAATATATTACTTGACAAAATGGAATCTTATGGCATAAGAGGAATAGCTTTAAATTGGTTTAAGTCTTTTCTTATCAATAGACAACAATTAGTATCTATAAATGGTACACTCTCCAACAAACGTACTGTAAACTTTGGTGTTCCGCAAGGCTAGGTCCAAATTCATCCAAATATTTAAATGTTCTCTTATTTCCAGATGATACTAGTCTATTCTACTCAAGCGATAATATTAATAACTTGGAGACCACGGTAAATAAAGAATTGCATGAAATTCAGGAGTGGCTATCATGTAATAAACTGACACTAAATACAAATAAATCTAATTTTGTCAATTTCACTCCTAGAAGACAGAAAACCGAAAGGCACCTCCTGTTTAAAATTAATGACGAAATATTTGAAGAAACAATTTCAACAAAATATCTTGGTATAATCATACACAAACATCTCAGTTGGAATGAACATATTGCGCATATTAAAATTAAAACTTCTAAATCCCTTGGGATACTCTATAAAGCAAAGCATGCCTCACCAGCCTAGTCCCTAGGCCTTCTGGCTTGGTATTTTGTCTGAGTGGGTTAATGGGATCCCTGTGATTTGTAATGGATTGTGACGTCACTGCTCACTGTTACCAGAAGGCCTAGCACAACCTCGTCCCCCAGGGTCTTCTCGGTCAGATCCAAGATGGCGGCTACCCGAGAGAAGACCCTGCATGGTAAACGCTGAACTGTCACGTATTCTGACTGGCTCTTCGATTATGACGCAAGGGTTGTTCTAACAATGTTTTTTATTGGCCAAACGGACTGAGTCCAGAGAGATGAACTTGTATATAGTTTAGATTGCTAAAATTGTATCAATAAAACGATTTTAAATAACCTTAAAACACGTTGTGTAGGTAGAGTAATAGATGAAGTGCATTATTGGGTAGTTTCTGGTAAGTTTCATCAGTGGGAAAGCCAGGAGAAGCCGTTAAACCTGAACATGTGCTATCGATCGCTTCGCTTCAACGATAACGGAAAATGAACGGCTTTTTAGGATTCTCTTCTAGCTTAGATACATCCTGGTAGCTTTGTGATACCTTTCTGCTGTTTCTTTATCCAAGTAAACTCCATTTCGAGCCATTTAGTAGACGTGTCAGTCACTGCATCGTTCACCGCGTGGAAATACCGTTAATCGCTTCTCGCTCACTCCGGATTGGGATACCTATGGTTTGTACACGTCATGAAATATTCCCATATTTAGCTTGGCCGCCATCTTAGATCGCCAAATCACGTGACAAAATACTCCAAAAAAATCTGGCAGTATTTGATCACGTGATCCAGCCTTTACCAGGGTCTTCTCTCGGGTAGCCGCCATCTTGGATCTGACCGAGAAGACCCTGGGGACGAGGTTGGGCCAAGCAGAATTCGAACCAATATGGCGGCCACGGATTTGGTATACATTTGCTCGTGAAGAGCTTGAGCAAATATCAAAGCATGGGTTTGATTCTTTAAGAGAGTTTTGCTTGGGTTTGAAAACCACTTTGCCTGATTTGGCGTGGAGGAACCCCGCTCTAGGTGAATATCGCGTTGAGTTTCACGGCTCGACAACTTCTATCCGTTTTTCATTCCACTAGGTAAAAACTGAAGATGGCTCTTGCTGCTGTCGGTCTCTCTTCTCTGTTAACAACGGGCAGCGAATCCAAATCTGTAAGATGAACAGCTTGGAAGCGAAGTGCCAGGTATTTGTTGAATAAAGGTGAATAAAGTCTACTTCACGAGTGAGTTTATTAAATTACCGGCTTTAAAAAATACACGATATTCGATAATTTAAATTTTAATACTCCGAGTCCGCGACTACATTTTGCCAGGTTTTTACCATTTGAAATTACACAAACGTCAAACATTTTAGAATAAGAAAACTCAATGTGATTTTCCTATCACCTGATGCATGCAAGTCTTTGAACTATCTTCCACCTTGTCATCAAGAGTGGTCGCCATCTTGGGGACAGTTGGTGACGTCACAAGCCATTACAAACCACAGGGATCCCATTAACCCACTCAGTCAAAATACCAACCAGAGGCCTAGGAACTAGGCTGATGCCTCACCTAAAATCCTGAAGCAAATTCAGTTATGATTCTTTGTTACTTCCTCATTTAAATTATGGAATCCTACTTTGGGGAAACACGTTCAATTCCTGTATTGAACCTCTAGGAATAATTCAAAGACTAATATCAAACAAGGAGTGGCACAGTCATACTACATCTCTTTTTCATCAATTAAATTTGCTAAAAATTGATGACATTTATAAATTAAACTCAGCTCTATTCATGCATGATATATATTAAAGAAGAATAGGTAATACTTTTGTTGATATGTTTATTCCTTTATCAGATATTCACAATTATAATACCAGACAATTAAAGAGGCAAACATATTTCATAAAATCTAGCAATATTAGCTCTAAATTAAAATATATTACTATAAATGGAATCAAGATATGGGAAGAGATATCTCAAAAGACCAAATCAATAGTTAAAAAGCATTTATTTAAAAAAAGAAGTTTCATCTCTGTATATCGATAGATATACTGCTGAGGACAGTTAGATTTATATCCTTAATATATATATATATTAGTCTTGTATAAATATGTACAAAATAATGTACTGTATATGTAAACCTTAATTTCACGAGGACCCATGCGATTACTTGTTTATAATATTAGGACAAAATTTTGCGAGACAAAGACATTGAAAACAAAACCTTAAAGCTGGTTTTCACTAGCGACGGAAGCGACGGAAGCAGAAACGGAAGCGTAAGCATAAGAAACTAATGTTCTAGTGAAAATGAACACGACGGAAGCATAAGCATAAGCAGGAGCCCATTACCAGGAGCGTTCCTCTGTTATGGGTTGGGTCCCCAGCACAGAGGTAGATGAGGCTATTTTTAGATTCGAAATTCCCGCGAAAAGAGGTCGCCGCCATGTTAAACAATAGATCCCTCGTTAGCTTCTTTTGTTGGGGCACCAACATTTGAATCTCTGGGGATTGAGTGAAAACCAGCAATTCGAATTCCCGCGTTGAAAGTGAGAAGAATGATAATGAGAAGTAACGTTAGCTATCTGATTGGCTAAGAATAGCCTACCTTTGTTCTTTTTCGCGCGAAATGCAATTCTAAAAATAGCCTCATCTACCTCTGTGCTGGGGTACAGACACAGTGGGGAAGATGGACGCTCCTGGTAATGGGGCTCCTGGCATAAGCCTCGTTCAGAAGCGAAAACCTCGCTTGCATGCTATATTTACATTGCAAAGGGCCTGAGAATGAGTATTCTGATTGGCTAAATTCATTAGCGGACTCACCAATAAACTTTTTGCTGTCATTATCCTTATTTGTTCGCTTTTTGGAACACATTAGTACGCTCGAGCTGAAGGCAACTAAAATTGACAGCGCGAAGCCTGTTGCTAGGTAACAAATCAACCAATCGCGTACAAGTAATACTGCCCTCAATTAAGAAAAAAAAGCCCTCTGTCATTGGGTAATTTTGCCCTCTATGTTATAAATACCTGTAATAACAATTCAAACTATTACTGCAACTTCATCAACATCATTAACTATATTGCCTGCAAGTCTCCCCTCTCGACATTATAACTCATAGAACTATGCATGTTTCTCGCTTTGTAATTTTTTTTTTTTCGTATTTGCTTGTAATTATAAATGATATTATCACCTGACCTGACAGGTAGTTCTGACTTGATAGCCCTGTGGTTGTTTTTTTCAGAACTTTCCTACTCCTCTTGCATTATTAATGTATAAAATTAGTATTGGATGTTTTTGTGTTAATGTCAATTTTATTATCTAGAGTGAAATAAACTTCTTGTTCTTGTTATTGTATGCAACAATAGCTACACTCTAGCAAAGTATAAAGGCAAATGACAAAACATTGATGCGGTAACATTTGTGAATTTCAGTGTTTCCCAAAATGCAACAAATGTTTCCCAAAACAACACTGAAATTCACAAATGTACTGTTTTCGTTTGCTCACCAAAACAACACTGAAATTCACAAATATAATGTTTCCTCGTTTGCCCAGGCCTTTACGGTCGACATAGGGTCTTTAACATAACCTAATTATTATCCTTTACGGCAAACGGTTGTATTTATAAATTATTAATATTTTTAAAATTATTTACTTCGGCCATAATGGAAGATACAAAATAAAATAAAGTAAAATATACAACAAACAAAACATAGAGGCCAGGAGAGCCAACACAGCGTTAGCCAATTACGTTGGTTTCCTATGAAAAATAAAATTACAATAAATGATCTAATTACAATACTTAATTAAACCTAAAAGCAGCTTAACTGTCTTGCCTGGTGACATTTCAGCCGTTCCAAGACCTAGGGTTCTCGATGTCAAATACAGAAGTGATGGCAGACACGTAATATTTAAATAGTAATGATCTAAACTTAGGTAAAGAGATATCTGATTTACGCAGTTCGTGTGGAAGTGTATACTAAGTTCGGGAAGCTCTTATAAAATAACTATTATTTTTGGTAACACAGGGTCTTGACATTAAGAATCTGATAAGTAATAAGATTAAGTGAGTTATCCATCGAACGTAGAGAGATGCTTAAATTCACCCTGTTTACAAGTCGATACAAGCTTTAGCAAAACATCTGGAACTAAGGTTACTAAACCGTGTTTCGCCTTATACAAGAAGATGAGGTCAAGATATTCATACCAGTAACATAAAGGTAAAAGCTTTAGAGTTAATAGTCTAGATTTGTATATGTCTGTTTGGAAGGGCTATGTTCAGAAAAATGATGTAAGGAAAATTTTAATTGTTTACAGCATTCTAAATATTTACAGGTGATAAAAAATAAACTTTTATTATTTTCATGTTTTCAAACATTATGTAGTCAAGAAATGTTTCCAAAGTAATGTGGGTCAGTTACTTAGAAGATGTAATGGATATATAGCTAGCTTTCTTCATTTGGCTTTTAGAAATATTAAAGTGGTTTTTACTCGTTAACATAATGAGTTAATTGTTTAACCTATACTCTCTTCTCAAGTAATTGGTACCTACTATTCACGGTTGACCGAACACATTTCCTGTTGTCCAGATCACCGGTCTATTTTTTCTCGCCGTCCAGATTTTCGGTTTTGGTTTTTGAGGCTTTGTAGTCTCTTTTTCTTTTTCTTCTGGACCAAGTTTTCGCGTTGAGATTTTTAGCTTTGGTTTTCGATTTGTAGCTTCTTTTCTTTCCTTCTCCCGTCTTTTTGGATGCAAAAGATCCTCACATACAACACTGGCGTCCTCCGAGTGTCGACAGTTATGCACGCCCCACCCCCTGTGTCTACACTCGTTGATTGACAGCTCGTTTCCATGGCAACTTACATCATCAAGCCAGATTTCGCCTTGACCCGGGCCGTAGTGGGCGCACCGAGGTGCTGTTAGGGCACGTGGGTAGCCGAGCATGTGACATATCACATGCGCACCTTTAAGGGTCCACTGGTCGTCACAGATAGTGCCCCACTGGCCATTATACCAGACCTCAACTCGACCCTCTGATGAAAAGGTACCTCCTACGAGACGAACTGTACGAGACAGAGAGAGATTGCGAGATGATCTATAATTAGAACTTGCTGCTAGATGAGTCAAAGTAAGATATGGAGAAATACAAACAAATGCATACCAGTAGTCAGTTGAACCAGAGCCGGTACAATTTGGGGAGTAAAGCTACAGGTACGCTAGATTTTCGATTGAGTGTTGAAAAGTAATTAGGTGATTGCTGTCGAATTTGATTGGCTAGTTATTCATGATTGCGTTTAATTTTCCTCGTGATTTGGTTCAAGTAAAACCACTCGTGAATTATTTCAGTTCGTGGATTGGTTCATTTATGTTTTTACTTGCTCCTTTGATTGGTTCACTGGTTTTGGTTGTACGACACTAAATAGAAACCCTCCTTATAAACAATGCAAAAAAAAACATTTCATGAAATGAAATCCCTAATTAGGGGGGGGGGGTTAAAGTTTGTTTTTGTATTATTTAAACAAAAATCGAATCTTTAGGCTTAAAGTTGTACGAATCGCTATAACTTTAATCAGTATACGGTCTACTGACTCTTGGCTCGGTTTATAGTGCATAAACCCGTGAAAATCCGTCCGCCATTACTCCGCGATTCTTTGTTAAAGCGGTCTGTACGTGACGTCATCCAATCAACACTTGCATGACGCAGCGACTAACTGAAGGCGTGTATAGTTCGAACTGTGCGGAATACAAGCTCTGTAGACGTTCTGATATAAAGCTTGCTCTTCCCTTCTGCGTTGATTGGATGACGTCACTCAATTCTAAACCGAGCTATGGCGGACAGTGAGAGGTGGAAATTACGGTTAAAATAATCGCACTTCCGGTAGGAATTTCGACTTAAGATTTGGCACGGTAAGTATTTAGTACTTTTACTTTCACAATCTGATTCGCACAGCAAAAGTTTTTTTTATCATAATGGCATTTAGTCTTACTATCGTTCTTACCAGGTAAAGGTGTAGTGGTTGGCAGCGATATTGGCTGCTGATTGGTCGACGTTGCAATGGGAGGATGCGTTGCTAAATAAATGATGAGAATTGAGATTGGCGTCAGTAAATGCGTTGACCATCGGTTACAGTTACATTAAAAGCCTTGCGAGTTCTTCCATTTTGATATTTAGTCACACAACTGAAAACATACCTGTTACTGGTGCGGTAACGGTCGTGCTTCTTGTCACGCCTGTTGTAGTATGTAACGCTGTGGATGCGCTTGTTGGTAGCTTGACAGTAGCAGGCATAGATGATGGTGCTAGCGGGTCTACAAGTCAAAAGGATACTGTTTAGTTGTCGATCTTTTCTTATCTTAAGAACGTTATTCAGAAGCCAGTCTGTATTCATGAACAAGATGAGACTGGATCACTCATTAGTGACTAAATAGCTATCTACTATATGCTAATAATACGGCTTAAATAGATAGACAATACGAATTGTCAATTCTTGGTTTTCATGTGACGTCATCAAAACACTAAAATCTAAACTATAAGTCCTACAAAGGTGTTGTTTGTATATATTCTAGACATCGATAATAGAAGCCTACACAGAAAAATTCACGTCGATATGGTGTATTGTTCCGGAGTAAATAATTTTTGAATTTTATGACGTTTTCCGTAAGGCATAAAAATCCATGTAATTGTATGTGTAAATTTCTTTTTTTTAACTCGATAAATCTTTAAAAGTTGCATTCAAAGAGTTTTGAATTGAAAACCAATGATTTTGATGGGAACTTAGCTTTATATGTATTTTCGTTTTATGGACGCCATGTTTGTGCCCCAGAGAGGGACACCAAGATGGCGGCCGCATACAAAGTACTGTAAAATTGTGGTACTTTCATTGACAAACAGCTCCGTTGGGAAATAATCTAATGTTCCTCAATTTGGTTTATAAGTGTATTTTTGGTAGTTCTACAAGGACCAAGATGTTTTATTTGATTTTATCAATGCAAACCAATTTTGCGATCGCGTTGTCATGACGATGAAAACTACCAATTACTGATGACCTTAATTCAAAACAGAAGAACCATTTAAGCAGATTGGTTCATTGGTAAAATATTCATTATTTTTTTATTAAAAGAAAGTTACGACGTTTTCTTTTGGACAAAATAAAAATGCAGAGTGTTGGTTCACCCTGTACCCATGTCATGTTCATGCAGTACTTACTAGATGTTATGTTGCCACAGTAACGCAGATGACAGGCAGGTACAGGTGGCAGTTCGTACACATAGTAACCACCACAGTTTCTCACGCGAACATCCACAGACCACTGGCAACAACCACTGGTCCAGTGAAAACACACTTTACGTGTTACAGTGCCGTCTGAGATACCCGGATGTGAGCCTTGTAACCACCCAGTAGCCCTTGTACCACAGCTTCCGATGGCAGGACACTTATTAGCCAATCGTGTTCCAGCATTTCCCATCAGTCTGAACCAACCCTGGATGAGGTAATAGTCGCATTTCATCACGCTGGAGTTTGAGAACGTCACTGAACGATCAAAGGAATCGAGAGTTTCGTACGAGGAGCATTCTGAAACTAAACAAATATATGGACTATAGTGAATATGACAGTAAACTTGTTTCTGTTTGTAAAGTACGCAGAAAGCGTTAAAGAGCTTCACAAGTCACTGTTGATAACAGTACCTGGAGGCCGCGTGGAGATTGGTGCAGAGGTTGGAGGCTTCGTTGTTTCTAAATAAACATAACGACACAACATTACAGATGGTACTAAAGCAAGATGATGGTGGACTGAAGCACAGATGGGTAGATAGTCTGCTAGAGGCTGCTATAAACATAACGACACAACATTACAGATGGTACTAAAGCAAGATGATGGTGGACTGAAGCACAGATGGGTAGATAGTCTGCTAGAGGCTGCTATAAACATAACGACACAACATTACAGATCGTAAGCAAGATGATGTGTATTCTGAGTGTTTCATTCGGACAAGTTAATGTTGGGTTGCCTGTGGTGTGCGGTTCGTTTACCTCGTTCCAATCTTTATTTTAAAACTTGATCACTCACCACAGGTAACCCAAAATAAAACTTGGCCGACAAAAATACCCCGAAGAGCCTCTAGTTGTCTGATCAGTAGCATGAAGTGAGTATGATTGGTGTGGGTATGATGGGCTGAGTGATGGATATACATGTACAGCAAGAAATAGCTGCCTCTTTCAATTATATTCCAACTTCAGTGAGTTTTAATCAATTTGAATCGAGGTGAACTTATAATGTAACCCTTACCAAGTCCTGTTCCATTCCCACACATTCTCAAACTACACACAGACGGTAGCACACTAATCTTGTATACGTAGTAAGAACCGCCGCAGTTACGTACTGTGACGTCAGACTTGAAGAAACAACAGTTGTTTTTCCAGTTGAAGCAAACCTGACGCGTCACTTCTAACCCGTTACCAGGGTGACGGCCGTTTAGCCATCCAGGAGCCTGGGTACCACAATGGTTTTGACGAACACATCTTGATGCCATCTGTGTCCCAGACCCCCCGGTAAACCGGTACCATCCGGGGCTTAGTGACTTGTCACATTTAGTGATAGTTGGATCATGAAAACCCATCGCTCGGTCTACGCTGTTTAGTTCTTTGTACGAGGAACACGGATCTGAAGTAAAATGGTTTGCATTAGTAAATTAATTTTACAGTTGAGTCGACTTTGTTGTTCACAGACGGAGCGGAGACATTATCTGGCTTTAAACTTTTAAGTGAATTGCAGTCTGTGCTTTGCCGGCTGGAGCTGAAGTTCAAGTTCTTTATTTTGCACTATTTTGGTTAATGGTACATACTTCCTTACAGAAAGATTAGAAAAAAAGTAGTAATAAAAATTGAATTATAATAGTTACAATTTGAGGAAAGGTGCCTAGTTGTCAAGGGAGCCAGAGGCTTTCGAGTTGATCACTACCACATGGAAAATAATTGAGGGAAAAATGAATAGATAGAAACATATGAGAAATATATGAGATTTATTTTGGAAAGATAAGGTTGAATAAGAAAAGTGAAATTAATATAATAAATAGTATCTTGGCAGTTTTATTTGAATTGAATCTGGAGCTGTGAACTCGATCGAGAGCAACGCCTGATGCGCAAGTAATTATGACGTAAGATTAAGTAAGGAGATAATGAGTCATTATACCTGTAGGAGCGGTCGTCGGTGGTTTGCAGATTGGAGCTGACGTTGGTGGGACTAAAGGGAAGCAGAACACAGTATTATTAACGAATTTCGAGTTTTGATGATATGTACATGTACTTTATTTTGTACTCTTTGATGAGGCCTGCAAGGTTTATTAGCTGTAAAAACCCGCTACATGGTGACGTGTCAGATGTTCATTGAAATTAACAACAATTTGAAGATTTTATTATAAGTTCTTTTAATTTAGCGATATTCAGTGAGCGGAACGCGTTTTAGAACAGGAGAGGTTAGGGTTAGGGTTTTCAGTATGACGTGTTTAGGGATTGCTTACCTTCTCCGCCATTACCACAGATCCTCAAATCACACGCATCTGGTAACGAAGAGAACTTGTACACGTAAAACGTGCCACAGTTACGGACCTTTACTTGCGTCCTGAAATGACAGCAGTTGTCTCGCCAGTGAAAACAAATTACTCGGTCCACTATTCCCTCGGCCAAATCAGGGTGAGTACCAGCCAACCATCCTGGGGCCTGGGTACCACATCGAAATTTTGGTACACATGTTGTGGGCACCTGTGTTCCTGCCCCTCGTGCGATACGGTACCATCCGGGACGTAATCTGCGGTCACATTCAAGGACGCTACGATTCTCGTACTTCATACCACGGGTAGTGGATTGGAGAATTTGATAATTGGAACATTCACGCCCTGAATATGAATAAATAAAACAAAACACAGAATAAGACACAACATGAGTTATAACCCATGGTACATGGCTCATTAAAATATCATTACTGCAGTTTTAGAGTTTGGACGCAAAAATTATTCAGTATTGAATTGAATAGCTTAACATGTTACCCAAAGACTCTGTACGTGTCGGAATAGTTGGCGATGCTGGAACAGGCGCTGAAAGAAAACAAAACAGACAAACAAAGCGTCAGGTTCTTATCAGATATAGAGGAAGGTTGATGTTGACGTGACGTTGACATATTGCCTTATAAGCGGTACTCTATTTAAGGGGTTTAGTACTGTAAACAACAACAACAACATTTTATGTCACTCTAGATGGAAGGAACAAAATAAAAGATAATTATAATAGTGCGACGTATCAATAGTATAAATTTCATTTTGTACTAGAGAAGGTAGAACCTGAAAAACACCATGGGGTTATCTAGTCAGGTTCACCTTGGCTACGGTTACGTGTGCTAGAAATAAATATAGAATTTATAATTTAATGAGAAGTTATGAAAAACAGAGGTGGAAAAACAGATGGAAGAAGAGAAAGATATATAATAAAAATTATGGATATGTTATTTGACTTGTTTTAATTCTAATATGAGATTTATGCATATTTATAATTTTCAATGAGAACAGAAATAATGTATTTTTTAAAACTATTTCTATTCTTAGTTTTAGTAATTTCCGGTATTTGATCCCAGATTTTAATTCTGTTGATGTTAATGGCTTTTTTATTTATCAGTTCTCGAGTCACTTATAAAAAAATGCTGAGATTTGGACTTTCTTGTGTTATGTTGGTGGATACTACTAAGGGGAATAAACATATTTAAGAAAGTACCACTTAGGTTTTTGTGGTAAATGTCATACATGAATAGGCTAGTATTTACTTTGAAAATGTCTATTGGCCATTACATTAATACCCGTGCCACATTGCGTCCTTCACCCGCATGACGTCGAGCCCTCAACACATTAATGATTAAAGGGAACTGAACCCTAAATCAATACAACGACTATACACTGAACTT
The DNA here is from genome assembly GCA_030867875.1 of Actinernus sp. WN-2022. NCBI lineage: Eukaryota > Metazoa > Cnidaria > Anthozoa > Actiniaria > Actinernidae > Actinernus > Actinernus sp. WN-2022. The sequence goes on along the minus strand of JAOWCC010000936.1, from coordinate 82,091,790 downwards.
GTATCCAAGAGAAATACGTTCTGCTATTTTATTTCTTTGAGGTGCACGTCTAAAAAGAGGAAATACGTTTTGAAGGTCGAAAAATAGCCGATTCTCTGCTGACTAAAGCTAGTTTGTGTGGCGGCTCTTTTTTCCCCGTAACGTACGTCATACATACCAAGGAAAAACAACCACACCTTCAGCACAAAGAAAGCACAATAGTGCGCAATTATGAGTCGTTAGTCATCTATTCAAAGCAAGATTTGCATATTTTCTTTCCTTTGACGCAAAACACAATAAAATAAATTTTGGTATGCGTCTTTTCATGTTTAGATCTACTCAATGAGCTAAAGTTGATTTTAGGCTTCAGTTCTCCTTTAATGATGACAATAGTTACTTCCAAATATACTTAGAAATGAACAGCAGGGACATGTCTTGGGTTACAGATGAGGACCATAATGCATCAGTCGAATTACAGAAAGCCGGCTACAAATATTTAGGACAGTAAGTTTTAATTCATCCGCTATATTTCAATCGAATCGTCACCTAAGTGGGCCTGACATTATCTTTCTTTTAATGCCTATCTGACATTGAACCAATTTTCCTAATACGTAATGCTAATGAAAGCTAGCAAAAACATATAATAAGATACCAGATAGAGTATTTATTAAAATTTTAGTATTAATATCCGAAAATCCCAGTAACATAGCATCCACATACTTTTGCTGCTTAGTTTGTATACGTAGTTTGCGTGGTTCTGACCCACGCCCGCCACACATCTCTGGGATGTACCGTCCCTGAAGTATGAAGTGCTCGCTTTCTCATCACCACTCCAACACTCGCCATAGAACTGAAGACCAAAGTACTCGTAGCCTTTCTTCTGAACGAATCTCGCGCACCTATCGATTGTTTTATTCATGTGATTCCAATCGATAGTACTTCGTAGATTGGCGATAAGTTCGGGTAAGGGCCGAGGTTTCACTTGGTTGTCGCGATAGCAACCAACTGGTTCATAGGCAACATGGCGAGGAAGAGCTGAAAATAATGTCATGTACTTCATGTTTAGAACAAATAAATAGCTGTTTTAGGGTTTAACTTAGCAAATGAAATGGTCAATTTGAGCCGATTTGCGAGCATACGAGCACGAGCAATGATATTTCACCACCACTGCAAGCACCGAGTATTTTCACAAACACGAGCGTCCGAACAGACACAATTATCTGTGCAAAGGCTAAACACGACGAGCCCTTCTAAATTTTGACCGACCATTCGCTATCCTTTGTTTTGATTGATGGATTGCCTTTAAAACTGAACTGGAATTCAGAGCCCTCACTCTGATCGGCTACTGAAGAAGGAAAGTAGGACAGAAAAACCGATCAAACTTGATGATCACTCACCTTCAGCAAAGCGATCCCAAGTTGCTAAAAATATAAGAAGTTTGAGAAACTGTACCAAAGTCTTCATTATGGCTTCTTTGTTTCGTCCGTCGAGTTTACTGCAAATTCACTGGATCGTGTATGGCTCGTTGGTTTGTTCTGTCATTCAATTTATAGGCGAGTCAGGCAAATCGGCTTAAATCGGCGGTGCTGAAAGCGGGCGGTATGTGACATAACATCTACATATAAATACAAACCACAGAACGCGTACGTATCAACGTCAGTCCGCCTTGTTTTTACCAGTGAATGGGGCTGACATTCGGACCATAATTGGAAAGAAAGTAACACTCGAAAAATAATTGTTTAGTAATTCCTATTCCGGGATAACAACCAGGAGGTAGCCTCCTCCGCAGGCATCTCTAATAGGAACCGACCGACCGGGCCCGGGTTTCCTGTGTGAAGCGCCGAGCGCGAACCAAAGGGATCTCCCCATATATAGAGAGAGGTGTAAATAGCAGCAGGCGACTTTTGTAACGATAAAGGTTATGAAATGCAGTCAAAGGAAACAACAATAAAATCGCGTTTTATTTTAGTTAGCTGAAAAAACAACAACACAAGAACAACAGAGAAATTCGGTTTATTACTGACTTATGTAGTGACTCCATGGAGAGAAAGTAAAAACACAGAGTTGAGCTCGTAGCTTTCATAACATGCATGTGGCAAGGGTTTCGGCCTTATTACTACTGCACTCAGAATGCTAAATTTATAAGCAGACATCTTGTATCTGTATCTTGATGGTACATTGCGAGTTTTGAGTCGGTCATAACTGACAAAAACCAATACGCTAAATTCCAATTCGATCTGTGATTTAGCCCGGGCCTGGCTTTGATCAGCCTGTATGGTTTGTTTCTACCCTGGGTTCCAGAGGCTCGAAAGAGAGTTAAGAGGGGCCTGGGGAGCTTCCTCATTCCTAATATTTTCGATAATCACCTGACGATTCGAAACTTTCATGTACTCTGGATCGGTGAGTGAATTGAATCGCTTCGCTCCGCTCCTCGAACTCGAACCCCTGGCAACCAGGGTAGGTTGTTTCAGGTCCCCGTTAGAAATTCAGATGTTTATTTCTTATCAAAGTTCGACATGTACTTCGTGCAGTTCTTTCCGATTATCTCTCAACTTTAAAGGGAAACGTTTTCATGTATCGCCACTGACTGTGGCACACACAGTGCAAAACACAGATAAACTGAGACCCCAAATATGATCCTTCACAATAGTTTTCATTATCGTGTATAAATTTATTTCTCCTTCTACAAAAGAGGTATACGTCATTTTCATCAGTTCATAGACAGTTGAGAAATGGGATTTTTTTATTTGGTTGCTTCGAATTGTAATTTCAATTCTTAAAAAGGGACTTTTTTGTATTTCTAACATTACAAGGAAGTAGTAACGGGGTTGATTGTGGTGCGGTGTGACTCGTGCCGGATATGATGACATGTCACACCTAATGTACGTCACGAAGTGATTCACTTCCGGCTCGTAAACACGAACAGCACGCACCCGTTATGGCTAATCTATGAATCAAAAACAGGACATCTCAGGACCTTAGCTTACCATACTAACGATGATCATTATTTTGATCAGTGTAAACACAAAGTATCGCAGAATGTTGGCCTAAAATGTTATTGTATGATTTAGTCGTATCAACAATTTGTAACAGTTCGAAATCTTGTTTTCTAACCGGTGTCAGACATATGCACAAACGAATCATTTGGATCTTGCATAACAACAATTATTCGGTGTTTATCCAAATACCATGGAGCTCAGTGTTCGTGTCAGTAGTCGTGTATAGTTAGGCGAGAGTAGAGACGCATGGAATTACCCCCTTTTCTAGTTGAGGCGTCTTTAAAGCGCTCTCATTAATTCGGATGACGTCACTGGTCTAGTGTCTTGGGTCATGAATAGAATGAAGTGGTAGAATTCATTATCTATTGTTAATATATCTTGTGAATTGAAGTGGCATCTCATTATCTATTGTTGGAATCTCGGTATCTATTGTCTTTCCACATGAACAAAGTGCGGTGGATTTCATTATCTATTGTGAATAAAGTGGCGAGGTAAAGTTTGGTGAGGTACAGCGGCACCCAACGAGAGTTTTCGCTAAAATACTGTATTAAATATGCCATTATATTACTTCTAAAGCACTTTTAACGCTAACTAAATGAATTTCAAACTGTGCTGGTAAAATTGTATCTATTCGGTGAACCTAGGGGAACTTAGACAGTCTCGAATATTTTAGGGCGGTTTCCTGATTGTCATTCCGAAAAATTTTAGGCAACCTTTTTCTCAGAATCTTACCTTTCACTGAAGGCCCGTTTATACGACAGAAAAAAGGAACGGCTCGGATAGAGAGAAGTACCGGTTCCATGAATATTTGCCCATTTACACGAGAAATATCTTGAAACGGTTCGGATAAAAAGTGGCACCGGTCCGCAAGCCTAGGTGGAACGGCAAGGGCTGTTTACACGAGAATATTTCCGAGAACGGACCGTGGTTGAGCCCATGATAATGTTTAGATCACTGTCATTCGTATGCGTCGCACTGACGCTCGTAAAGTAAAATGGCGATTGACGAAGTAAGGCTGTGTACTTTATGTTTCTTTTAAGAAGGAAATCGGTTAGTTCTACTTTGAAGTTGCATAAAAAAAAACAGATATAAAGCTTAGACTCGTTAGAAGATAACATTTCCCCTTCATTTTCATTTTTTTGCTCTTCCCGTTCACTCGTTTATCGTCCGCCATATTGCGAGAAAGTGGAGCTAACTACGCATGCGGACAGAAATAAACAACTGAGGACAAAACGGTGCAGGCTCAGAAAAAAGCAATGGAACGGGTACGTAAGCGTTTACACGATGCACTGGAACTGGAAACACGGGTACCGAACCCAGTTTTATCCGTTCCGTTCCGTTTCGGGACCATAGGCGCCTATGGTCCCAGAACGGGTAAAATTGGCACGGGTAAAAGTAGGGTACGGATCGTTTACACGAATGAAATTATCCGAGCCGTTCTAGTTTTTATCCGAGCCGTGCCATTTTTTCCTGTCGTGTAAACGGCCCTTGATTGTACCGAAACTTCTAGGAACTGTAAATTGGTTGTCGAATCTGCCGACAGGGGGAAAACTGCATCCGAAAATCTCAGGTGTTAACCAGATGTTTCGAAATACTCCGCATTCACTAACATGTGACCTGAAAATGTTTTGATGTTTTGCGATATTCGAGAAATCGAAAATCGTAGGAATTTACCGATTTTTACGAAAAAGTTTAGGCGAGCATATTCAATTTTTTTCTTTATTCCGCCGATGTTCCGAAAGTTGCCCAAAATATATGTACTCGCAAATTTAAGAAAATTCCTTTTTCATCCGAACAGTTATTTAGCCGAAAGTGGCCGATGGGGGAGCCCCTGGAGGTAAAGTGGTGAGGTTTTCATTATCTAAATTGTTTCTGTGGATGAGGTCTTGGTTCTATTTTGAGAGTTTGATTGTTTGGAGCGGCTATGGAGCCAGGCCCGACCGCCTCCGAAACCCTGATTAGCAGCCGGTGAACAGTTCCTCCCATGCACTAAAAAAATTGAATCGAAAGCATTATCGCTGCTCCCGCTTTCCACCTGAACAGGAGAACCCCTACAGAACCCTCAACTACACTAATCATGAACAACAACAAACAACAACTTTATTATAATACTCTCACATGTAAGTAGATACATGCATCTATAATAATAGTAATAACGATAGGAGTCTTACGGTACCTGAAATAACGATTAATAGTTCATCTAGGTTACACTAATCATGAACAACAACAAACAACAACTTTATTATAATACTCTCACATGTAAGTAGATACATGCATCTATAATAATAGTAATAACGATAGGAGTCTTAGGGTACCTGAAATAACGATTAATAGTTCATCTAGGTTACACTAATCATGAACAACAACAAACAACAACTTTATTATAATACTCTCACATGTAAGTAGATACATGCATCTATAATAATAGTAATAACGATAGGAGTCTTAGGGTACCTGAAATAACGATTAATAGTTCATCTAGGTTACACTAATCATGAACAACAACAAACAACAACTTTATTATAATACTCTCACATATAAGTAGATACATGCATCTATAATAATAGCAATAACGATAGGAGTCTTAGGGTACCTGAAATAACTATTAATAGTTCATCTAGGTTACACTAATCATGAACAACAACAAACAACAACTTTATTATAATACTCTCACATGTAAGTAGATACATGCATCTATAATAATAGTAATAACGATAGGAGTCTTAGGGTACCTGAAATAACTATTAATAGTTCATCTAGGTTACACTAATCATGAACAACAACAAACAACAACTTTATTATAATACTCTCACATGTAAGTAGATACATGCATCTATAATAATAGCAATAACGATAGGAGTCTTAGGGTACCTGAAATAACTATTAATAGTTCATCTAGGTTACACTAATCATGAACAACAACAAACAACAACTTTATTATAATACTCTCACATATAAGTAGATACATGCATCTATAATAATAGCAATAACGATAGGAGTCTTAGGGTACCTGAAATAACTATTAATAGTTCATCTAGGTTACACTAATCATGAACAACAACAAACAACAACTTTATTATAATACTCTCACATGTAAGTAGATACATGCATCTATAATAATAGTAATAACGATAGGAGTCTTAGGGTACCTGAAATAACTATTAATAGTTCATCTAGGTTACACTAATCATGAACAACAACAAACAACAACTTTATTATAATACTCTCACATGTAAGTAGATACATGCATCTATAATAATAGCAATAACGATAGGAGTCTTAGGGTACCTGAAATAACTATTAATAGTTCATCTAGGTTACACTAATCATGAACAACAACAAACAACAACTTTATTATAATACTCTCACATGTAAGTAGATACATGCATCTATAATAATAGTAATAACGATAGGAGTCTTAGGGTACCTGAAATAACGATTAATAGTTCATCTAGGTTACACTAATCATGAACAACAACAAACAACAACTTTATTATAATACTCTCACATGTAAGTAGATACATGCATCTATAATAATAGCAATAACGATAGGAGTCTTAGGGTACCTGAAATAACTATTAATAGTTCATCTAGGTTACACTAATCATGAACAACAACAAACAACAACTTTATTATAATACTCTCACATGTAAGTAGATACATGCATCTATAATAATAGTAATAACGATAGGAGTCTTAGGGTACCTGAAATAACTATTAATAGTTCATCTAGGTTACACTAATCATGAACAACAACAAACAACAACTTTATTATAATACTCTCACATGTAAGTAGATACATGCATCTATAATAATAGTAATAACGATAGGAGTCTTAGGGTACCTGAAATAACGATTAATAGTTCATCTAGGTTACACTAATCATGAACAACAACAAACAACAACTTTATTATAATACTCTCACATGTAAGTAGATACATGCATCTATAATAATAGCAATAACGATAGGAGTCTTAGGGTACCTGAAATAACTATTAATAGTTCATCTAGGTTACACTAATAATGAACAACAACAAACAACAACTTTATTATAATACTCTCACATGTAAGAGTAATAACGATAGGAGTCTTAGGGTACCTGAAATAACTATTAATAGTTAATCTAGGTCAGGTACACAAATTAAAAAGCGGGAAAAGCGGGAGCAGCGATAATGCTTTGGATTCATTTTTTTAGTGGAGGAACGTTCTCTGCTAATCAGGGTTTCGGAGGCGATCGGTCCTGGCTCCATAGCCACTCCAATTAATCAAATTCATCAAATATAAACATACATTTGAGACAATCATGTATTAGTACTTGGAACCTGCAGTATAACAGAACAGCAGACTAAATTGTAAACGTGTGTCACATGAATAAGTAGTGTTTAAATTAAAAGGTCAACTTCTTTAATTTACATACGAGAAAAACAAAAATATTTAATTACATATATCTTTGGGGAGCATAGAATGAAAGTCCCCGCGCTACCGGCCACTCCTAAAGACTGCTAAATTCAGCTAATAATTCTTCCCTTTGGTTATTACTAAGAGGATTTCAAATGAAAGTGTATTTCATCTTCAATCTCATGTGGCCCGAGTGAAAGCCCAGATGGGCTCTTGTTAAGAATAGATAATGAATTCCACTTCACTTTATTCATGAGCCCAAGACAATAGACCCATCCGCGATGTCATCCGGATGAACGAGAGCTCCTAAAAAAGGGGTAATTCCATGCGTCTCCTACTACTCGCGAGATAGTTGACCACAAGGAGCCCATTAACAGGAGCGTCCATACATAAAAAAGGTATTCATTTATCTAGCGCAAATTCTATATGAATATATTCAAATGCGCTTCACATGGTTATTTTGTGATACGGACTGCTATTGTGGCGCAATGTGCTGCCGTGCAGTTTAGAATCATGAGTGATTATTAGTACCTCAGAATACCTGGCTGCTGTATCGGGAGACAATCCCCTACCCTTTCTCGAAATAACATGCACAACAGGTTCTTTCGCATCCCCCTCGTATAGATTAGAAGAGGAAGGAGACAAGGCCAACGATTTATACGTCCCTGCCCAAGGACGCGGCCGGGATTCCAACCCCTGATCTCCCGCACTCTAGACCGTGCTCTACCAATTGAGCTAACCAGTGAACCCCTGACCTCCTGCACTCTAGACCGTGCGCTATCAACTGAGCTAACCAGTGAACCCCTGACCTCCCGCACTCTAGACCGTGCGCTACCAACTGAGCTAACCAGTGAGGCGGTAAACATACTACATGTATATCCGTGAGTCAGCGTATGACCGGATTGAGCTATTTTTAGAATATATTTCCCGGGAAACTGCCTTCTGACTCCGCTTATCGCCATTATCGAGATTGAGAATGATTTGTGGTTCTTTGGGTGATTTACTAACACTGTATTCTAACTATTGTTTGATTGGATTCTCAAAGTGAGGGCACGAGAACTCCGCGAGATCTGTTCTAAATATAGCTTGATCATACAGTGACTCACAGACTTATAGTTATGTATGGGAGATGGCGTAATGGACTCCTGTTGACCACTGCTTTGCTTTATTGATATAAACTCTCCTACAGTCTTCCTTCCCGCTCATTCCTCCTATATATATTTAAATCGTTAAAACGTCTATCACAACTGCATGTGATTCTGCTGTTACGAAATATTCATTACCGAAAAGGTCGAGTACCAACAACAATTAAACTCGGCTAGCAAGAAATGCAGATGCGCTATGATACATACTCCCCTAAAACTGAATGAAATGAAGGTCTTTCCTGCATTCCAAAGAACTGCATAGAACAATGGCTTTGGGGCGTGGTGGGTATATAAAAACGAATTATACACGCTCGAGGCTAGTGTGAAATACAGCCGCCTCATCTCGTTCCAGTGAACCCTGGATGAGTCGAGGAGGCGGCTTTATTTCGGGCTAACTTGAGGCTTTTAAAGACCTCGAAAGTGCATTAGTTTAATTTAGTATAAGGACATAGGAAATCCATCTTCTGTTTGTTTTGTGATACAAAATTCGAGTGATCTACGTGACAAGAAATACTTGAGCGTGCATTTATATTAAGATATTTATATTCCAACTTCGTACACAGTATGAAATCCAAGCAGGTGATTGGCTAATGACAGTGTACAGTACATCATCCTAGCAGGTGACTGGCTAATGCAGTGTACAGTACATCATCCTAGCAGGTGATTGGCTAATGACAGTGTACAGTATATCATCCTAGCATGTGATTGGCTAATGACAGTGTACAGTACATCATCCTAGCATGTGATTGGCTAATGACAGTGTACAGTACATCATCCTAGCAGGTGATTGGCTAATGACAGTGTACAGTACATCATCCTAGCAGGTGATTGGCTAATGACAGTGTACAGTACATCATCCTAGCAGGTGATTGGCTAATGACAGTGTACAGTATATCATCCTAGCATGTGATTGGCTAATGACAGTGTACAGTACATCATCCTAGCATGTGATTGGCTAATGGCAGTGTACAGTACATCATCCTAGCATGTGATTGGCTAATGGCAGTGTACAGTACATCATCCTAGCATGTGATTGGCTAATGACAGTGTACAGTGCATCATCCTAGCATGTGATTGGCTAATGACAGTGTACAGTACATCATCCTAGCATGTGATTGGCTAATGACAGTGTACAGTACATCATCCTAGCATGTGATTGGCTAATGACAGTGTACAGTACATCATCCTAGCAGGTGATTGGCTAATGACAGTGTACAGTACATCATCCTAGCAGGTGATTGGCGAATGACAGTGTACAGTATATCATCCTAGCATGTGATTGGCTAATGACAGTGTACAGTACATCATCCTAGCATGTGATTGGCTAATGACAGTGTACAGTACATCATCCTAGCATGTGATTGGCTAATGACAGTGTACAGTACATCATCCTAGCAGGTGACTGGCTAATGCAGTGTACAGTACATCATCCTAGCAGGTGATTGGCTAATGACAGTGTACAGTACATCATCCTAGCATGTGATTGGCTAATGACAGTGTACAGTACATCATCCTAGCATGTGATTGGCTAATGACAGTGTACAGTACATCATCCTAGCATGTGATTGGCTAATGACAGTGTACAGTACATCATCCTAGCAGGTGATTGGCTAATGACAGTGTACAGTACATCATCCTAGCAGGTGATTGGCGAATGACAGTGTACAGTACATCATCCTAGCATGTGATTGGCTAATGACAGTGTACAGTACATCATCCTAGCAGGTGATTGGCTAATGACAGTGTACAGTACATCATCCTAGCAGGTGATTGGCTAATGACAGTGTACAGTACATCATCCCAGCATGTGATTGGCTAATGGCAGTGTACAGTACATCATCCTAGCATGTGATTGGCTAATGACAGTGTACAGTACATCATCCTAGCATGTGATTGGCTAATGACAGTGTACAGTACATCATCCTAGCATGTGATTGGCTAATAACAGTGTACAGTACATCATCCTAGCAGGTGATTGGCTAATGACAGTGTACAGTACATCATCCTAGCAGGTGATTGGCTAATGACAGTGTACAGTACATCATCCTAGCAGGTGATTGGCTAATGACAGTGCTTTATTGGTGACCACAGCACGCTGTGCGCTCAACTGGAATATTAAAAGAGTGTACAGTACATCATCCTAGCATGTGATTGGCTAGTGGCAGTGTACAGTACATCATCCTAGCATGTGATTGGCTAATGACAGTGCTTTATTGGTGACCACAGCACGCTATGCGCTCAACTGGAATATTAAAAGAGTTACAGACTTTATGTTTGTGTTTTATTGACAAATACAGGAACTTGCTGACTGTACGACGAACTCACAATTTCTTCATACTGCATTCAGCCTCATGTAGCATTCATTTTATTTCGTTCATCGTACAGTCAGCGCGTGCCTGTATTGGTCAGTATTCATTATATTTCGTTCATCGTACAGTCAGCGCGTGCCTGTATTTAAAACACGCACGTCACAGTCTCTAACCTTTAAATGAAGCACACTTCATTAGCCAATGAAAGCGCGTGTTTTTACAATGCTCCCGTAATTTGTAGAATATGGAGAACCGTCTTCTATTTGTTAAATATCTAAAGAGCAAATTCTTTAGGAATAGTGGAATAACTCACTCCGGGAGACTGAAAAACAATCTAAATCTTGTTTTAATGAACACATTTCTTTATTTTTAATTCGAATAACATAAGTTACTATTAAAGATGTTTAGCAGTCAAGCCAAAGCTACTCTTAGCATTACAAGCCAAAGCTACTCTTAGCACAACAAGCCAAAGCTACTCTTAGCATAACAAGCTTCGAAAGGCCTTTGTTACTTGGAACACCAGCGACGAAATACTCAGCGCGCTTTCGCCCAGACCGCCATACTGGCACCTTACGGCAGCTGAAGAAAGAAAAGAAAAATATAAGTATAAATATAACTTGATTAATGTTTATCTCCTCTCTATTTGGGTATCTGGTTAGGGAAAACTGTCCCTCCCCCCCATGAATAATATGTGTTGGGGATATAGGGGTGAGAATGGGAATTGGTGGGGTAGGGGGTTAGCTGATTTACTCATTTTTAATCTCTACTGCTTTCCAACCATCTACTTTTACACTCCTTTTCCCATTTTCTTGTAATGAATTGTATGTACATCCATATTAACCTGATATGTCATGAATTGTGAAGTAAACCATCGGCTATACCTTATAGATTGCCACAGTAACGTAGTGGGCATCCAATTGTTGGCCCTTTTAGTTTGTACACATAAAACCTCCCGCAGTTGCGCACTTTGATTTGCTCGCTCCAGAGACAGCACTGCTTTCGCCAGTTAAAGCAGACTACACCATCGATGATACCCTTTCTTGGATGAGGGTGATATTGTGGCTGAAGTGTGTGGGAATAAATGATAAACAGTTAGGCAAGCTAACAAATCAGTTAAGTCGACAGTTCATTATCAGAGCATGGTACAGAGCCCTTTCTGGGAAAGGTTTTGCCACATTTTGGTATAATCACCTAGGTAGGTACAACTTTATTTAAACATGCTTGCCCTGTCAACTATATTGCTGATTTCCACAAGGGGCGTGTGGATAAAAATTACAAGCTTTAAAAAAATATAAACCTTAGTGTACTATTTATTTTCCAAAAAATATACCTATTATAAAAGTAATTATGTATCAAGTTCATTAAAAAATGAAGTTAAGTTAAGGAGTAGGAAAGATGTGAGTGGCAATTTTAGACTTGAATGAGGGGAATGACTCACAGTTGCGTAATGTTTCTGGAAGGGAATCCCATACTTTTGCCCCACTATATGAAAAACTTTTCTTAAAGTTTTCTGTTTTAGGGAGAAGCAACTGTAGCGAGGTAGTGGAACCCCTTATATTATATTTGGTAACATCATGCTTTTTAGTGAAAAGATCTGCAAGGAATTTCAAGAGTTTCCCAACCTTAAGCGTTCAAAGCTTCTTGGTGGGGATTTCGTTACCTCGGCACGTTCTCAGTTCACTGTAGATAACTTAGTACTTACTTTAATCCACCCAGGAACCAGTGTTCCACACCTCATTTTGGAGACGCACTTGGTCGCCATGGCATTACCAGCAGGGGGCAAAAACCTGTACCAGGCCTCCGCCAGACTATCACACATAGGCTGTTTAGAAGGACTTAGAACGAAGCTCATCGCACGGTCTGCAGCACTTAGCGGGGTAGGGGAGAGGCACTCGTTTTCTAGTGATAATACAGTAGACATTGTTATTCATGTGCACTTTATTCATAGAGACCAATCTCATAAGTCTGACAGAGGAATGTGACAGAGAATTGTGACAGAGAAGTGCGACAGCGAAGTGTGTTCATAGAGAAGTGTGACAGAGGAGTGTGACAGAGAAGTGTGACAAAGAAGTGTAACAGAAAAGTGTGACAGATCGAGAAGTGTGACAGAGAAGTGAAGTGTGCGCGCCTCACCTGCCCCAGTGAACCTGTAGACAAAGTTAGCATATCCCATCCCCACGCCATCTTGACAATTGGAGGAGTTGCCGTGTTTGTCATAAGTCACGTGAGCGTCGTTACCGCTCCAACATTCTCCCCAGAACTGAATACCAAAATACACGAAGCCGCCGCTGACCGCCACACGTGCACAAGCATCGATTGTCTTTTTCAGGTCTGACCAATCGATAATTGGAGGACTCAGTCGATAGTTAGCAATTAGTTTGGGGAGCGCCCTGTCTGATGTGCTGTCTTCGAAGCATCCGACGGGAAGAAATGGCTCTAGAGCTTTAAAAACACAAATATAAAGGTGATTCGTGTGTTACTAAGGTCGTCTGGATAAATATAAAGGTAATTCGTCGAATCGAACCATTTACAGATCTGGACTTTGAAAAACTAATTTACCTAAAGTCGACACTTTTTCCCAACTAATCACGTATTTTGGAATCATTCAACCTTGAGCATCATGTCTTTTCATAAATAGATTAGTTTTGATTCCACAAGGCATCGACCACCTACCTCGCGAATATCTGCCTTGACTACTTTGAGTAACACTGAACGAAGGACGGAGCTAGAATATCGTTAGAAAGTCCACGCAAGAGGAATATTTTACAAAAAATATGTTCTTATATAATCTGAACACGTGGAATTAGCTATCATGTATCCGTGTTGCGCAGGGACCAAGGACGGTGGATGTAGCAAAGGTTGGCACGAAACCGAGATGATTTTGAATAACGACAAAGCGAGCTATCCAATCTTCTTCTGATATAATGATGCCCAAGGTGTGTTTTGGATTTATTTTACTTTATACACATATACATACTTGATATAAAGTACAAATTGCTCGCATCGAACAACAAATTGCAGTTTTAAAATAACTTAAATAATTGAGACGTCATTAGTGTAGAATGGTGATCATGCCTTAAAGAGAGGTTAATTTCCTTTGACTCGAGAGGAGGAACTCCTTACTACTTTCTACTGTTCGCTTCAGATCAATATCGCAGCCATTAGCTTTACTGTCAAGAAAGCCGAACAGGTGCATTATCAGAGATCGCTGGCCAATCTGTTTCAGAGTGAAAAATTATTTACCGAAAGCGGAGGTGAATAGCTATATTATCGAAGACTTTTCACCGACACCAAAGATGAATAATTGTTTTAGTATATACCACACTTAACAATTATTCCCTCAGTGTCGGTGAATAGTGGTGGATATTTACCGAGCCGCTTTTAGTATATACCACACTGCAGGTGAATAGCCAGCACCAAATAGTTATTATATTTTCTGTCAAATGGAGAAAAACTCGCGCGAGGTGATCGCTGCTTCGCTCGGAGGTGAATATGAAATCATATTCACTGTTTGAGTAGCCAATCAGAGCGCGCGAAAAGTGATATTCACTGGTGTGGTATATGCACTAACAACGGATATTCACCTCCGGAGGAGTAGCCAATCAGAGCGCGCTAAAAGCACTATTCACTTGCGTGGTATATGTATACTAATGTGTTTTGTCGTAACGTCAAGAACTGGCATATACAAAAAGTTAATTAACCTCGTCATACTATTATTTGTACTCGTTTTTATTCACAGTCAACTTTAAGACGTAGTTCAACTCAATTTGATTATCCACAACAATAACGTTTCACTTTTACTTTGTCTCGTAACTGATAACGAGGAAGTTTACAGTGATGCCGGTGATTACAACCGAAAAATCAAGGTATATTTAAAATATCGTGTAATCCTATAGTTATTATCGCTAGATCGATCTATTTTCACCAAAGAAGACAATAACGCGGTAAAAGCATGCACGGCAAACGAGATCTCATGATAAATAAACACACAAACTTTCCACTCAATATCACAATAGCAATGTAAAGAATATGACTGAACGCTGTAAAGAAGTGTCTTGTCTCTTAACTGACAAGAGTTTAAGTTAAACTGTACAGATTATAATTACAGATGTAGCGCTATCCAAGGGATAAAGGTACCGTCGCTTGTTTCGCACAACCGCGTACCCTGGTGCATTTTAACTCTCTGTTCAGTTTAATAGCGGAATTAGTGCCCTCAATAAGTGCACGACTGAGATTTCTATGGACCGTCCATGCCTGCAGACATGCAACCCTTATTAGTACGTGTGTGGAGAAAAGTAACAACTAGAAATCTGAGAAAAACAGGAAAGAAACCTGTCTGTGAGTCATAGGGTCTGTTCGGTGTAAGGAAAAAAACCAGTATGTACGCTGTATGAGGAAAACACTACGTTACCAGCTCAGTTTTGGTTTCTTATTTAATGCGAACATCTAAAAAACATCTAAAAACTCCAATCAGAACAGCAACAAAACGCGGATGAAAATAAGAGTGAAAAAATATATTATGGAATTACTGTTTCTATGTCACTTACCTTGAGTGTAAGCAGCGAAGATACAGAAGCTAAATACGAGCGCCGCAATAGAAAACACGCGTGAAATATTCATCTTAGAAGAAGAAGCTGTAGACACCGAGTGAAGTGACAGATGAGCAGTTGATTGTGAGGAGATGAGCTGCACCGATGCTGTATATAAAGAGCAAAAGGAATCAGAAATCTGTCAACTTTAATATTGAAAATAAAGTAGGATTGGTTTAATGGCATTGGCACATCATTATTGGGTGTCACCGAATATACAATCTGGATATTTACAGTCCATCTGTCTCGAGTCTATCCGCCGTAGATACGTGATAAAGGAACTACATACAATACTCACCATCCCACAGCACGAGGCCTACGCCTATCCTTAGTTTCTGAGTTAATACGTTCGCGAGGTGTTACTTTTTGTCTTCTATTTGACTCTTTACTCTTCTAGTCAGCGAAGACACGCTGAATACAACGTCAGATATACCAACAAATGTTATTCACAATGTTCTGTAGCGTCGTACAAAAACCCGCCGGCTTCGTTGAAGAACGGCGACAGCGTTTTCCAACACAACTATTTTCCTTCTTGGTTATCCAATCTCAATTTAGCTCCTCAGAACACAAGTGGCTTGCTATCCGCTTACTACACTACATCAATTAATGTTCAAGGTTTTTGTTATTTGACCAGTGAGGAGTATTCATGACATGTAGTAGGCTCGGTGGATAGTAATTAGCCAAATCAACATACTCAGTGCGTAAGTTTGCCAAGGTCTTCCGGTCCATAAATTGTTCCATTTCAAGGCGTATATCAGTTTCTTTGCCAGTACCTGATCGATAGAACTAATAGTCGGGAAGAATTGCACATTATTTTCTTGTGCAACATTACAATTGATCGTCACGATGACCTTTATATAAATTTGAGTTTATACGAATAAGAGTATTCAAACAGACTCTTTCTATCAAAGCTACCATTGTTTCACGGATTAAAAGCTAATTTTGGGCTTTGAAATACATTTGAATTGATGACGGGGATTCAGTGTAACATGTCAGGTTATTTTGGGGAGACGATTTCCCACGGGCGTAGAGGGAGGTTGAGTTCGCGGTGTCACAGACATATATAATTACACGGAAAATTATGCTGGGAATTTTAAACTAACTAAAACCCTACCCTGCACCATAAAAAAACCCTAACCGGTCAGTAAACAAGATCTTACCCACCTAGAGCTAGGGTTCTCAACTAAAAACTCGCGAACTCAACCTCCCTCTACGCCCGTGGGAAATCGTTTGCCGTTATTTTGGGTCTCATGACACACCATATTCAATAGTGACACACCATATTAGGTATATAGTTACAATTGCACACCCTATTAGGTATATAGTGACACCAAATTAGGTTATGGCACACCATATTACGAAGTGGTACACCAAATTAGGTAATGGCACATCATATTAGGTAGTGCTACACCATATTAGGTAGTGGCACACCATATCCCCCATATTAGGTATAGTGGCACACCATATTAGGTAGTGGCACACCATATTAGGTATAGTGGCACACCATATTAGGTAGTGGTACACCATATTAGGTAGTGGCACACCATATTAGGTAGTGGCACACCATATTAGTAGTGACACACCATATTAAGTAGTGACACGCCCTTTCTGTGTGCATTGATCGATGCCAGTACCGCATGTGTGCCATCATTCGTTCTTTCAAGTCTCCTCTTCAGGCAACTCTATACCGGTCACGGAATCTCAGCTAAAATCCGTGGTCTGGGAACGAGTCTTAGAGTCACCGATGGAAACTTATATAGATCGGGTTGGCTGCGGAAGAGGCTACGTTCTTTCTATAATTTACCACTGTTGTTGGTGCAGTTGGGAGCTGTTGGTGGCGGCTAATGAGCATGTAATCTGACTCATGGCTAAAGATATAAACTTGAAAATTGCAAAGAACCGTGGACGAAAATCCTGCTGGTTGCTACGTTGGATCTAAGTCAGATCTAATCAGCCAAAATGAAAATGAATACGAAGTCCAAGGACTACGGCAAAGCTGACACAACGTAGGATTTTATATTGTATATTGAATATTACAATATTTCGGCTGGCCAAACCAGCCTTCTTCAGGTACTAGATGTTACAAGAAGGCTGGTTTGGCCAGCCGAAATATTGTAATATTCAATAATTATACAATATAAAATCCTACGTTGTGTCAGCTTTGCCGTAGTCCTTGGACTTCGTAAAGATATAACCCAGCGCGTGACCACACCTCTTTTCACAAAGGAAGCAGTTTACTTGCCCGGGTGATGTGGGGTGAGGGAGAGGTACTTCCCGGAATTTTGGGAGGCCGCTAAACGTTATGTGACTCAAGAACAAGGCTTTTAAATTCTGTTTGTGACATATGAGCAACATCAGCCGTGATCTATAGAATAATTTCGACCTCAAGATAAATAATGTACTACCGCGGGACTCGCCTCGTGTGCATGTGTCTAAGGATAATGCCTCCTTCAATATGCTGGTATATATTAATCAGCTGTAGGCCGCGGCGCGTGGGCAGTAAAAGACGGAAGCGAGACTGTATAAGAGCCGTTTTTTAGCGGCTTACATGTATGAGTAAATTAACACAAGAAACTTTTATATTACTTGAAAGGAAAGTCGCCCTCATCAACAGTGGCAGTTCCTGTTATTAGGGTTGCTTTAACAGCTGTCGATAATTCATATTTATGACAGGCCTTTTGGCATTTCTACACTCTTTCTATCAACATATATTAGGTATGGGATTAGTAAGCATTCTGTGAACAGGGTACAAGATACTCAAGTCCTGAAGCTAGGATAAACCCTGTCTAGACACCCTAACCCCGTATATCAATGTCGTCGCAAATGTGTGCAAATAGAGGACTTTTTTGTTTTGTTTTGTTTTGTTTTTGAAACATTCCTTTTTCTAATACTGTTTTAAGAAAAATAACCTCATTAAATTTGGAGCAACTGAAATGAACAAAAATATGTAACCGGTAATAACAGAAAACCTCAAATTAGGGAGCTTTAGTTACCCGAGATTAAAGCAATATGTATGGAAATGATGGTTAGTGTTGATACTAAAGTCAAGCTGCGTCATTTCAGCTAATTCCCTCTGATGTCGCATCGAATTTGTTTAATAAATTAATGTTTGACAGACGGGTTTTCACCACTTCAAGCCGTATTCCTCACACATGTGGAGTAGATTTTATTTCTGAGCGTTCAGGTTTTCCCTCTTTTAAAAATATATACAAATCTGATTTAATTAAACCAGTTGACTCAGGTTAATATAAAATTGTTAATAAATATAACGACTTAAAAACAAGCGATAGTCAGACTACAAGTGTGCTATGAAGCAACAGTTATGTTATCTATGTTACAAACGAACAAGCTCTTGCTGCTCTAATATTGTATACTGAGGATGTTTGTCCTAATATTGTAAGTTTGTTCAGTGGCAGCACCGTATTATTATATGACTTCATGACCGTGTACGGCTATGGTCGACATCTCCTACGGACTGTAACATTTCAACAAATTAAAGCTGGTTTTCAATAATTTTGAGCCATAAAATAAACATTTTATTAAACTCGCTTGCACGGTCCGTGCCTTTATGGATCCTCAGTTTTTGCTCAAATATTTTAATTGTTTATGCCTTGGCCTGCCCTTGGCCATACATAAAGCAGCAAAAACTCATCTCGATCCATAACTTCCGGTTTAATAAGAAGGTTGCTACTGACGTCCTGTGCTATTATTTGAACTGATTTTGTTATTTCTTATACCAAGACTGCCTTGGGTTTTCTCGTAACTCTCATGCAGTCATCTAGTCCAACATTTTGAATAAAAAAGAAATAATCTATTGCCAGAGACAGCTTGATCTCAGTACACGTGATGTGCGCGTGCTTACTGTACACTAACTAACGGCTCAGTCAGCTCAGCCATTTTTTTAACATAACCTTTAAATACTGCTTTGTAAAGGTCATATCACAGTACGAACCTGGTCTCTATCGAGTAGTTAGCACCTTGCTTCGCCTATTTCTTGTTAGTTCTTCAGTCCTTCATTCTCAGTCTAACTCCAAAGGCACGGCTGACCCGTTTGAACGTGTTTTTGCAAAGTTTGCCCACTCAGAGTAAAAGAGTACGTCACAGTAATTCTGGTAAGCCACTTTCTTACAATTATAGCCGAAGACCCTCCTCACGCGACATGGAAAATATATATCTGGAGCGTGGCTATGAAGCTAGACCAGGCTTCTTTGAAGACTTGACAAAACAACTTCCCGCACTCTTTGCTGCATGTGTTTTCTTGTCAATCAATGTATTCAAGATTTTTTGTCGTTTCTAAGAGATTGGTAAACTTGCTATTCAAGTAATAGGAAACTGATATTTTGAGGATCTCTCTTGTTCGAGCCGAGTTTGATGAACTGTTGTTTGTGCCGGTGAGTATCGCCTGATGCCAATATTGCTTTCAATTCTAATCTTAAACATCCGAATGTTGGATTTAGCTCATCAATGAATTTACGTTACAGAAACGCGTCAAATGGTAAAATGAATGGGAGATTATCAGACAGTGTAGTAACACAGATCCATAGTCTGTCGTCATATTGTCTCTACAACCCACAGGACAGGTGAACCAATTACTGTATTATGCTTTTAGTATTCCAAGGCTTAATGTTTGCCAACCAATGTGTACACGACATATCATGTTATGCGCTTTCGAGTTAATTGGAACCGTTACACAGGGGTGGAGTAGATTTTATGGAATGTCAAAAATGGCCGGAACTTATTCTAAATGAAAAATATAAACCATAGATTGAGATACGAACTGAAATAACTAGGCTTTTGCACCAGTGTGCCATGTTTTAACAGGTCTTGGGATTCATATGCTCAATTATAGATCGGATAAACATTCTCAGCTTTATAACTTTCTTATCTTTTCGGCCTTATTTAAGTTGTTAACTGGATCCGGTTTCATCTAGCTTGGCGTTCAAACACGCTCCATAGCGACAACAGGATCCTAGATATGCTATACTGAAATGCTTCTAGTAAGAATGTTATTGTTTTGATCTTGTTCCGTGTTTTATATTTTAAATAACATCTTCTTCCACGACTCAGTAGAGCCGGTTCTGGGGCTTCGCACTCTTGGTCTATCAGTCCGTGGTCTATCCCGGCAATGTCGGGTATCTGCTGATCGGGTTTATTTGACCATTTCCAAATCAGAGATAAAACGTTCCTTTGATAAGAACAGACTGTAACAACTTCTTCCGCTAGTTTTACAATAGTAAACTAAATAATATATTCGGTATAACTGATTTGGCATAACTCCTATTCAGTATCACATACTGCGAGTGACTGGATTGAAACGACGCCGAATAGTGATTCTTTGTCCAATACAGGATCGGTCAAAAATCAAATACGAATGCAAAATCTTCCTAGAGCCAGAGTTTTAAAGCTTAAAAACAGGAAAATCAACAATTTCCCTTTACCGATTCTTAAAATGCACTCAGTAGTAGCAAGAGTGCTTTTGTCAGCAAAATCGACCTTGCATGATCAAAGAGTCAAGTTAGTGAGAAGTAAAATTCATCAGTTTGGCAATAAATAATACTGATTCTCATCCAACGAGGATGAGAGTGAAGTCTTTGACGTGTTCTAACGGGAAGTCATGCTAATCTCCTGACACACGTGAACTGCCCAGAAATAAACTGGGAACTTCCAGGCAAGAGTTCGAAGTTGATATGATATTGATTCGTAATCAGGATGTGACGATTTGTTGAACACGTACAAAGAGGAACAGGAGACTGGAGGGAAACTAAGCTCCATGGCAAAGCCAAGACTACCGTAAAAGTCGATACAAGGTAGTTGTAATCGAAAACCATTTGTTAACAAGGCTTAGATCGTTCATTAGGGATTTCCTTTACTTCGCTTGTACATAAAAAGGCAGACTGCTTTAGCGAGACAACTTAAACTGGCAGTTATGATATGCTAACCTCTTACTAATAAAAAAACACCCTGCGCTCGTTATTATACATGTACTCATACGTGTATACGATCATAACTAATGTATACGTATATATACAGACGACAGACAGATAGAAAGATAGGTAGACCAATAGACAGCAAAATATACATTTGTATTTCAATGGCTATAATCAGTTTTTCTGTCAGTCTAGTTGATATGTGAGCGCTCCGGCAGTCAATAGTCCACGCCCTACCTATAAATAACGTTGAACAGATGTAATAATGACCAGTTTAGTTTCGCTACGTCAAAATATGAAAAGCAAGAGGCGTATAGATATTGTAATTATCTTAGATACTTTTCATTCGATGGTGCGTAGGAGTATAAGGTATTAATAGAATTGGGTTGACGAGAGCCGGGAGAGAGTGGAAGCAGTGTGGATTGTGAAACATTTCATGAACTAATTTCGCAATTTCAGCTATTGCGGACGTATGGTCACCAACCCCACAACGAGACCTGAGACTCTAAGATGGGGCTGACCACGCGTAGAAAACGTAGTCTAGCAATACAAAGTATTGTGGACACTAATACGAGCGGTGAGCATGAAGGTTTCGCTATTGTCCACTTGGTCGGTCACCAGCTTCATCACATGACGGTCCACCATGATTTTGCTATTCACTTTGAACCGAAAATATACTGATAAACACGATATTCACTAACGATATGTGAGGGTGGTGTTTTTATACTAACTATAGTGAGGGTGGTGTTTTATTGCCTAAAGCTTATCCAGTCTCATGAGCCCACAATGTTTTAGGTAACCTTAGATTGCTGAATTGAGTTTCATGCAGTCACTCAAGGTGATATGGATACAAGGAACCTTAATCAACCACGACGGCAACGTCTAGGATGACGGCATAAAACAATAGCCTTTAATTACAAAATACAACTGAACTGCACGTTGAAATGCACGCAGTCGCCTACATTTTCACCATTTTATGCAAAAACACAACATGAAAACCACAAATTGTACGTTTTAAAGAGGACGCGAACGTCAGAACTGGTAATTCACTCGGTTTTTCAATCGGCGTGAACGGAACTCTATACTCATCATATTTTTCGAAAATCTGGTTGTGAAAAACAATTCAAGGCGAACAAGGGAAATAGTACACACCAAATTTCGGCAGAAAACTTTTCTACGTCCCGTCGTCATTGCCGTCGCCGTCCTGGTTGCTTCAAGTCATTCTACTTGTCTCTCTTTGTTCTGCTGTTTTTTTTTTTTTACTGAAATTTAAATCCATTGATTGTCTCCTTTATGATATCGATATCATATTAATTCGCGTGACAACAACTAGGTACACGTAAGTATTAATGACTGATTTTACCGAAGAAAGATTTTTGTTATTTAGTGAAGGTCAGTGCTTAACAACCAGTGTGGGCTGGCAACCCTACTGTAACAGTGATATACCTAATATGATACTCAGTCCCGACCATTTAGCGTGCATATATATTGTATACATATATTCGTTATTTTGCGTATTACCGGAACACCGACTCAAAAGGTTTATATAACACGGATTGAATATGATATTCTTTAAAGTTCCATAACCGACTGACGCCCACGGCCACGAGAACCAACTACGAGGCACACACTGATGTCTAGGTGTTAAGTTGCAAAGTTTAAGAAATGATGTTATTTATGGCAAGAATGTTGGATAATGTGGTTTCTTTGGAGATAGATACGTGAGGGGGAAGGAGGGGGCAGACTTCACCGTTTGCAACCTGAAATGTTATTGGTTACCCAAACAATAGCCTACCCCTAGAACAATACAAACCCTAACCCTAAAACAATGGGATTCTTTATCAGTGAAGTCCAATAGGATACGACCTACAGAACAGTGAAGTCTAACCGGGAAGGAGAGGCATCCTCCACTCTCTTTATTCATATGTATACATACCTCTTTACTTTTGTGTGTGGAATAAACGAACCCTTGAAAAGTGCCGCTCAAACGGAAGATAACACAATAGGAACAATTTCCACCTTCTCTCGTACAAAATGTCTCGTTTGGATTTTCTACACCCACAATAGGCCCATTTTGACGATGTTGTGCAGCATTGAAAACAAAAGCATGTGGCCCGCCAAAAACCAGAATGTGGCCCGCCAAAACTCAGTGTTGCATGACAATCTTTTGTTTTCTTGATTGCTTGTATATTGATCTCAATGCGCGCGCAACATCGTCAAAATGGCCTATTGACTCTTCTTAATATTTATGCGCATATAATTAGCTACTGGAAAACGAGGCTATCCCCGCATCGTTGCTTAGCTGAAAAGCAAAATGGCGTCGCGGACGGAATATTGCTGTGTTCCTCTATGCGTTGGAGACAAAAGAAAAATCCTGAATTGTCCTTTCGAACTCGGATGCACATTGCGGCATCCTCGATGCGGGGATAGCCTCGTTTTCGAGTAGTGAATTAGATATGCGCATAAATATTAAGAAGAGTGAATAACAAGTCTAGTTTGATTAGATAAAATAAAATAGTAATAACAATCTAATACTCCCCTTGTCCGCTGGCATCTCTAATTTGGGGTTCCTGTGGTAAAAGAGATGAAGAGGCTTGGGGGAAAGAGGAAGGCTCCAGTCTCCCTCTTCTCTTTTCTTCCCCTGCCACAGGAAGCCCATACTCCGAGTTCGAAAACAGGCTAAGGTTGGTATTAATGCGTGGGAACATTAGTAGCTTAGTGTTGGTTAATTATTAGCGCTTTTCATATAATCATCAATACTATAAATTCGTAATGTTACTGCTACTGTATATCCGGCCACTGCTGTTTTATTCCATATTTATTCCTAACGTACACAGAATTTCAACCATTGTCAGTTGTTCCTGTCCTGTAGAGTACACTATCAGTACATTTACTGTTCATATCGGTTGTCGCAAAATAAGTTAATTTGAGTCGAACTCATATAATCCTTCTGCTTTTCTTTAATTTATGCTAAATGGGAGCCCGCCGTAAGCAAGTGCATTGTGCAGCAGGTAACTATACACAAGGACTTGATAGAAAATACACAAGGACTTGATAGAGTGACTTTATAGCTAATTGTATTAATCAAATTTTGCTGAACCACACTGAATTAATTAATAATATGCTGTAATCCTGTAAGTCTGCAGTGCAACAGTTGCGTTCTGAAAAGAAAAAGAATAAAACGTCAAATAATTGCTCACCGCAAATCTTCTATGTGACCATTTTTTCATAGCCTGCGTCGCATCCGAACTGAACCCCGGACTTAACCGGGGTTCAGTTCGGATGCGATGCAGGCTATTTTTTCAGAGATGCGTTTTTAATAACTGTATGATCAACTAAAAGTCGACTAAGGTTTGCTAACCGCCGTGGAGAGTGAGTAGCAGCTGACGTTTCGAGCGCTAGCCCTTCGTCAGAGCGTCATTTGCTAGCACTCGAAACGTCAGCTGCTACTCGCTCCTCCCGGTGATTAGCATACCTTAGTCGACTTTCAGTTGATCACACCAGTGTTTATATTCCCCGCCGACGCAGATCAACAATAGTTTTTACATCGTATCCTTTAATACTGAACTGCTGTGTTTATTCAAGAAGATGGAAGACATATCTGCTATGTATTAACCATTTTATTCTATTGAAAAAAAGACTAAAATCACTGATATTCCTTTGCCCCCTTTATTTCCCGCGTATTTGAAAAGGGAGTTTTTAAGCCAAACTAAATAAATGAAGTCAAATGAACTATTTCAGTACAGTTAACTCAGTCTCGCATATCATATAATAAAGACTATACTACCCGTAGCGTACCTGCTATCGTACCTGCTATCGTACCTGCTATCGTACCTGCTATCGTACCTGCTATCGTACCTGCATGGTTAACATAAAGTGTGTTTGCCACCAGCTGGGGCCTTACCTCTAAATCAGTCTATTTGCGCCACAATAACGCAATTGGCACGTAGGAGCTCGTGGCAACTTGAACACGAAGAACCTCCCACAATTACGAACACTGATTGGCACAGTCCTGAAGCAGCAATCTTCTTGCTGATGGAAACAGACCTAGAAAGAAAAAGAAACGGGATTGTACGCTCGTTTGAAAAAGAAAGTCCTCGAAAGTCATTATGCGTTCGAGTTGACCGTATTCTAGCTAGAATAAAAATAGATGGAATAGTCTCTGGAAATCACTGGTTCAGGTACATTTTGCAACTGATTTTGTACTGTAAGCTACAAACACTTGCTGAGATATGATATTCAGGATACAGTTAGTACTGATTCAAGTGGCAAAAAAAATATTCGATATACGCAATTTTGTAGTGATCATTCAGTGTATTGTTATTTGGCCAGAATGCGGTCAATCGATCAATTCCACGACAGTTGAGGGGTTGGAGGACGTGGATCATGACCCGGATACGATATCACACCGCCATGGGAAGTAAGGTATCAGTTGTAACCATAACAACGATTTGCTGCACGTCAGGCGTGCGCTCTACCACTCTTGAGTTTAGCAATTCGTGGGCCATTTCACCTTACCGTTCAATTAGACTTTATGTAACAGTCTGGTGACACAAGCCATGTGGGATGCATAGACAATTATACTTACCATCTTCTTAACTGCCTTATCAATGACGTCATAGGGTAGATCTCCTCTCATCCAACCAGGGCCAATAGTTCCACAGTGATTGAGTGGTGGACATGATGTCGCCATCACATTCCCTGCTGCGCCCGCAAACCTGTACCAGCGGGCCTTAACAGGGAGAATGAAGTCACACTTGGGCGTGACACCCGGCAGAAGCTGATGAGATACGGCACGGTCTGCGTCACTTAACTGTCTGTATGTAGCACTGGAGCACTCGCGCTCTGAAATAAAGTCACTTTATTGATAGAGGGTAACACGTTTACCGCTAACATGTATCTTAGTATTCTTCCACATGGCCCTCTGTTGACTTAGTCCTATAACGGTTTTACGTCCTTAGCTGAGAAGACGTGACGTATGCCGTGGAGTAAAGAAGTCAAGCTTAAGGCAGTTAACGTAGGGTGGATAAACTTGTGTGATAGGAATAAGCCGTCACAAATGAAGAAAGGAGAAAGGCAGAGTATAAATTAAAAATTGAATGAAAATAAGCAGCGACGGCACAACCGTGAAGTTGGCATGTGCGGAACAAGGCTTTGGGATTAATTATAATAATTTGAAAAACGCAATAAAACGTCCGAATTGACTCCAACTAATCAACCAGTGACTAATCAACCAGTGACTAATCAACCAGTGACTAATCAACCAGTGACTAATCAACCAGTGACTAATCAACCAGTGACATGTAATACTTCAAAGGGCTTTCAGCGGATATTTCTGCCCCGTATTTAACATTCCATTCTGCCTTGTGTTTGTTCTCTTATCGGATGCACAGATGACGTCACAACGTGAAGGGAACAAAGAAGTGCACCATGAGACGCATATAGTAAATGCAAACTAAAAACTATGAAAATATCCACTCAAAACGAATTGATAAATGTGTCTTCTAATAACACACGGCTCTTGACCAATCAGGGCGTGCGTTTCGGTCTTATTATTATATAAAACAGTATATAAGAGTGTTAGAGAATGTGTATCGGTAACAAACAATCATACCCTCTCCCAGGAGTCTGTAAACAGAGTTGACCCAGTCCTGTCCAACTCCAAACGTACACTTGTCAGATCTGCCATCCTTGTCATAGGTCATGTGAGCCTGCGGTCCACTCCAGCACTCGCCAAAGTACTGTATGCTGAAGTACAGGTAACCCTGACGTTGTGCTGCAGCTGCACATGTCTCGATGATCTCAGTGAATTCATCCGCTGACCACTTTACAAATCGATCGCGGTAGTTTGCGATGATCTGCTGCATCGGTCGAGCTTTTCCTCCACCGTCTCTATAGCAACCAACCAACTCATATTTGTTACTGGCTGATGATTGAATTTGATAGATTATTCACAAACACGTTAAGCACACTGTTCGTAGTCTATAGCGGTAAGGTGTGCCACGTAATTATTATTCGATCGGTTGCCACTCTAGAGGAAGAGAAAACTCATTTCTTAGTAGTGTTCGTGATGTTACTTCGTTCTAAAACAACGAATAATTTGGTATTTATAGTAGTTTGTCTGGATACTCTCTTCAGTGCTAGACGTTTTGAACTTAGGGACCTTGATCATCTACAAATAAAAACAACAAAGTCTATATTCTGATATTTGGCCTGAAATCATTCGCAAGAAGACCGTAAAGCTTCAGGAGACAGAATATGGGCCACAGGAATACGTTAGAGACTCGGTGATCATAAGATCAGTTAAAGTCGTGACTAATAGTCTATACTTCAAAGTGAATTCAAATGTGGCTCATTCAGAAGGGAGCCTTACCTTTTATTGTTGACATTTCATGTGTACACAGAAGAGCCACCAAAGCAAAAACTCCCAAGCCGCACGCCCTCATGATTTCAAATGATTCCCCACACCTTACACAATTTAGGAGTTCACGGAGTTTTTTTGTGAAAGACTGATAAGTCTCGTGTGCGCCTTCCGTATTATAACTGCCTTGCTTTACTATCGAATGAGTAAAAGCTGGGCTTTTTAAAACCTAACTCGCTGAGGAGTCAACTGTTTAAGATGACTTTCCGATCTGTCAAGGGCGACAGGTGGAAGTGGTAAGCCATACAGAGCCTTTCCAACTCACAGTTTCGTCTAACGATGTTGACAGTAGACTGATTAAAACTCGGCCACCAACGCA
Source organism: Actinernus sp. WN-2022 (assembly GCA_030867875.1). Classification (NCBI taxonomy): domain Eukaryota; kingdom Metazoa; phylum Cnidaria; class Anthozoa; order Actiniaria; family Actinernidae; genus Actinernus; species Actinernus sp. WN-2022. The sequence goes on along the minus strand of JAOWCC010000936.1, from coordinate 82,063,704 downwards.
CTGAAGATTATAAGTTGTCTCAAAGGTTTCGCGGCACTCACAAAATGAATTGAAACGGTTATTGGCGTTCATTGAACACCATCATATTTAAGACAATGAATGTTTGCTTAACAAAGTTGTTGTTTTTACTTAGACCATAAGAATTAAACCCATTCAGGACAATTTGTGTTTATTTTGTGTTTCTTCCTTCATCCAAATGATACAATATCTGCAATATCATTGAATTAATTTTGCGTTATTAGACTTTCCATCTCGATTTCACAGAGCATGATTTCATTACCGGTAATGATTAGGACCGCCGATTGTCAGTTCAACAGAACGTCCAACAACGAATCTCAGAACAAACTTTGCTTTTGTGAAGAAATCAAATTTCGTATCATTGTTTCAATGTTTGGCTACGAATTAAAAAAAAGCCGGATTCAGTATCTTTCTTCAGCTTAGAATGAGCTAAAGTCTTGGTTTTGTTCTTCTTATGATATGTAAATGCTGAATAGCCTTGCTGTTTATTCAACTGTTTTCTAGTTGGCGATGACCAATGAACGCTTTTCAGTTTCATTACTGCTGTGGGTGACTCGCCAGGGCCCTGTTTGTCAAAGCCCGCTAATCTATATAGGATTAAGGGTAAGTTTGATTTGCTAACGTATAACTCGTGGACTACTGACTTGAGATTAAAAACTTATTGCTTGATGACCTTGATGAGAAATGAGTAGTACTACCATTATACTTGTAATCCTAGACTGATATTGAGAAAGCCACGCCAAGAGAAGCAGAATTCTCGGTTACAATTTAATCCAGGATAAACGCTAATCAGACTGAGAAACTCAGGCCTGTACTTTTGAGCTGCGTGCTCTGCCGTTAATCACACAAATCGTGTACTTTCGATCAAAAAGAGCTAGTTTTTTTCGAGTCAATTTTCTGCTCTTTCTTTTACCAATACAATAAGGAAGATGTCACCGGATTGCACCTGGGAGCTGAACAAATGTGTCCCTGTTTACCAAAGTCATACTCTGTTATATAAGCAAACCAAAGTCAGCATGTATTATCGATGTTCTTTCTTTTTAGCATTACTGAGAATTTGACAGCACCTCCTCCTAGCTAGCTGCAAGTATTAAAACTTCGATGCCATGCACAGCATCGCCAGAAATAAGCGACATTTAGCAATTGTCAGCGGCGTTACAAGTAGGTCGGCTCTATAGTCGAGTGGTTAGGGCGTCGGCCTTAAAATCCCGCGACCGGAGTTCGACTCCTACGGGGGACACCCATTTTTTTTTTTTAACTTCTTTTTCTCCTTTCTCAGTTTTATTTAAGCTTTTCCTCTATTTTTAAGCTATTAGAGCCGCCTTCCATACTAAAATATTGTTGTTTACTGTCTCTCAAGCCTCAAAACGGGCACGAATGGGAGATATCGCTGACCACAATTAGTATCGCAGACTCTTCTCTATAGGTCCGGCTAGGGCCTATTTTTAAAAAGGGACAATTCATTTGAATAACTGCTGGTCAGTTACAAATACACTGCAGTTTCATAAGGAGAGAACAAGTTGTCCATTGGTATGTGTTCGTGGTGTTTTAGACGCTCGTGGCCAGAGATATGTTGGTCTCAAGACAGCCAAATTTACAGGATTTAGCGCACAAAGATGGCCAAGATCGAAATATTCAACTGCAAAAACGAAACCGCAAAGAAATCCACAGCTGCTCTAATGGCATTTAGTGACGACGATGAAGCCTTCGTTCAGAAGGCCTGCTATAGACATTTTGCAAAATACAGTATATTCCACCTCAGAATCCAAGTTATAAACAGTAAGTAAGCTCTTTTCTCGCCAATTCTCACTCTAGCTCTGTAATAATTTGAGTCAAAACACTCGTTTATGTTTGAAAAAAAACGACACCTAAAATTCACGAGCTGATTATAGAAATGTAGGTAGAACTATTTAATTCATATTGTAGATTGAGATCCTGGTTAGACATTTTTTAAATCGTACTCAGGAAAGTGAGAAATCGAGATTAAGCGTTTTCCCCCCATAGTTTGCTTGTAATTTTATACGAACTGTGTTTGCTGACCTCTGAGCCGAAATTGATATTGCACAATCGGCCGTGTCGCGTTTTTCTGGCGATGGATAGTGTTCACATATCCCTCGCACGCGATTAATAAGAGGTATTTACTATGGCGTAATACTTGTGCATTTGTGATTCCCGCTTGGGTTTCCTGTGTTTGTATATGCGGATCGAAATGTGGTTTATTAGATATGGTAAACTTGGTGGGCTATGATTGCTCAGTTTGCGGTCCATAACGTCCCGTACGGACTTTCTGTTAACTTTTGGTTTCAAAGAAAAAATGAAGCAAAGGTGCTTTTGAACACTTTTGATCCATATACTAAACATCTTATTAAACTCACTTGCTTGGTCCGTACCGTATGTTATGGACTTGGTCCGTACCGTATGTTATGGACTCGGTCCGTACCGTATGTTATGGACCCGATCCGTACCGTATGTCATGGTCTCGGTTCGTACCGTATGTTATGGACTCGGTCCGTACCGTATGTTATGGACCCGATCCGTACCGTATGTCATGGTCTCGGTTCGTACCGTATGTCATGGTCTCGGTCCGTACCGTATGTTATGGACACGGTCCGTACCGTATGTTATGGACTCGGTCCGTACCGTATGTTATGGACTCGGTCCGTACCGTATGTCATGGTCTCGGTCCGTACCGTATGTTGTGGACTCGGTCCGTAACGGCGTAAGTTATGGATCCTTGTTCCCCCCTTTTTCTTTATAAACCAGGAAAGAACTCGGTGCATAACTTACGGTACGGACCGAGCAAGTGAGTTTAATAAGAGGTATAGACTCAAAAGTTTTAGACAAAATAAAATGGAATATTACTGGTAAATAATTGCAGAATAAAGACGAATGCAATGCAGGAGACAAAATTACCAACAAAATCAATTAACAACTCCTGAGACAGTGACTACAAGGAATTTTTACTGAATGGTCAGCAGAACCCGTCAGGAGAAACAATAAAAATCACATTTTGCTTATAACAAATGAGCAAGGGCACCAACAAATTCTAATTAGACTACTGACTCGAACTGACCGGCCAACGGTGCGTTCTTTCCTTGATATCAGAAGGTTTCTATGGAATTATAGACAAGTAAAGGCAACGTCTGCCATCCGTTTTGAGATTTATTTTGTCACTCAGCTGAATGTCAATCAGTTGCGGCATGATTAGATTCAGAAATGAGATGAATAATAGAACAGCGGTTTAACGATGAACATATTGACGCGTGGTGGAAAAAAATATCGATGATAGCAGCGCGGAGGGAAAATCTGCACAGAAAACCACTGGGTTCAACAAGGGCCTCGTGTATCATTTCATATTTATTGCTTGGTTTATTACATGTGACAGCTGATGTGAAGGCTTTAGATGAGAAAAATGACATATGTTGCTGCTTTGTCCTTAGTTTTAGCCTCTTTCATTGATGAAATGAAATTATCTTTATTTCCCCTTTTAAACTGTTATGCGGTAGAACTGATTTCTCAATAATCCAATGTTAGTGCCGGGTTTATCACCATCGTTGGGTCTTGAGGTGGATTACGTGCTAATTGCCCTGTAGGAAGGAAAAAACATAACTTACAATAAGACAAATGTGAAAAACACATTGCTATTAGAGATTAGTAGAAACCAACTAGTGTTCTATCACCAATCCTGCAATCTGATTTGCTAAGCTACTCACTATCTATTCTGTGATAGATAGTGAGTAGCAAAGTGATAGATAGTGAGTAGCGAAAAAAACCGGCTTTCAAAAGCAAAACAATGGCTGGGAAGTCATCAAAATGTTAAAAAAATTTTTGCTTCAGTTTAAGATTGAACTATATATATACTAGTTGGTTTCTGTACTAAAACAATTAGACTACTCGCTCTCAGTTTCTATTGCTGATAATTGAATCGGAGCTACGCTGCTCGTCAACTGTCAGCCGATAGAAACTTCGAGCTCATAGTCTAATTGTTAATTATAAACGAATGATAGACTTCATTTGGTCAGGCCAACAACTGTTCCGTCTTACTTATAGTGGTTTAAATATCATCCCGGTAACCCTTTAGAATACATGAATCGTAGTAGAGAGTTTAGTGTGTAGTACGGCAGGATAAGGTACTAACTACTCACCTAACCTCTATTGCCACAATAGCGGAGATAACAGCCAGGTAAGACTAGGTAACTTTATTAATGTAAATGTTAAGCTGTCTATCGTCACTGACCTAAGCTCCATTGCCACAATAGCGGAGATAACAGCCAGGTAAGACTAGGTAACTTTATTAATACTACCGTGAATGTTAAGCTGTCTATCGTCACTGACCTAAGCTCCATTGCCACAATACCGACGATAACAGCCAGGTACGTCAGGTAACCTGTACACATAGAAACCACCGCAGTCCCGAACACGGATGCTGACTTCAACTTCTCCGCAACCGCAATTCACGAGTCCGTCATTGCTGCCTGAGAAACACACCTTCCTATCTACTGCGCCGTCGGTAACATTGGGGAGCACTCCCTTCATCCAGCCAGTTTCAATCGTACCACATCGGCCTCTAAGGGTGCACTCGGTAGGCATGCGGTCTCCCGCAAGACCTGTAAACCTGTACCATCTGTTTGGTATGAAGTGATCGATGGTTTGTTCCTCTCTGTCGCAATGTCGGTTATATTTGTCAGTATGCGGCGTAAAATCTTTGGCTCGATGAGGGTCTGTCAAATTGGTGTAATGCAGGCATTCTTTTCCTGTTAGAAAGAGTTTTATTAATATAATTTATATCATTTTATTTTTTAACAAATAGATGTTAGTGTTCCATGTTCTATTTAAGAAATAGAAAACAGTGTGTGTGTTACCATAGAGCTATAGAAACACGAGTGGGAATTGGGGAACACGAGCCCGAGTGGAGAGTGATTCTACTGCTATTCTGAGTTCTTCCAATCTTACACAAGTGATTTGTATTACTCTATAGAAACACGGGAATATGTTTTATATTTCCTTTATACCGAGTAAAATCACGGAAATATGCTCGTTTTATTTGATAATCAAAACGCAAATTATCCCAACTAACTTAATTTAGTAGTCAACTGTGTTCTATCACGAATCCTGCAATCTCATTGGCTAAGCTACTCACTATCTATTATAACAATAAAGTGTCTGTCGAGGGACTATCGGCTGATAGACGCGGAAATTTGATGTTCTTAAAACAAATATTCGATCTCGGGATTATTTGCTACTTTTGAGAACATCAAATCTACAAGGGAAACTTTAAGTCGATAGTTCCGAGACATACACACTATATTTGTCGTTATTGTTCATCACAAAATTGTCTTCCGCTCTCGCAGGGCACTATTATACAAATAGAGTGTGTCCGTCGAGAAACTATCGGCTGATAGCAGGCAAGCTATTCGTTCACAGGCGCCTACTATCTGGAATAGTCTCCCCCTCTCTCTTCGCAACTCTTTAAATGTTGGTAATTTCAGAAATAAACTTATTTTTTTTCCTACATGATCGCTAGTACTTTAAAAAAATATTGTTTTATAAATAAAGCTTGTCATTTAATAATTATATAGCTTTTCTTTGCAAAAAAAATTAATTCAAAATACGGGTAATAATGTCAATTATAAATACAGGCAATAAGGCACATATCAATAAGCAGTTTATTTATTATTTACTTTAAATTTGTAAACTATAGATATTTTGTGTGTATGTGTGTTTGTTAATTCACTAGTTTCTCTCCATCTTGTAAAAGAAATAATTCTTGTAATGTTCTACTATCTCTACTGACCATAAGCCATTTAACCTCTGGCTTTGGCTTTTCTTCTGTACGTTCTCCCTTGTAGTATTTGTAAATAAATTGAAATTGAAATTGATAGTTGCCCGCGGAAATTTGATATTCTTAAAACAAATATAAGTCCTAGAACGAAGTTCGAGGGCTTATATGCTAGTTTTAAGAACGTCAAATTTCCAAGGGAAACTATCAGCCGTTATAGCTCACCACAAAATTTTGGCGCGCGCTCATTGGTCAAAAGCGATCACGTGACGTGATAGTTATCATCCGACAAACACACTCTATTTGTCGTTATTGATCATCACAAAATTGTCTTCCGCTCTCAGCGGGCACTATTATACAAATAGACTGTGTCCGTCGAGGACCTATCGGCTGATAGTTGCCCGCGGAAATTTGATGTTCTTAAAACAAATATAAGCCCGAGAACGAAGTTCGAGGGCTTATATGCTAGTTTTAAGAACATCAAATTTCCAAGGGAAACTATCAGCCGATAGTTCCGAGACAGACACAGTCTATTTCTCGTTATTGTTCATTACAAAATTGTCTTCCGCTCTCAGCGGGCTGCGCACTATCGCCTGATAGTTTGCCTCCGCGGTAGACAATTATCACGTCACGTGATCGCTTTTAGCCAATGAGAGCGCGCCAATATTTTGTGGTGAACTATAACGCCTGATAGTTTGCCTCCGCGGACGACAACTATCATGACACGTGATCGCTTTTAGCCAATGAGCGCGCGCCAACATTTTGTGGTGAACTATAACACCTGATAGTTTGCTTACTCGGACGACACGTGATCAATTTTATTCAATCAGAATCGGAGAAAACTTTGTGGTGAACTAAAACTCGATCAGTGCAGGACGAACACCATCATGCCACGTGATCGCTTTTGGTCAATGAGAACGCGCCAAAATGTTGTGTTGAACAATAATCTGTGATAGATAGTGAGAGCGAAAAAGTCAAAAACATAACGCTAAATTCCAATAAAAACGATGAGACTAAGTAAATAACGCTGCTCGTCAACTATCAGCCGTTAGGGTTAGCTCACCACAAAATTTTGGCGCGCCCTCATTGGCTAAAAGCGATCAGGTGGCGGCAGTAGAGAGCTGAGAGCGAAAGACAATTTTGTGATGAATAATACACGACTTTCATAATGGCCGCCTCCAGCCGCCTCCTAATTTGCATAATTTGGAAGATAAATCTGTAGGGGGAAACCAATGTTACTACATGAAAGATCACATTAAAACTAGTAATTGTTTTGAGTTTTAGAGCAATGTGGAAAATTGCTGTTGAGCTATGAGCATTTGTAATGCAGAAAAACATGAAAGCGAGGCTATAAAGGCCTCCGTTGTTTTTCTCATACAAATCTCTCTAATTTCAACTGGCTGTAACTTCATTGATATATAAGCTACAGCACTGAACTTTCACAAGTTCACTAATGTCGACATGCTCTTTCACATGGTAATGTTCATAATTTCTATACATGTGGATAAACTACCGAAACGGGAAATCACATATGCAAATTAAGAGGCGGCCATTATGAAAGTGGTGTATACGACAAAAAGTGTGTCTGTCTCGGAACTATCGGCTGACTAGTTTCCCCTGGGGATTGTTTTAAGAACATAACATTTCCGCGGGCAACTATCAGCCGTTATAGTTCACCACAAAATTGTGGCGCGCGCTCATTGGCCAAGAGCGATCACGTGACGTGATAGTTGTCGTCCGCCGAGGCAAACTATCAGGCGTTATAGTTCACCACAAAATTTTGGCGCGCGCTCATTGGTCAAGAGCGATCACGTGACGTGATAGTTGTCGTCCGCGGAGGAAAACTATCAGGCGATAGTGCCCGCTGAGCACGAAAGACAATTTTGTGTTGAACAATAACGCAAATAGACTGTGTCTGTCTCGGACCTATCGGCTGATAGTTTCCCTTGGAAATTTGATGTTCTTAAAACTAGCATATAAGCCCTCGAACTTCTTTCTCGGGGCTTATATTTGTTTTAAGAACATCAAATTTCCGCGGGCAACTATCAGCCGATAGTTCCTCGATGGACACAGTCTATTTGTATAATAGTGCCCGCTGAGAGCGGAATACAATTTTGTAATGAACAATAACGGCAAATAGACTGTGTTTGTCCCGGAACTATCGGCTGATAGTTTCCCTTGCAAATTTGATGTTCTTAAAACTAGCATATAAGCCCTCGAACTTCGTTCTCGGGCTTATATTTGTTTAAGAACATCAAATTTCCGCGGGCAACTATCAGCCGATAGTTCCTCGACGGACACAGTCTATTTGTATAATAGTGCCCGCTGAGCACGAAAGACAATTTTGTGTTGAACAATAACGCAAATAGACTGTGTCTGTCTCGGACCTATCGGCTGATAGTTTCCCTTGGAAATTTGATGTTCTTAAAACTAGCTTCGTTCTCGGGCTTATATTTGTTTTAAGAACATCAAATTTCCGCGGGCAACTATCAGCCGATAGTTCCTCGACGGACACAGTCTATTTGTATAATAGTGCCCGCTGAGAGCGGAATACAATTTTGTAATGAACAATAACGGCAAATAGACTATGTTTGTCCCGGAACTATCGGCTGATAGTTTCCCTTGCAAATTTGATGTTCTTAAAACTAGCATATAAGCCCTCGAACTTCGTTCTCGGGCTTATATTTGTTTAAGAACATCAAATTTCCGCGGGCAACTATCAGCCGATAGTTCCTCGACGGACACAGTCTATTTGTATAATAGTGCCCGCTGAGCACGAAAGACAATTTTGTGTTGAACAATAACGCAAATAGACTGTGTCTGTCTCGGACCTATCGGCTGATAGTTTCCCTTGGAAATTTGATGTTCTTAAAACTAGCTTCGTTCTCGGGCTTATATTTGATTTAAGAACATCAAATTTCCGCGGGCAACTATCAGCCGATAGTTCATCGACGGACACAGTCTATTTGTATAATAGTTTCTCAACAGGCAGTGTGTGACGGTTGGGGATGTTAAACACCGGTTTGATCAACTAAAAGTTAATAGGCTAACTGCCATGGCATATCAAACAATTGTTGTCGTTCAGAGTAATATTTGGGCCTGACTAGATGCGAGTGAGGCATACGCTCATCCATTCAAATTTTGCTAAAATGATTCGATTTTTTTAATCGCATTTCCTGAACGTGTTCTAGTATTCGACGATCCGTCCTGCTTTCCAAATATGGAATATATTGACCATATATGGAATATGACAGGGAGCATCCTAAGAACGGGCGATTTCATTGGCTATAAAAAGCTCGAGCTCAGCGTGCAGGAGAACCGCGTGGATTTTATAAAACAAACAAAATATGGTTCATCTATGGCCTAAGGATAATGCATGTTCGAGGTCTTGAAAATCGTTTTTTTTTATAAATTACGGGCGCATCCTAAGAACGCGCGATTTCATTGGCTGTTCAGCAATGCTTGATTTTCTTATAATGCATGCTCGAGCATTTATTTCCATGTCGATTTTTAATACTATAAAACAAAATAAGATGGTTCTCCTATGTCCTATAACAAGATAATGAGCTTTCGAGGTTTTGAAAAACTGCTAAATGCACTCGCGTTTCGCTTTTGCATCCGCAATTTTTCAAGACCTCGAGCGTGCATTATTTTGTTGTTTTAAGGACGGTGCCTCCTATTGTCAGCACGCATGCCGTTCTGCGCATCTTGCGTCCCGCGGGTCATCCCGCGAGACAGGCCATTTGCAGAAATATTTTGAAAAAGCTGTGTTAATTGTGTAATTTGACAGACAGAAAGATGAAGGATTTTAAAATACGGTCGAAAGATATGCTTGAGAAATGAAGGCGATTTGGGAAATCTTTAAATTCCACTACACGGCCACGAAAGACAATTTTCAGCTGAAAGTGAAATGGTATTAAAAGAGCCGACCATTTCAATGATTTATCATGGGGAGATGGTCGAAGAATCGTAGATTTAGGAGATTTACCCGACCAATTGAATGAAGGTTGTTTGGACTGCCATGAATCGCTGCTGTCTTTTCGCCCAGCACCTTGTGCTTTAGGCCTGTCGATGCTTTCGAGTTTCGTCAGTTTCTCCAAACATGGACTTGGCCGAGTATAAACAATGTGTGAATACGGTCAAATAAGCTTTGTGAAAACGGGTAAACCTCTTGGAAATCCAAAGAAGAATGAAGAAGGAAGGACTGTATGGGGTTTGAGCACAAAGGAAGCAGCAACAGGTTTGATTTTCAATGAAGAAAGTCGAAAGACGGGACTGACTCTTTTCCCCACCGCCATCTTGAAAATATCCCAGAATGCAATAAAAGAAACCAATTTTCACACTTACTAGGGAGGCCTTGGTAAAAAATGTCAACTTTTGAAAATAAAATTAGCGATAAAGAGGCCTACCGTCCACATAACTTTTTAAAACGCGTGGATACCCCCATTTTTTCTTTTTGTAATCTATAATATAGAAGCTAAACAATGTTTACATATATTTTTTGTCTTTATAAAATTGAAACTTGTTGCCCATTTCAGCAAAAAATATATGTCTGTTCATGGTCACTACTGAGGCTTACAAAGCAAAATTTGTACAAAAAATTATAATCATTGTAAGATAAATGGTTTGATTGGCATCCTTTGTGAAGAACGCTATGTCTAACGTTTTTTGCCCTAATATTTTGCCAGATAACCCAAAATATTATTCGAATTAAAAAATAGTTTCTCGGACAAAGAAAAATGCCGAGTCAGCACTTTTTTCGATTTTCATCCTTAATTATCTCTCTTAAACGTATGGGTACCCCATAATTTTTTTTCTGATTTCAAGAGCTCCTTAGGGGGTTCAAACAATCCATATAGATTTTTAGAAAACAAATTGGTTTGCAATTAGGACGCACCGTCCTTAAGTATAATTATCGATGAAATACCAGTGTATATTTCTTTCTAAAAAGTGATATTTCATATGTGAAGATATAAATGATATCTTCACACGTGAAGATATCACTTTTGAAAATATGACTGGCTTTCAAAGATTTCTAGCCTTTTTAGTAAGAGATTGAAACTGGTATTTCATCGATAATTATATATTAAACAGAACATTTATACATAGCCGCTGCGCTCACTCGTAAGATATTTCATCAATACTCGAAGATAAAATCAGTATCTCCGCGCAGTCATGTAATATCCTCAATATATAAAATAGATCCGATAGTACGCGCGCTCGGATCGGCTGAAAGCTGTGTTTCTATTGAACAATTCAGTAGACTACTCGTTCTCGGTTTCTATCACATAAATAGAGTGTACCTTGTGCGACACGTACTGTACTACGTAGTACAACATTTACCGAAACAAACCTTCTCCTATTATCCTGTACACCTTGATGGCGTACGCCTTCCCGACGCCTGAACTGCAATCTTGCGATATCCCGTCCATCGCATACGTCCGATGTGCTGAGTCACCGCTCCAGCACTCGCCGTAAAACTGGATCCCAAAGTACAGATACCCTTTGTCGTTGACAGCCTTAGCACACGGCTGGATAACTGTACCATCAAGGTTTTCCCAGTCCAAGACATCCGGATCGCGGTAACTTTTAACAAGTTCAGGAAGAGGCCGATCTGCTGGATCAGGTCTGTGCAAATCCTTGTAGCAGCCGACGGGAATAAAGTTGACTTTGGAATTATTGTCTGAGTATCAAAGAACGATTTATAAAATTATTATCAGATCTTCGGAACAGCAATTATAAGCCTGGGACAAACAGCAATACCTGCAACAACATCGGTAACATCCTGCCCTCCAGGCCCGCAGCCACCTCAAATTAGCAAAAAATATTTGTTACTGGTTTCATGTCAGTGGACTAGGTAGTCACTCAGTAAGGATCCCATATCAGTTTCGTTTTCATTATATATTTTTCTCATGGTTACTAATCGGTTTCCTAAGCGAAATCCTATAGGAGAATAGGCAACTCTTAAACTAAGACGAAATGTAGGGCATTGATGATTCCGAAATGATTTCATTAAAACACTTTTTTCTTATGGACCTATGTCATGTGTACGTCGTCCGTCATACAATTGTACTAAATAACCATACAGTTGTACCAAATAACAACAACCATACAGTTAGTTAGATAGATAGATAGATAGATAGATAGATATATATTTAGATAGATAGATAGATAACAGATTTCAAGAGGGTGCACAATTACAGTAATTTTAGATGAGCTCCCATGCTCTTGGGGCAAACGCCGAGAATATATATGTTTAAATTAAAAACACACAGTAAATACCGTATTCTCCCTTGTGGCCCTAACAAAAAGTATTGAAAATAACAAAATACAAAGATCACTCTAAAATGTTTGAAAGAGAATGCGATATATGAAAAAATATAAATATAAATCCTAACAAATATTACGATGCATCTGATTATTTAGCTAGCTAAATATATATCATAGTCCATTAATAAGTTTTACTAACACGAAAATTTTCAGGAGTGTACTTAGACATTGAAACTGATTCTGAAAGTACAGTTTCTTAAGTTAGATTATTAACTTACAATCTTTAATATCATTCGGTAGAGCGTTCCAGATGTTAATAACCGATTATGGGACAGGAAGCCTAACAACAGCCGTACAGTTGTACCAAGTATAACAACAGCCGTACTGAGCAGTTGTAGTACCAAGTAACAACAGCCGTACAGTTGTACCAAATAACAACAACCTGAACAGCAACAAAATAGTCATTCATACTTTAATGTGAATTATATAATCATATAAGCAATTAAACTAAGATATCAAAGAATACCAGAAATCAACTGAACGAAAATATCAGTAATATGTATAATCCTTAATATAATCTTTAACACGTCGGTAGTCGATATTACTGATCCAGTTGGCCAGCTTAAACTCTATCGTTTAACTCACTTTTTTTCATCTTCAGACTCTTGACACACGATATCGAGCTAGATTTTTACACATTAGGCAATGTCCCAATTATTTAAAGTCATCTAACTCTTTTCCAGATTGTGATGTGAAGATCATTCAAACGTTTTTTTTAGCGCCGGTTTTAAATTCTCATTTCATTGGCAAAGCGTGTTCAGATTGCTTACCTTGATCATGTGCACTGGTTGTCGTGTACGGCACCAGAGCAAAGGCCAGAACTACAGTCACCAGTCGCAATCCCTTCATCGTCGTGGTGAGTAAAATGTTTGTTTCTTCAAAAAGAGAGCATATTCGATGGTAAAATACTTAAATCAATATTTACTTTAACTTCACAGTTAAAGGTTTTTATCATTTTATGTCGCTGTCGGGTTGTCATATAGCTTTTTATAATGGTAGACCTCTGCATTTGTTTGTTTCAAAGGAAGGCTTTGCATCTTCCTTTTAACTGTTGGTAACCCATCTATTTGTTAGATGGACTAAGATCCTGAGATAGTATTTCACAACTACTGGCAATGAATTTAAGAGTAGCTGTCCAAAACCATATTGTAATAAGACACAGAATATAATTAATTTGTTTTCTTAACTAGAAACACCAATTAATTTTGTTCAATTGTCTTTCTGCATAAAGACGTAGATTCATTCAGTAAAGAAAAAGAATGTTGAATGCTTTTATACTAGGCATAGTGCCACAAAGTAGAATGTAACAAATCAAGTTTAGTTCTTCCTGACAAGCCAAACCGGCATAGATATAACCGATGAAAAATAAAATTAGCGACTGAGCACTTAGTAATAATAACTGAGGAAGTACTGAAATAAGAATTATGTGATTTTGCCCAGAATCAATAAAAAAATGTTGCCAATCATCTCAAGTGAGAAGGTAAAAAGTTAAGTACTGTGAATTACACCAGTTAACTCGGTTAGTTAACGATTATACAGACAGAGTACATACAGTCACAGCCTCACCTGCTCGTGGCTTGACTGCTACTTCAGTTGACAACCAAGTAATCCTTACATATATATTGAAATCATGGAATGTTCAATATCCGTTAAAAAATTTCCCTTGTCGGAAAACGATTCCGGAAACCTTTTCTTATTCCTTGTCAATGTTTTTAAATGCTCTAATACCAAGGGGAACCTGACATCAGGAGTAGAAAACGGAGATTATCTTAAAGTCTCTTTTGTATAGGCGGCAGCGAGGAATTATTGCGTTTACTGATTTAACAAATGCGTTCAGTGTATGACCCGGAGACACTCTGAGGAAGCACCTAATACTGTTATTAGATTGTTCAGTTAAGCTGTTCATTTCTCATTGTGTAAAATACGGAAATATCAAAGTTTAAAAGGATAAGTGCTTTTTCAATCTCTAATTTCTCGGAAATGCTTGGGTGTGTGTGTTCTTTGCATATATACAGGGAATCAGAACAAAAGGTGAGACGATCAACGTCGCATCGCCCCGGTACGACCGGAGTCAAAATATATAATGATCATAGAAAACAATTACTGCAAAAAAGTCTGTTTCGAATGGTTTGGGAATTCGAAAGAAACATATCCTATAGCTAGAACGAAGGTCATTCGTTAAACATGAAAAGGACTAAGACTCTGTGCGCATTCTAACAGTTTTAAAGAATTAAACCTGACTGAATGCAACAAAAATCGAATACAACTCACAAGTTTGACGAGAAAACACATCCGTTTCGCATCTTGTGACGGCCACCGTGCTGTGGTTATGAACGATGAGTACTTGAAACTGATATTCATTTTGTTTATTGTGGAGGGTGGTCACTGAGTAGACGATTATTGCTTTAAAATAACCTCACATTATTACTGACGATGAGCCACTAGCTATCACGCAAAACTGCCAATACTATACTGACCCTCGAGACTGGCTGAGCAGTGACTAAAGGGCCCGGGGTGGGTGGGATGGGGGTGGGGGTTAGGGAGGGTACCATACAAATGCATGTGCCTCCTCAAACGATATGGTTTTCGAGCTGTTTTAATCTGAAAGAGGGTAATACATGTCAGTGCCTTTTTAGTAGGAATAAGGTATAATTTTGGAAGTAGGCAAACGAACATGTTCATCAGTTGATTTTTTTTATTTTTTCTTGTTATTTCGACATTGATCTTCAAAATAAATGGAGAATGAGAACTAAACTACGGCGAAAAATGTCGTTGGGTTAGATAAAGCGCGGGTACAGGTTTTCGGGGTCAGTCCGAAAAAGGTTATGAAAATCATATATGTTGGTCTGAAATAGGGTCACGGAGTTATTATCTGGAGAGAATGTTTTCAAGATTATGTCAGTAAAGAATGACACGCTTTGAGTCAAAGAATATCTGTCGTTATTAATTCATGTTATTTCTACAATATATAATACTAGCAATCCTTTATTGCCATGAATTATTTAAAACCAGAAATCAAAGATTTAGAATAAATTGGAGAATATGGTAGTACGTCCCAAATGATTTTTTTATGTTATCTCTGTTGTAGCACACTGAGAAAAACATCTTGAAGAGAGTTTTCTTGAGTAAATCTGTGCGTCCCATGGGACGCAATCTTCATCCCTGATGAAAACAAGCAAAACATATATTCGGTTACTAGTTTATACTTGAAGAAAAAAATACTGGTTAACATTTGGTTTGTTATCTTTTCTAAAGCTCTTTCAGTGTCGTATTCATGTCTCGTCAAAGTTTCTTTACTCACTTTAGTTATTACGATGATAAGGTAATCTAACAATTTCGCATTTTTAGTTAAAAGAAATATCAGTCGAATGTAGTTCGTTTCTAAGCCCGCTTAGTATAGTCTTATATACTAAAATATTAATTATCAAGAGAAACAATGAAATACATACGTTGCACATATTTCTGCTGCCAGCAATGTATTTTCGCGGAACGAAGCACCGTACATACAGATTGTCTCACTGTTCGTTCAGATTGTCTCACTGTTCGTTCAGATTGTCTCACTGTACGTTCAGATTGTATCACTGTTCGTTCAGATTGTCTCAATGTTCGTTCAGATTGTCTCACTGTACGTTCAGATTGTCTCACTGTTCGTTCAGATTGTCCAGTCACTGTACGTTCAGATTGTCTCACTGTACTGTTCGTTGAGATTGTCTCACTGTACGTTGAGATTGTCTCACTGTTCGTTCAGATTGTCTCACTGTACTGTTCGTTGAGATTGTCTCACTGTACGTTGAGATTGTCTCACTGTTCGTTCAGATTGTCTCACTGTACTGTTCGTTGAGATTGTCTCACTGTACGTTGAGATTGTCTCACTGTTCGTTCAGATTGTCTCACTGTACTGTTCGTTGAGATTGTCTCACTGTACTGTTCGTTGAGATTGTCTCACTGTTCGTTCAGATTGTCTCACTGTACTGTTCGTTGAGATTGTCTCACTGTACGTTGAGATTGTCTCACTGTTCGTTCAGATTGTCCAGTCACTGTACGTTCAGATTGTCTCACTGTACGTTCAGATTGTCTCACTGTTCGTTCAGATTGTCTCACTGTACTGTTCGTTGAGATTGTCTCACTGTACGTTGAGATTGTCTCACTGTTCGTTCAGATTGTCTCACTGTACTGTTCGTTGAGATTGTCTCACTGTACGTTGAGATTGTCTCACTGTTCGTTCAGATTGTCTCACTGTACTGTTCGTTGAGATTGTCTCACTGTACGTTGAGATTGTCTCACTGTTCGTTCAGATTGTCTCACTGTACTGTTCGTTGAGATTGTCTCACTGTACGTTCAGATTGTCTCACTGTACTGTTCGTTGAGATTGTCTCACTGTTCGTTGAGATTGTCTCACTGTTCGTTCAGATTGTCTCACTGTACTGTTCGTTGAGATTGTCTCACTGTACGTTCAGATTGTCTCACTGTACTGTTCGTTGAGATTGTCTCACTGTACGTTCAGATTGTCTCACTGTACGTTCAGATTGTCTCACTGTTCGTTCAGATTGTCTCACTGTTCGTTCAGATTGTCTCACTGTTCGTTCAGATTGTCCAGTCACTGTACGTTCAGATTGTCTCACTGTACTGTTCGTTGAGATTGTCTCACTGTTCGTTGAGATTGTCTCACTGTTCGTTCAGATTGTCTCACTGTTCGTTCAGATTGTCTCACTGTTCGTTCAGATTGTCTCACTGTACTGTTCGTTGAGATTGTCTCACTGTACGTTGAGATTGTCTCACTGTTCGTTCAGATTGTCTCACTGTACTGTTCGTTGAGATTGTCTCACTGTACGTTCAGATTGTCTCACTGTACTGTTCGTTGAGATTGTCTCACTGTTCGTTGAGATTGTCTCACTGTACTGTTCGTTGAGATTGTCTCACTGTACGTTGAGATTGTCTCACTGTTCGTTCAGATTGTCTCACTGTACTGTTCGTTGAGATTGTCTCACTGTACTGTTCGTTCAGATTGTCTCACTGTACTGTTCGTTCAGATTGTCTCACTGTACGTTCAGATTGTCTCACTGTACTGTTCGTTGAGATTGTCTCACTGTACTGTTCGTTCAGATTGTCTCACTGTACTGTTCGTTCAGATTGTCTCACTGTACGTTGAGATTGTCTCACTGTTCGTTCAGATTGTCTCACTGTACTGTTCGTTGAGATTGTCTCACTGTACGTTGAGATTGTCTCACTGTTCGTTCAGATTGTCTCACTGTACTGTTCGTTGAGATTGTCTCACTGTACGTTCAGATTGTCTCACTGTACTGTTCGTTGAGATTGTCTCACTGTTCGTTGAGATTGTCTCACTGTTCGTTCAGATTGTCTCACTGTACTGTTCGTTGAGATTGTCTCACTGTACGTTCAGATTGTCTCACTGTACTGTTCGTTGAGATTGTCTCACTGTACGTTCAGATTGTCTCACTGTACGTTCAGATTGTCTCACTGTTCGTTCAGATTGTCTCACTGTTCGTTCAGATTGTCTCACTGTTCGTTCAGATTGTCCAGTCACTGTACGTTCAGATTGTCTCACTGTACTGTTCGTTGAGATTGTCTCACTGTTCGTTGAGATTGTCTCACTGTTCGTTCAGATTGTCTCACTGTTCGTTCAGATTGTCTCACTGTTCGTTCAGATTGTCTCACTGTACTGTTCGTTGAGATTGTCTCACTGTACGTTGAGATTGTCTCACTGTTCGTTCAGATTGTCTCACTGTACTGTTCGTTGAGATTGTCTCACTGTACGTTGAGATTGTCTCACTGTACTGTTCGTTGAGATTGTCTCACTGTACGTTCAGATTGTCTCACTGTACTGTTCGTTGAGATTGTCTCACTGTACTGTTCGTTGAGATTGTCTCACTGTACGTTGAGATTGTCTCACTGTTCGTTGAGATTGTCTCACTGTACTGTTCGTTGAGATTGTCTCACTGTACGTTGAGATTGTCTCACTGTTCGTTCAGATTGTCTCACTGTACTGTTCGTTCAGATTGTCTCACTGTACTGTTCGTTGAGATTGTCTCACTGTACTGTTCGTTGAGATTGTCTCACTGTACGTTCAGATTGTCTCACTGTACTGTTCGTTGAGATTGTCTCACTGTACGTTCAGATTGTCTCACTGTACTGTTCGTTCAGATTGTCTCACTGTACTGTTCGTTCAGATTGTCTCACTGTACTGTTCGTTCAGATTGTCTCACTGTACTGTTCGTTCAGATTGTCTCACTGTACTGTTCGTTCAGATTGTCTCACTGTACGTTCAGATTGTCTCACTGTACGTTCAGATTGTCTCACTGTACTGTTCGTTGAGATTGTCTCACTGTACGTTCAGATTGTCTCACTGTACTGTTCGTTCAGATTGTCTCACTGTACTGTTCGTTCAGATTGTCTCACTGTACTGTTCGTTGAGATTGTCTCACTGTACGTTGAGATTGTCTCACTGTTCGTTCAGATTGTCTCACTGTACTGTTCGTTGAGATTGTCTCACTGTACTGTTCGTTCAGATTGTCTCACTGTACTGTTCGTTCAGATTGTCTCACTGTACTGTTCGTTGAGATTGTCTCACTGTACGTTCAGATTGTCTCACTGTTCGTTCAGATTGTCTCACTGTACTGTTCGTTGAGATTGTCTCACTGTACGTTCAGATTGTCTCACTGTTCGTTCAGATTGTCTCACTGTACTGTTCGTTGAGATTGTCTCACTGTACGTTCAGATTGTCTCACTGTACTGTTCGTTGAGATTGTCTCACTGTACGTTCAGATTGTCTCACTGTACGTTCAGATTGTCTCACTGTTCGTTCAGATTGTCTCACTGTTCGTTCAGATTGTCTCACTGTTCGTTCAGATTGTCCAGTCACTGTACGTTCAGATTGTCTCACTGTACTGTTCGTTGAGATTGTCTCACTGTTCGTTGAGATTGTCTCACTGTTCGTTCAGATTGTCTCACTGTTCGTTCAGATTGTCTCACTGTTCGTTCAGATTGTCTCACTGTACTGTTCGTTGAGATTGTCTCACTGTACGTTGAGATTGTCTCACTGTTCGTTCAGATTGTCTCACTGTACTGTTCGTTGAGATTGTCTCACTGTACGTTGAGATTGTCTCACTGTACTGTTCGTTGAGATTGTCTCACTGTACGTTCAGATTGTCTCACTGTACTGTTCGTTGAGATTGTCTCACTGTACTGTTCGTTGAGATTGTCTCACTGTACGTTGAGATTGTCTCACTGTTCGTTGAGATTGTCTCACTGTACTGTTCGTTGAGATTGTCTCACTGTACGTTGAGATTGTCTCACTGTTCGTTCAGATTGTCTCACTGTACTGTTCGTTCAGATTGTCTCACTGTACTGTTCGTTGAGATTGTCTCACTGTACTGTTCGTTGAGATTGTCTCACTGTACGTTCAGATTGTCTCACTGTACTGTTCGTTGAGATTGTCTCACTGTTCGTTGAGATTGTCTCACTGTACTGTTCGTTGAGATTGTCTCACTGTTCGTTCAGATTGTCTCACTGTACGTTCAGATTGTCTCACTGTACTGTTCGTTCAGATTGTCTCACTGTACTGTTCGTTGAGATTGTCTCACTGTACGTTCAGATTGTCTCACTGTACTGTTCGTTCAGATTGTCTCACTGTACGTTCAGATTGTCTCACTGTACTGTTCGTTGAGATTGTCTCACTGTACGTTCAGATTGTCTCACTGTACTGTTCGTTCAGATTGTCTCACTGTACTGTTCGTTCAGATTGTCTCACTGTACTGTTCGTTCAGATTGTCTCACTGTACGTTCAGATTGTCTCACTGTACTGTTCGTTGAGATTGTCTCACTGTACATACAGATTGTCTCACTGTACTGTTCGTTCAGATTGTCTCACTGTACTGTTCGTTGAGATTGTCTCACTGTACGTTCAGATTGTCTCACTGTTCGTTCAGATTGTCTCACTGTACTGTTCGTTGAGATTGTCTCACTGTACGTTCAGATTGTCTCACTGTACTGTTCGTTGAGATTGTCTCACTGTACGTTCAGATTGTCTCACTGTTCGTTCAGATTGTCTCACTGTACTGTTCGTTGAGATTGTCTCACTGTACGTTCAGATTGTCTCACTGTTCGTTCAGATTGTCTCACTGTACTGTTCGTTGAGATTGTCTCACTGTACGTTCAGATTGTCTCACTGTTCGTTCAGATTGTCTCACTGTACTGTTCGTTGAGATTGTCTCACTGTACGTTCAGATTGTCTCACTGTTCGTTCAGATTGTCTCACTGTACTGTTCGTTGAGATTGTCTCACTGTACGTTCAGATTGTCTCACTGTACTGTTCGTTGAGATTGTCTCACTGTTCGTTGAGATTGTCTCACTGTACTGTTCGTTGAGATTGTCTCACTGTACGTTGAGATTGTCTCACTGTTCGTTCAGATTGTCTCACTGTACTGTTCGTTGAGATTGTCTCACTGTACGTTCAGATTGTCTCACTGTACGTTCAGATTGTCTCACTGTTCGTTCAGATTGTCTCACTGTTCGTTCAGATTGTCTCACTGTTCGTTCAGATTGTCCAGTCACTGTACGTTCAGATTGTCTCACTGTACTGTTCGTTGAGATTGTCTCACTGTTCGTTGAGATTGTCTCACTGTTCGTTCAGATTGTCTCACTGTTCGTTCAGATTGTCTCACTGTTCGTTCAGATTGTCTCACTGTACTGTTCGTTGAGATTGTCTCACTGTACGTTGAGATTGTCTCACTGTTCGTTCAGATTGTCTCACTGTACTGTTCGTTGAGATTGTCTCACTGTACGTTCAGATTGTCTCACTGTACTGTTCGTTGAGATTGTCTCACTGTTCGTTGAGATTGTCTCACTGTACTGTTCGTTGAGATTGTCTCACTGTACGTTGAGATTGTCTCACTGTTCGTTCAGATTGTCTCACTGTACTGTTCGTTGAGATTGTCTCACTGTACTGTTCGTTCAGATTGTCTCACTGTACTGTTCGTTCAGATTGTCTCACTGTACGTTCAGATTGTCTCACTGTACTGTTCGTTGAGATTGTCTCACTGTACTGTTCGTTCAGATTGTCTCACTGTACTGTTCGTTCAGATTGTCTCACTGTACGTTGAGATTGTCTCACTGTTCGTTCAGATTGTCTCACTGTACTGTTCGTTGAGATTGTCTCACTGTACGTTGAGATTGTCTCACTGTTCGTTCAGATTGTCTCACTGTACTGTTCGTTGAGATTGTCTCACTGTACGTTCAGATTGTCTCACTGTACTGTTCGTTGAGATTGTCTCACTGTTCGTTGAGATTGTCTCACTGTTCGTTCAGATTGTCTCACTGTACTGTTCGTTGAGATTGTCTCACTGTACGTTCAGATTGTCTCACTGTACTGTTCGTTGAGATTGTCTCACTGTACGTTCAGATTGTCTCACTGTACGTTCAGATTGTCTCACTGTTCGTTCAGATTGTCTCACTGTTCGTTCAGATTGTCTCACTGTTCGTTCAGATTGTCCAGTCACTGTACGTTCAGATTGTCTCACTGTACTGTTCGTTGAGATTGTCTCACTGTTCGTTGAGATTGTCTCACTGTTCGTTCAGATTGTCTCACTGTTCGTTCAGATTGTCTCACTGTACTGTTCGTTGAGATTGTCTCACTGTACGTTGAGATTGTCTCACTGTTCGTTCAGATTGTCTCACTGTACTGTTCGTTGAGATTGTCTCACTGTACGTTGAGATTGTCTCACTGTACTGTTCGTTGAGATTGTCTCACTGTACGTTCAGATTGTCTCACTGTACTGTTCGTTGAGATTGTCTCACTGTACTGTTCGTTGAGATTGTCTCACTGTACGTTGAGATTGTCTCACTGTTCGTTGAGATTGTCTCACTGTACTGTTCGTTGAGATTGTCTCACTGTACGTTGAGATTGTCTCACTGTTCGTTCAGATTGTCTCACTGTACTGTTCGTTCAGATTGTCTCACTGTACTGTTCGTTGAGATTGTCTCACTGTACTGTTCGTTGAGATTGTCTCACTGTACGTTCAGATTGTCTCACTGTACTGTTCGTTGAGATTGTCTCACTGTACGTTCAGATTGTCTCACTGTACTGTTCGTTCAGATTGTCTCACTGTACTGTTCGTTCAGATTGTCTCACTGTACTGTTCGTTCAGATTGTCTCACTGTACTGTTCGTTCAGATTGTCTCACTGTACTGTTCGTTCAGATTGTCTCACTGTACGTTCAGATTGTCTCACTGTACGTTCAGATTGTCTCACTGTACTGTTCGTTGAGATTGTCTCACTGTACGTTCAGATTGTCTCACTGTACTGTTCGTTCAGATTGTCTCACTGTACTGTTCGTTCAGATTGTCTCACTGTACTGTTCGTTGAGATTGTCTCACTGTACGTTGAGACTGTCTCACTGTTCGTTCAGATTGTCTCACTGTACTGTTCGTTGAGATTGTCTCACTGTACTGTTCGTTCAGATTGTCTCACTGTACTGTTCGTTCAGATTGTCTCACTGTACTGTTCGTTGAGATTGTCTCACTGTACGTTTAGATTGTCTCACTGTTCGTTCAGATTGTCTCACTGTACTGTTCGTTGAGATTGTCTCACTGTACGTTCAGATTGTCTCACTGTTCGTTCAGATTGTCTCACTGTACTGTTCGTTGAGATTGTCTCACTGTACGTTCAGATTGTCTCACTGTACTGTTCGTTGAGATTGTCTCACTGTACGTTCAGATTGTCTCACTGTACGTTCAGATTGTCTCACTGTTCGTTCAGATTGTCTCACTGTTCGTTCAGATTGTCTCACTGTTCGTTCAGATTGTCCAGTCACTGTACGTTCAGATTGTCTCACTGTACTGTTCGTTGAGATTGTCTCACTGTTCGTTGAGATTGTCTCACTGTTCGTTCAGATTGTCTCACTGTTCGTTCAGATTGTCTCACTGTTCGTTCAGATTGTCTCACTGTACTGTTCGTTGAGATTGTCTCACTGTACGTTGAGATTGTCTCACTGTTCGTTCAGATTGTCTCACTGTACTGTTCGTTGAGATTGTCTCACTGTACGTTGAGATTGTCTCACTGTACTGTTCGTTGAGATTGTCTCACTGTACGTTCAGATTGTCTCACTGTACTGTTCGTTGAGATTGTCTCACTGTACTGTTCGTTGAGATTGTCTCACTGTACGTTGAGATTGTCTCACTGTTCGTTGAGATTGTCTCACTGTACTGTTCGTTGAGATTGTCTCACTGTACGTTGAGATTGTCTCACTGTTCGTTCAGATTGTCTCACTGTACTGTTCGTTCAGATTGTCTCACTGTACTGTTCGTTGAGATTGTCTCACTGTACTGTTCGTTGAGATTGTCTCACTGTACGTTCAGATTGTCTCACTGTACTGTTCGTTGAGATTGTCTCACTGTTCGTTGAGATTGTCTCACTGTACTGTTCGTTGAGATTGTCTCACTGTTCGTTCAGATTGTCTCACTGTACGTTCAGATTGTCTCACTGTACTGTTCGTTCAGATTGTCTCACTGTACTGTTCGTTGAGATTGTCTCACTGTACGTTCAGATTGTCTCACTGTACTGTTCGTTCAGATTGTCTCACTGTACGTTCAGATTGTCTCACTGTACTGTTCGTTGAGATTGTCTCACTGTACGTTCAGATTGTCTCACTGTACTGTTCGTTCAGATTGTCTCACTGTACTGTTCGTTCAGATTGTCTCACTGTACTGTTCGTTCAGATTGTCTCACTGTACGTTCAGATTGTCTCACTGTACTGTTCGTTGAGATTGTCTCACTGTACATACAGATTGTCTCACTGTACTGTTCGTTCAGATTGTCTCACTGTACTGTTCGTTGAGATTGTCTCACTGTACGTTCAGATTGTCTCACTGTTCGTTCAGATTGTCTCACTGTACTGTTCGTTGAGATTGTCTCACTGTACGTTCAGATTGTCTCACTGTACTGTTCGTTGAGATTGTCTCACTGTACGTTCAGATTGTCTCACTGTTCGTTCAGATTGTCTCACTGTACTGTTCGTTGAGATTGTCTCACTGTACGTTCAGATTGTCTCACTGTTCGTTCAGATTGTCTCACTGTACTGTTCGTTGAGATTGTCTCACTGTACGTTCAGATTGTCTCACTGTTCGTTCAGATTGTCTCACTGTACTGTTCGTTGAGATTGTCTCACTGTACGTTCAGATTGTCTCACTGTTCGTTCAGATTGTCTCACTGTACTGTTCGTTGAGATTGTCTCACTGTACGTTCAGATTGTCTCACTGTACTGTTCGTTGAGATTGTCTCACTGTTCGTTGAGATTGTCTCACTGTACTGTTCGTTGAGATTGTCTCACTGTACGTTGAGATTGTCTCACTGTTCGTTCAGATTGTCTCACTGTACTGTTCGTTGAGATTGTCTCACTGTACGTTGAGATTGTCTCACTGTTCGTTCAGATTGTCTCACTGTACTGTTCGTTGAGATTGTCTCACTGTACGTTGAGATTGTCTCACTGTTCGTTCAGATTGTCTCACTGTACTGTTCGTTGAGATTGTCTCACTGTACGTTGAGATTGTCTCACTGTTCGTTCAGATTGTCTCACTGTACTGTTCGTTGAGATTGTCTCACTGTACGTTCAGATTGTCTCACTGTACTGTTCGTTGAGATTGTCTCACTGTTCGTTGAGATTGTCTCACTGTTCGTTCAGATTGTCTCACTGTACTGTTCGTTGAGATTGTCTCACTGTACGTTCAGATTGTCTCACTGTACTGTTCGTTGAGATTGTCTCACTGTACGTTCAGATTGTCTCACTGTACGTTCAGATTGTCTCACTGTTCGTTCAGATTGTCTCACTGTTCGTTCAGATTGTCTCACTGTTCGTTCAGATTGTCCAGCCACTGTACGTTCAGATTGTCTCACTGTACTGTTCGTTGAGATTGTCTCACTGTTCGTTGAGATTGTCTCACTGTTCGTTCAGATTGTCTCACTGTTCGTTCAGATTGTCTCACTGTTCGTTCAGATTGTCTCACTGTACTGTTCGTTGAGATTGTCTCACTGTACGTTGAGATTGTCTCACTGTTCGTTCAGATTGTCTCACTGTACTGTTCGTTGAGATTGTCTCACTGTACGTTCAGATTGTCTCACTGTACTGTTCGTTGAGATTGTCTCACTGTTCGTTCAGATTGTCTCACTGTACTGTTCGTTGAGATTGTCTCACTGTTCGTTGAGATTGTCTCACTGTTCGTTCAGATTGTCTCACTGTACTGTTCGTTGAGATTGTCTCACTGTACGTTCAGATTGTCTCACTGTACTGTTCGTTGAGATTGTCTCACTGTACGTTCAGATTGTCTCACTGTACGTTCAGATTGTCTCACTGTTCGTTCAGATTGTCTCACTGTTCGTTCAGATTGTCTCACTGTTCGTTCAGATTGTCCAGTCACTGTACGTTCAGATTGTCTCACTGTACTGTTCGTTGAGATTGTCTCACTGTTCGTTCAGATTGTCTCACTGTTCGTTCAGATTGTCTCACTGTTCGTTCAGATTGTCCAGTCACTGTACGTTCAGATTGTCTCACTGTACTGTTCGTTGAGATTGTCTCACTGTTCGTTCAGATTGTCTCACTGTTCGTTCAGATTGTCTCACTGTTCGTTCAGATTGTCCAGTCACTGTACGTTCAGATTGTCTCACTGTACTGTTCGTTGAGATTGTCTCACTGTTCGTTGAGATTGTCTCACTGTTCGTTCAGATTGTCTCACTGTTCGTTCAGATTGTCTCACTGTTCGTTCAGATTGTCCAGTCACTGTACGTTCAGATTGTCTCACTGTACTGTTCGTTGAGATTGTCTCACTGTTCGTTCAGATTGTCTCACTGTTCGTTCAGATTGTCTCACTGTTCGTTCAGATTGTCCAGTCACTGTACGTTCAGATTGTCTCACTGTACTGTTCGTTGAGATTGTCTCACTGTTCGTTCAGATTGTCTCACTGTTCGTTCAGATTGTCTCACTGTTCGTTCAGATTGTCCAGTCACTGTACGTTCAGATTGTCTCACTGTACTGTTCGTTGAGATTGTCTCACTGTTCGTTGAGATTGTCTCACTGTTCGTTCAGATTGTCTCACTGTTCGTTCAGATTGTCTCACTGTTCGTTCAGATTGTCTCACTGTACTGTTCGTTGAGATTGTCTCACTGTACGTTGAGATTGTCTCACTGTTCGTTCAGATTGTCTCACTGTACTGTTCGTTGAGATTGTCTCACTGTACGTTCAGATTGTCTCACTGTACTGTTCGTTGAGATTGTCTCACTGTTCGTTCAGATTGTCTCACTGTACTGTTCGTTGAGATTGTCTCACTGTTCGTTGAGATTGTCTCACTGTTCGTTCAGATTGTCTCACTGTACTGTTCGTTGAGATTGTCTCACTGTACGTTCAGATTGTCTCACTGTACTGTTCGTTGAGATTGTCTCACTGTACGTTCAGATTGTCTCACTGTACGTTCAGATTGTCTCACTGTTCGTTCAGATTGTCTCACTGTTCGTTCAGATTGTCTCACTGTTCTTTCAGATTGTCCAGTCACTGTACGTTCAGATTGTCTCACTGTACTGTTCGTTGAGATTGTCTCACTGTTCGTTCAGATTGTCTCACTGTTCGTTCAGATTGTCTCACTGTACGTTCAGATTGTCTCACTGTTCGTTCAGATTGTCTCACTGTTCGTTCAGATTGTCTCACTGTTCGTTCAGATTGTCCAGTCACTGTACGTTCAGATTGTCTCACTGTACTGTTCGTTGAGATTGTCTCACTGTACGTTCAGATTGTCTCACTGTACTGTTCGTTGAGATTGTCTCACTGTACGTTCAGATTGTCTCACTGTACGTTCAGATTGTCTCACTGTTCGTTCAGATTGTCTCACTGTTCGTTCAGATTGTCTCACTGTTCGTTCAGATTGTCTCACTGTTCGTTCAGATTGTCTCACTGTTCGTTCAGATTGTCTCACTGTTCGTTCAGATTGTCTCACTGTCCGTCAGATTGTCTCACTGTCCGTCAGATTGTCTCACTGTACGTTCAGAATGTCTCTCTGTACGTTCAGATTGTCTCACTGTTCGTTCAGATTGTCTCACTGTACGTTCAGATTGTCTCACTGTACGTTCAGAATGTCTCTCTGTACGTTCAGATTGTCTCACTGTTCGTTCAGATTGTCTCAATGTTCGTTCAGATTGTCTCACTGTACGTTTAGAATGTCTCTCTGTACGTTCTGATTGTCTCACTGGTCGTTCAGATTGTCTCAATGTTCGTTCAGATTGTCTCACTGTACGTTCAGATTGTCTCACTGTTCGTTCAGATTGTCTCACTGTTCGTCAGATTGTCTCACTGTACGTTCAGAATGTCTCTCTGTACGTTCAGATTGTCTCACTGTACGTTCAGATTGTCTCAATGTTCGTTCAGATTGTCTCACTGTTCGTCAGATTGTCTCACTGTACGTTCAGAATGTCTCTCTGTACGTTCAGATTGTCTCAATGTTCGTTCAGATTGTCTCACTCTTCGTTCAGATTGTCTCAATGTTCGTTCAGATTGTCTCACTGTTCGTCAGATTGTCTCGGCACTGTACGTTCAGAATGTCTCTCTGTACGTTCAGATTGTCTCACTGTACGTTCAGATTGTCTCCGAATGTTCGTTCAGATTGTCTCACTGTACGTTCAGATTGTCTCACTGTACCGTTCAGATTGTCTCACCGTTTGTTCAGATTGTCCCACCTTCCATTTCCACAGTAACGCATGCAGTTTGCATCCTGGGGCGTCAGGAAACTTTTACACGTAGAACAAGCCACAGTGGCAAACATTAATATGTTTTCTGTACGGACAACATTCGCCGCTACCCCCTCCTGACGGGTAGAGAAACAGACGTCTCTCTAGCTTGACAATGCCTTCAGTGACGTCAGAATGCAGTCTCTCATCCTTCCTAGTGCACGTGACCACGATGGGTTTTAAAGGTCCTGCGGGTGACGCCATAGCAGACAAGTGCACCCTGAAATCTGTACCACGTGTTTGGTTTGAAGGAATCTGAATACAGCTCCTTGTCACTGCAGGATAAGGTGGCAGAGTTTCTGGAGGTTATGGCTCTTGTTGTCAAGGATCGCGTAATCAGCGTACTCTCTACCTGTTAATAAATATAAATACATGCGCGTTAACAACAACGATAAAAAGTTACGAATAATGGAATCATCCTCCTAGTACGCACAAACGGGTGGTTTTCAATTGTAGTGCTCATAAACCGCGTATTCTACTGAACCATTTCGTACTAAGGAACATTATGTTTACTTGATATCCACAAAACTTGTTGTATTGCGCATTGACTGACAAAGGTGATACTGTAGGGGTTCGCAGCTTAACTTCTAATCAGTCTTTTCGTAGCTATTTGTAAGACCCCTGTGACCCTGAGAGTATTGTAGGGCATGCCGAAACCGGCACTGTTCTCTCAGTCATCTCCATAAAAAACATTTATATAACACACAAATTATTACAACTATTCACAACAAAATCAATCAAATGATAGTTAATTACAGACTAGTATTCTGTTTACACGACTAGTATCCTGTTTACACGACTAGTACTCTGTTTACACGACTAGTATCCTGTTTGCACGACTAGTATCCTGTTTACACGACTAGTACTCTGTTTACACGACTAGTATCCTGTTTGCACGACTAGTATCCTGTTTACACGACTAGTACTCTGTTTACACGACTAGTATCCTGTTTGCACGACTAGTATCCTGTTTACACGACTAGTACTCTGTTCACACGACTAGTATTCTGTTTACACGACTAGTATTTTGGGCACTCCTAAATTTAAGGTACGCCGGCGTGCCAACATTTTGCATTGTTTTCAGAGATGTCGCTGATTGGACAACAGAGAACATTCACGTCTCCCAACATCATGTAAATAACGTTATCTCTGGATTGGCCTTTGGAGATATCTCTACCCTGTCCTTCCGTGATCTCAACTCGTTTGTCACTGGGTCGCTGCACCGGCGCGCGGGAGGTCATTATTATGTGACAACAGAGAACATAAAGTCTAAAATAAAGTCGTCTAAAAAAGCAACCTCCGTTCACGGTTGGAGTGGCTACACTGTAACTAACCTCCCTTCTCCGCGCGCACTGTGAATTCACAGGAAATGAGGTTATATATACTGTAACTAACCTCCCTTACCGCGCGCGCTGTGAATTCACAGAAAAGGAGGGCATGATTGCAGGTTACACTGTAACTAGAAAGTTAATGATTGCAGTCATTGTTCAGTACAGATGCTGTATGTGTTAATACATGTAGCTCTAGTTATTTGATTTAATCGACCTGCTACCGTATTCCCTAGCTGTTTCTCTGGCGTATTAGCGGAACAGGGAGTTTTTCTTAGGCCAAACGTGCACTCATTTCTTCGGCTGGTTATCACGGATCCGATCACTGAATAGTGGTTATTCGTGATCAAAGATAAATTAGTGCAGAACGTAACAGAAAAGACGATCAATCTAGAAAATAATCGAAGAGTTAATTTGACTGCATTGAAAAATTGTTCTCATATTATTAAAATAAGAAATAAAGTTTTTCCATTTAGCAGTTACCTTTAAAGTGCATATAAGCCCTAGCCAATATAATTATCTTTGATATCGATTGTACATGAAGTGGATAGTCCAACGGTAGAATATTTCTTGATTTGGGTGTTGCGTCTACGAGATATAAAGGTTTATATTTCGAATATGCTAATGTCTGATGTCATCACCAACATCACTTATTATACAAAAGCATGCTGGTAGAGACAAATTACCTATTTTTAAATTCTAAGTTATATTTGAAGCTTATCAAAGTGATTTTACAAATAAAAAAATCTAAATTAGAAAATAGCTTAATTCACAAGCACAAAGAAATTCAGCAAATGTCGGTGATGACATCACTCATTAGCATATTGGAAATATAAACCTTTATATCTCGTAGACGCAACACCCAAATCAAGAAATATTCTACCGTTGGACTATCCACTTCATGTACAAGCGATATCAAAGATAACTGGCTAGGGCTTATATGCACTTTAATACCGTTCAGTCGACTTTGTTAATTGTTGCTGTGCCGAATGAAATAACCACACACGGTCATCTGTATTGACTTAGTTAAAGCCAACTCGACCGGTGACACTGATCTGCTAATATCTACTGGTCATGTGTTATTGGTAATCACTGAAATAATCGTAAAACTGAATTGAAAAAGCTCATTTGATCAATGGCTACCAGTATTGCAGCAGGTTTAATGCGCATGCGTGGAGTGTCCGAGTTAATCCGATTCGTATTTTATTTAGACTTCGTTCATACTAGAGGAAAATTATCCTGATTCATATTCAACGTTCTCCTGGGAATAGAAAATAATCTAAATCTGGAACCTTTTCCTGTAGTGTAAACGCAGTGTTATTGTACGTGCTTCCCGTGTTTATTTCCGCTACTCAGAACCACCATTATGGCCAAGGCGTTTTCGAGGTTTAAAGTAATGATTATCCGTTCTCAAGTCGCTTTAAAGTAATGTTATACCGTGGTAGCCTCGAATTCTTTTGTTCTCCGAGGCACATTTAAACCACTAAGTTTCCCTGATGGGAGGGGTATTCAGAAGTATGCATTGTCTCGAAATTTCAGTCCGGCGGGGAATTTCGAGACAATGCATATTTCTAAATTTCCCCTACATGCGTAATGAGGGAAAATTAGAAGAGAATGCAGGCTGGAGTGAGAGGATCAAAAACATCAACTCCTGCTCCCCTCGATCTGGCACGACTAGCCCTGCGCTCCCGGGTGAAAAATACTGAATCCAAACTGTCTTTACTGTACCCGTCAACGTAATCTTTGAGGGATGAGCTATTTCAATATGCTAGACTGATCGCTTCCTAACCGTACCGATCGCTTCCTAACCGTACCGATCGCTTCCTAACCGTACCGATCGCTTCCTAACCGTACCTGAAAAGCAGAGTGCCGGCGTATTCATGTCCTATTTTTCAGTAATTTTTCGGTAAGTATTGCAAATTTAATGAGAATCGCAAACTTGTGTCTTAAGACGGGAAATAAGTTAGGGTCGATATTAATTACAGGAGGCATTAAAACACTGGAAAGGGAAATGGGCTGATGCCAGAGGCCATGTATACCACGGCTCCACTGATTGAAATAGTTTATATCTGCATCGGGTCCAGCTGGTGCCGAGTAACTATTATTACAGTCAATGTATTGTAATAAAGAAAGCATTATTGATAATACTATTGATAATACTATTGATGATATTGAAGCGACAATTTTGAAGCGACTCTTGTTAAGGCACAGCTTGTCCGCTGTAGGTCTTGGCTTGGTTTTTCATTAACTGATTCAGACTCAGTCACTTCAGAATTAGACGCCATGTCAAACTGACGACTAATAAGTTTTAAGCATAGTGCCTAGGGACAGATCGGAAGAGTAGTATAAAGTAAGAATTAACATAAGGCTCTCACGCTCAGTTCAATTTCCTCAGATCTTAAGGTGGTTCATATTGAAATGATATTGAAAAATAAGCTCCTTAGAGCGAGATTATCCAATTGATCGCCGAAGATTAGTAGATGAGTGGACTAGCTTTAGCTTGATAATTACTCAGTCTTACGTCATCCGGTTCGCGTATTCTAAATGGGCTGAAGCCGTCATTCTAAATTTTAGAATTGTGGGTTGAACCCAACTGGAATTATAATCCAAGCAATCCCACCCTCAGTCAAAACTCTAAGCAAAACCTAAACCTAACCCCAACTAAAATTAACCCTAACCTTCGACCTAATTGTTAGGGCTAAATACAAATTTAATAATTTTGAAAGAAATTGAAGGTTTTATATATAAAAGAAACTGTTTGATCTTCAAACGATGTTTGAACCTGCAATTCATGGCTTACCCGCTACTAACAACACTAAACCGTTAGACCACGAGACAATTCATGGCTTACCCGCTACTAACAACACTAAACCGTTACACCACGAGACAATTCGCTGCTGGATTTCGTTTTTTTTTTCACTTTTATATCAAACAGGCATTTTGCAGAACATGGTCACGTGACTAGCTTGTGGATTGCAGACATGGAAAGAGTGAACCATGCAAAATTAGTAAACAGCACATGTTTTAGGTTCATATCTTTAAAACTGAAGAAATGACAAATTGTTGAAATCTCAAAATTTAACAGAGTTTATAATTATGCGGCTTGCCAGACAGCCAACTAACTGTTAAATTTTGAAATGTCAAAAAATTGCCATTCCTTCAGTTTTAAAGATATGAACCTAAAACTTGTGCTGTTTACTAATTTTGACGCGCTCTTTCCATTTCTGGCACATCTACGTATACATCTATTCCATTACTCCGTAATAGCCTTTTCAGCCAGCACAACGGAGGCCCAAATGGGCATGCATCCATGGTGTTCTAGCACCAAAATGTGTTGATTGACAAGGTCACGTGACCATTTCCTGCAAAGGGCCTAGTAATTATAATTATTATTATTATAGCATGTATTATTTGCAGGAATGCAATCACGTGGTTGTACTGGAGGAAAAAAATCTTAATTCATATATTTAAAGGCACTTGTACGAGAGCAGTAGTGTTATTAGCAAAACCTGTTTGCAAATGCAATTTTCCACCTCCATATGATGTCGACCTTTCTAAAACACCATAATGATTTAAAAAAATAGCTTGCCCTCCAGCACCCATGGCAACATGCACCTTACCCAAAGGGATCACGAGCTCGATTCATCCGTTAACGAAGTCAGTTATATCAGCACGTGACTGTTTCCTGCAGAAGGTCTATTACACTATTGTTCTGAGATTTCTTAGATCATAATTTCAGTTGGGTTCAGCCCAAATTCTATCATGTAGAATAACCTTCAACAATTAGAATAGATGAACCAGGTGCTTGCATAAGTGAGGATGGAATTTAGAGTAAGAGTTAAAACTCCTTAAAATTCCTTAATTCAGTATCTCCCACATTTATTCAATTATCAGCCAGAAAACTTGAAATTTTGTTACGTTGTTGTTATTTCTGTATAATGATTAGAGGTGAGATTCTCCTGTTAATTAGCGGGAATGAGTACAACTTAATTAATGGAGCGTGGGAAGGGTTACTCTAATACGCGAGGGAGGACGCCTTTAAAAAATAAGAAAAAGAAAAGAAAAGTTATTTATTCTCGGATTTGATGATTATTAGTCCTCTAGCTTTAAATAAGCTAATTGACCGAGATTAATTCTGACTGGCCAAGGTTTCTATCCGAGCCGCCTGGTTTCAACAATGCGCGCGCAGTTGCAGCACTTTTTCAGGCACGTTCCGCGTCGTAGCCTGCGGAAACAGCCCTCTCTAGCGAGTCCCCCGAGAGAATGACGTTCTCGTCCAGAATCCTGACAAACTCGCTGATTGGTCGGTTTACCAAGATTTGTATAAATTATGCGAAAATCTCACCAACAATTAAACAAACCGTGGTGGATGGCGAAGGAAATATGCTAGTCGCTGTGGGAGCGTATAGTGAGCTTTCTTCGGTTGTTGATCCTTTTTGCCCCCAGTGTAAACTATCGTCTCTGCAGGAGAATCAGCTTCAAGTTTTGTATATATTTTTCCATGGAAAGGAAGTATTTGTCAGTCTTACTGACAGGATAAAATCCATAACTCATTTTCCAACTGGCGGTTAGCGCTATCACATACTTAGACAATACTATCAAGCAGTTCCCGTCTCTTCTCGAGTATCCTTTTGCACAGACGAAAGCAAAATGGATTTTTCATGAAGCATGAGGATTCGATATGTCAAGAACAAGCGTCTCGTATGAAAAGTATAAGTGCATTCGCCGCAAAATTTTGTGATAATTTTCGAATTAGATCGATGACAAACGTGAATGTGTCAGTCCTTGCATACTACTCATTTCTCTGCCTCTTTTCTGCAAAGGATGCAAATATAGTTTAGATTCCTAAAATGTTGCGTGAATCCAGCAACATAATATTCATAGGAATCTAATCTATATGAACCTCGCGGCTTTCTTGAAAACGTCATCAGTATGGAAATTATGGGCTCAAAACGAGGTTTTACCGCCGACACACCGAGTGGCGACCGAGTGGCGACCGAGCAACGAAGCCGCGAGAGCCGAGCGACGAATTCGCGAGCGGCGAAAACCTCTGGGACCTATGGAACCAGGGTAGGGGGACTCACTTTTGGTTCCGCACGCATGCGCGTTGGGTAACCGGAAGTCAACCAATGTTTATTGTTCACAGATGGTCACATAAATACGTTTAATTTCTCTTATAATTTAATCATTACAGTTAACAACTAGCTGTATAGTGTAACGAAGAATCTTAAATAATAATGAACATGATATAACTCGATAAGAACTTGATGTCTTAATATTAAATATAACTTTCGCTTTTCTGCACCAAATATTCTAGACTCTAGAAACGAATTTGTCCAGTAGCATACTCTACTGAAATCTCCTCAGCCAATTATCTCCTCAACCAATGAATGTCTATCGCGAGATTACGTAATATGTTACCAATTCCTGGCGTTTCCTTTGTAACAACGATGAAATGGTAACACACAACAATCATTCGTCACCCTTAGTTGATTTAGGTCGTGTTAAAGCAGTTCTCTCTCTCTCTCTCTTGGGTCACTCTCCACTGCCTTGTCCCTAGCGGTTAAATGTTGATCGTCGGCACTGGATTGGCTGGAATACCTTCAAGAGAAAATGAACAAACTCGTTCAGTAAATCATAGGACTATCCTGGTGAGTTTAATCCCTTCAAGTTCCCATCGCTACCTCGTACCGAACCGGCCGACATACGCAGCATAGACCAGAAAAAAATCCCAGCAATATTTAGGCCATCCCAATAAAATGTTTCGTTTACCATCGCCCTCTGGCTCGTGATCGTTGGGTTGGTTGGTAAAAAAATAAAAAAATCGTTAGGGGGTCTGGAACCAAGTAAAGTCTGGTTGTAATCAGCTTGGAGACTCGCAAAACAATGTTCACGTATTTCTCGACTACTTTTTTCCTCTACTATAGTTGTGAATTGATAATTCGCACGAGAAAAGCAATAAACTAAAAGGCATAGAGCTCGGAAAAGAGGGTAGTTCTGAAATTATTCATCAATTGTTTTTTTACCTTTTCAAAACATATTGGGTCGGTCTTCAATCTTTCTTTCTTTCTTTCTCTTTTTCACTTTTCCAAAAAAATTGGGTTGGTCGGGCAATGGTAAACGAAACATTTTATTGGAATGTTAAACTGTAAAACTGCATAATTGTTTGTCAGTGTAGTATCATCAGCAATTGAAGCGACTGAAAATGTAAACCTGTAAACCCGTAACAGAACCAGAGAAAATGACAAAAATGTCAGCAGCTAGGTAGATATGGCAGTAGGTAGATATGGCAGTAGGTAGGTATGGCAGTAGGTAGATATGGCAGTAGGTAGATATGGCAGTAGGTAGATATCGTAATTTACTCCAGTAGAGACGTGATGTCAGTGTTATAACTAAGTTATTAACACAGAAAAAAAAAGGTAATTGAGGTAATGTCCATGTTACAATCTTCATATTTTATGGATAGTAAATTAAGGATAACTCTTACCGTTTCCACAGTAACGAAACCTGCAGCCGGGAGCGGACTTTAATTTATATACAAAGAACTCTCCACAGTTCCTTACATTGACATAAATAGAACTGATGCAACATTCATTCAGCGACTGCGAGAAGCACACCTTCCTACTGACTGTACCGTTCGCGACTGAAGGGTGCGAGCCACTCAGCCAGCCAGTGATTCTCGTCCCGCAGTGACTGCCGGGTCCACAGGTCTCGGGCATTTTAGTTCCTGCTTCTCCCTCAAATCGATACCAACCGGGTTTGAAGTTGAAAACATGGTGGTCACATTTTGGTGTCCCCGTTGTAGCTTTGAGAATTGAGCGGTCAGCGGAGCTCAGCGAGGAATAGTGGAGACACTCTTTTTCTGGTCAAACAAAAAATGTTATGAAATATATGTTGAACAAAGTCTGAATAAGTTGAACTTTAACAACACAAACAATTCGAACTTAGTGTAAAAACTATCAACCTATCAACTTCATGTGACGTAGTACATATCACAGTTCAAAGCGCTGGCTGCATTGCTATCAACCTATCAACTTCATGTGCCGTAGTACATATCACAGTTCAAAGCGCTGGCTGCATTGCTATCAGTTCAAGAGCGTATCTCGTTTAAAGTTCACCCTTCTCACGCGGCGGCCATTGTGAGTCCCAGGAGAATACAAACCTTTGTTTTTGCGGGCTAAACTCGTTCTGAATCTGCTCAGTGCGAGGCTAGCCACGCAAAATCTATTGTTTATATCCAACATGGCCGCTGTGTGAGAAGGGTGAATTGGAACGAGTTAAGAAATAGCTTAAATAACATTCATTTTTGTCTACAATTAGTAGAAACTAATGAGACAATAAATCCACTCGCAGGTTAAGCGTTGTGATCGTAACTTTACGTCAAATGTACACGTCTCCTGCTAGTGGATCTCTACGCGTACGTGGTTTTTCCTTTCAATAAAAAAAAGCATTTTGGATTACCTGTGGAGCGCGGTCAAGGTGAAAGGGACTGGAAATTGTGTACCACAGGCAACCCAAAATACAACTTGACCCAAATCAGAAGTTTTAGAGCAATTAGCAAGACTGTGTACTATCTAAGAGCCTGTAAGGATCGAAGTGTTGATTATGTTTAGTACGTTTGACGCACTCGCGCGTTCTGTTTTATCGCGGTACTTCAAATGGTTAAGATAGTTACCTGGTCCCACAAGGCGGTACACCATGTTAGCGAAGTCTTTTCCTACTCCTTTGTAACAAGCATTTGATTTTCCGTCCCGTGCGTAAGTCACGTGTACTTCTGGACCACTCCAACACTCTCCCCAGAACTGAATTCCAAAGTACGAATAGTGTTTTTTGCTTGCTTCAAGTGCGCATTTCTCTACGACTGTCCTGTTCAAGTCGTTCCAGTCCATGACCTCAGGACCGGGCACTCGGTAATTTTTTACTAGTTCTGGTAGGGGTCTGGGATCTAATTGTGTGTCGTGATAGCAACCGACAGGAACAAAATTGACGGCGCCTGAAAAAAACGGCAATTAGAAATAACCGTTACTAACTTCACATAGTGCTGGACAATGAATACATCATGCAGTGCCAGTAGATAGATGGATAGATATCGATAGATGGATATATATATCAATGGATGGATAGCAGGCCTAGTCCCATGCGTCCTGGCTGGTAATTTTTCTGTTTGGGTTAACGTGATCCCTGTGGTTTGTACTGGTTTGTGACGTCACCTCTCATTATTGCCAGAACTTGATGAGCCGTGACATCACACGCCAGTCAAACAACAGGGATCCCATTAACCCAACCGGAAAATATAATTACCAGCCAGAACGGCTGGGCCTAGGCTGGGTGGATATATACTAGTTAGATATATAGATTCTAGTCAGATCACCGTTATTACCATTATTTATTCACACTATTTACAGATACTAATACAATAGAGACTAGATTATAAAACGAGTAAAGTAAACAGATAAACAACAAATTCTAAAAAGGAGCTAATAAGGTGGATGTGTAAAGCAGCCAAAGGAGCAAAAGCTCATTCAACAATGTAGAAATGGAATTTTACATATATTGTGTCAAAATTCCTACTTTAAACTTAGTTATATTTTCTATCCATAGAATCCCAAGTAGTTTGTAGTACGGATTCAGATTCTCGTGTCTGTGTGCGAAGTTTTATCTTTACGACCGAAGTTTTATATATATTATTGTTTTTATATTTTTAATTTGTTTATGTAGATATATATTTTTCTCTTTACTTTTTCTATGTTCCTGCAGGGCCTCACTGAAAATCACTATTGTGAGTGGGCTCCCTGGCAAAATAACTTAATTATTATTATTATTATTATTAAGAATGTCATACCTAATACATTTATTTTGTTTCGTTGTTAATTTATTTAAAGTAGTTTTGTATGTATGTACTTCCCCAGCTCATTATTCCATAACTGAAGTAGGGGTAGATAAGGGTATAGTAAAGATAGTGGCTGAGTTTATACATAATTCCTAGATACTTTATTGTTGACATGTGAAATTTGATTATGCCATCGGAGGTGCTCATCAATATAAATGCCAAAGTATTTAATGTGGGATTTCCGAGTAATGTTAGGGATATCAATCTCAATATCCCCTTCTGAGGGGGAGTAATTTGTTTTTTTTTAAAGGGAACCTCGGCTGATAAACAATCTTTACTCCCAAATGTTCCTTATGGATGCCTAAATACATTGTTGTGTTTGTTTTCTGTAAATTGTATACTAGCTGTTATTTATGGGCCGATTTTGCTGTCCACAAAAGTCATTTGATTTTCGCGCGTGTCGCCATCTTGTATTTCAAGACGTCACAGTGTTGCCCCTATTGTTGCACAACAAAAGAGCTATTGTTTGCTGACAATAGAGGCAACACTGTGACGTCACAAGATCCAAGATGGCGGCGCGCAGGAAATTCATATGCCAGTTTTGTGGACAGGAAAATCAGTCCATAACTAGTGTGAACTAGTGTACAATTTACAGAAAACAAACACAGCAATGTATTTAGGTATCCATAAGGAACATTTTGGAGCAAACATTGTTCTAGCGGAGGTTCCCTTTAAATTAATAGAAACATTACTCATATACATGTTTTCGTTCTTCATTTATCACATTTTCAAGATCAGAGGGGTTCTTAGATGAATAAAAGAGGTTAGATACTACATAGATATATAGATACTAAACAGATAGATACTAGATAAATATATAGATACAATTAGATAGATAGATACTAGATGGATCGATAGATAGATAGATTGACAAAAGTTAAAGAACAGGAATCTTTGTTAGATGCTCACTTACCCCGTACGATAGTACAATACTGAAGGGTCCCCAGTAAGGCCAGGCCTACCCAAAAGAACGCCGATGAAAGCATGTTCTTGACTGGATGTTTTACTGTTTTCCCTAGTTGGTAGCTAGCTTTCGTTGGAATTCTTTAAAGAAAAGATGATGCACACTTTAATAAATTATACTGACTATCGACACTGATCCATGATGAATGGGAGAAGAACTGCATCCTGTGAGACTGGGTTATACGATATCAGTATTTGAATAAATCGGCCTGCGTCGATCAAAAATAACTTTGCTTTTCTTTACCTTCAGTGAGTCAACTGAGCACACAGCGTGCTGTAATTGCTTGGATTTTGTACCGGTGCATAAATATCTTTAAAAGTATCATTAAAAACAAACAAACATTAACTGATGGGTCGCTCGCTCCTGACAATACAAAATGAGTGAAGAGCTATCAATACGTCAAGTGTAATCGGAACTGCGAGAGCACATGATCATGTTCTGAATCAATAAAGGCTGCCTGGTCAAGATCATCTCTTTATTGTTAAGGGCAACAAGTATAGTACGTGACGGGTTAGTTCTCAGCTCAGTGGGCTGTCCTGAAATAATACCGTGACGTGCGGCTCACGTCATGTGTTATCGATGAGGAGAAAATGCGATCTATGACGTGCAATCCACGCCTGCTTATTTACTAAAACGTTATTTTTATCTGATGAACAAATCGAATT
Source organism: Actinernus sp. WN-2022 (assembly GCA_030867875.1). NCBI lineage: Eukaryota > Metazoa > Cnidaria > Anthozoa > Actiniaria > Actinernidae > Actinernus > Actinernus sp. WN-2022. Next base: position 82,023,949 of record JAOWCC010000936.1, on the reverse strand, counting down.
CTTGCGCCTTTACGATAACTTTCATATAAGTAAGTCTTTATTCTACCAAAAGCAGAATCAATAGATAACAATAAACAACTGAACTGGTATGACTAAAATAACTAGGTATAGACTACCCAGAATAACAAAAAGCCAAACTAGCTGGGTAGCAAGACATACGATACAATATATATATATATATTTTCATCACGCTACTGCCAGGATAAACACAATAGGTTGCCATGCCCGAAGGTTCGATCACAGAATGAATGATCTTTATTTATACACGGTAATCGTCATCAACAGGGTTGGTTTTCACACGAGCCGTGTCCAATACAAAAGTCTTAAAAATACAAGAATAGCTGTCATAAATACTAATAAATCTAATTATAACTACTAAATACTTGAAATAATTATTTTAACCTAAATGCTAAGCCTAAATAATACTATTAAAAGCTACATCACTAAATCTACGTTTAAAAATCATCAATGTTTCACTCTGCTTTAGTGTTTGAGGTAAATTGTTCCAACATGCTGCTCCACTGTAAGCAAATGCACGTTTACCAAAATTTGTTTTAGGGGCTGGTAAACTAAGGTTTGTGGTAGAGTCTCGAAGATTATAACTGTGACGCTCTCCAGAATAAGAGAACAATTCCCTTAGGTAGTTTGGCCCATGACCGTTAAGAGATTTATACATCATAACTGATTCTGTTTTTAATCTTCTTTCGTCTAGTGGAAGCCAATCAATCTAACAGACAGTTTTAATTTCTTCTCATGATCTGTTACGTTAAAATATAGTAAGAGTTTGTGCAGAGTCCTTTCAACTGTTTCTTTCATACTTGTTTTGATCATATAAACGAGCAATCGCTAAACGCCGTCGCGATTTTCGTAAAATCGATTTTCCTCAAAGATTCCGCCGGCACCGAATTTTCTTGATCGTTCGCATATGTATCAGAGATTGACCCGACGGGGCGGAAAACTACTACTAAATAAAACAAAACAGTTTGGATCAGTAACAATAATCGGCCGCGTTACACACGATTTGTTTCATGTAATTAAGCAAGTTCAAATTTGTGATTGAGAAAACTACCAAAAAACACAAATGCTTTGTAGCACTTTTAAATTTCAAAACCCATAAATACGACTTCAAACGAACCTTTTCAAGTTTAATAAATCAACCACCACATTATTTTGTACGGGCAGTGTTTATTAACGGCTGAAAAGGTCTTTTCGGTTCCGGATAGGACATTTTCTTCATTCGTAAATAGGATTTGCTTCACTGAGCAGTAATCAGGCATGTGCTAACAAAATTTTGAACAACTCTAATTCATTTAGGTGATAAATCTATTTAATTAAAGCTTATACACGTACGTCTAACTACGAAAACCGAGCAGTAGGACGATACTACAGGTGATACTTTACCTTTAGGCTGCGTCCTAGCTGATGTGGTCGAGTTCTGTAGTCGATTCTCCAGTAGTTGATGTGTTGGTGTCTCAGTAAAGACTGCCTGCCATCTTATATAGAAAACATCCAGCCAGTAATATTAGTATACGGTCATGGCACCTAACACCGAGGCAATCGGAAACATACGACTAACGCACCGACACACCTACGATATTAGGTATATCCTCTACGTATGGGTAATCCCAAAGTTATTTTGTGGCCTAGATCACGAAACAGCAGGATTTGACTCCTACAGGGCGTAGCTATGCTCACTGGTGTTTGCCTTAAATACGCATTCAGTCCAACCCAATATTCCAACAGAGCACCACACACGGATCAAACAACAGGATAATAATTAATCTTCTGCTATCATTGTAAAACACAGTGAAGAAAAAAGTATTTTTAATATGCTTTAGCCTTAATATATTAATTTCTTTCTCTGTTTGGTAAACACATATAACTGTAAAAAAGCTTCCTTGATTGGGGGAGTTAAATGAAGGAGGATCAGGCGTACCCTGGGACGGATAACATTAGCATGAAATGCTATCGCGAGAACTTTAAAAGTTGTGGAGTGTTCCAAGTTCATATCTGATCTTTGCTTGCCACCAGTGAAATTTATTGCGGAAATCATGAGTTACGTGTTCATCGAGGTGTCTAGCAGGCGTGATAATCCGCTTATAAGAACATTGCGCGGTTTACATCACACCTTTAATAAAATAAAAACAATAGAATCCCGGTGACGTAATTGCCTCCCAGTTACTTTGTTGTAAACAATTTGCTTTGTTAACCAAGTGATTGGCCCAATAATTATCATTACTATTTAGATCACTGAAGAAACTAACTCTGAACTGAAAACTGATCGAACAGGCTTATTTTATTCTACGATTGTCTTTGCTCCTTCGCTTGCTTTCTAGGAAACAAAGACAAACTAAAACAACGAACAAAATTAACAGACGGAATAAAGTAAATAGCGTGTCATGACTCACCTGGCCATGCTTATTTGTTCCGTTTGGCAGTTCCTGTGACCGGTCTATTAGCACACACACCTCTAATGAAATTATTTAGCTACCAAATTTATTCAATCATATAAGTCGATTTTATTTTTAGTATCTTAGTGCTTTGCGCGTATAGGATGAAAGGTAAACGGACAATAAATATTCCTGCTCGCCGACGATTACATTGTGGACTAACCATGGACACAAGCTAATGCGAAACAATTTTTGTGATCCTAACTGAATTCTGAAATTAATTGTGAAGGTAATTTTAATTGTCGCGCGAGCTCATGAATATCTTATAGAGTCAGTATTACCGTTACATGGAGGTGATGTAACTCAGCTAGCCTTACAGCCTACAGTTAGAGCAGATTTCGTATGAGTGGGAAAAACTACACCACTGACTACAGCACGGTTACCGTACGGCGGCATGCCGTGATGTTGAAATGGTTTCCCATTGTTTTTGTCCTGCTGATCCAATCAAATGGATACAGCACGGTGACGGACATGCTGTAGTTTGTCCCACGAAATCGGTTATGTGGCAACAGCCTAGTTAATGGTTTGGTAAATCCATAAAAGGCTATGCTACTAAGTATGATCCAGTCATTTTACATCGGATGGAAAGTTACAATTAAAATACATAGACATTCAGTCACTGCTAATGTCCCAACGCCGGCTGGAAAGAAAACAAAGACGACCCCGGATTTCCTTCTCAGTAACTCATATATGTAGCTTCTCACATATCTATCACTATATGTCACTTTTTCAATTTCAAACAACGGAAATAATTAACACAGCTACGTAACTAGTGCGAACTCACTTCAACGAGAGATCAGGTGACGTGGCCTATATATAACGAATAGTGTGAACCGATGGCCAGATCGAGAATGTTTCAATGATAGCAGCGAATACTTTCGGACTTCAAGGGGCATATTATTATTATCTTCTGGCCTTATCCAGGTTTATTTCTAAGTAGCAGCGAGCCAGTGCGAAGTATGTGCTCTGTAAACGTATCGCTTGTGAAGCCGGGTAAACGGTAGTTCAGATGATAACAAACAGCCGCCAAAATATCGAATTCATTATAACATCTAGTTTCAGCTCAGCTTGACTATGGAGCCGTATAGCTTCCGAGAGATTGAAGTCTTTTTCAGTCTCAGAAACGGCCAGACCCAAACTCTTTATCTGCCGTTTAGTTCCATACTGCAAGCCGCACTATTCACAGTCTTTTTCTTACCTAACTTACATGTAAATGTGATTCAAACAAACTAATATTACGATATATAATAGTAACGGGGATGCTCGTCGGCCGAAATTTTAAAACGGAACTCCTAAAAGGTACCAGAATCTCGTCCTCTGCATGGGCGTGGTTAAATTAGTTTTTACCCCTGAGACGGGTACCAATCTCGAAACACAAACTGACATTTAATCCAAGTGCAATTGACTGTAAAAATACCAAGAGATCACTCAAAGATATTATTATTTTCTGACAACTAGTAATGCCCTAAGAGATATCACGATAACCACAGCTGTGTTTCAAATTGAATACCCTAAATGGTACGACAAACATCAAAGTGAGGCTCCGGCCCTAACCCCCGGCTCAAGTTATCGATCAATGCACTTGTAAGTCGGACTAAACCAAGGTGAATAATTTTAGCATTCGCTTTAATTCGTCACTGATATTAACTCAGATTGACCACGTTTCAGTAACGAGGTTGAATCATATCCAAAGGCTCTTCCTATGACTAAAAACTAGGAGATATTAGCATCTTAATGCTACGGCGTAAATTCGAGGTTAAATAAAGTTTATGTAAAAGGTAGTGAGTGCTGCCTTTTATTGTATGCGTTCGGAATTATTTAGAAGGAAGGATATCATGTAGCACAAAACATTTATTGGATGTAATAACACAAAGATACAGATTAGAATATATGTAGATTGATCTACTGACATTTGTTCATTGTTTTGTCTCTTGGGGAGTTTGTGCAACTATCACATGACACTCGAGGCAGTACTGTTGATTTTCTGAAAGACAAACTGAAGGGTAGAGCATGTAATGTCATGAGTGAACTCAGTGGTAAAAGAAACATAGCAAGAGGTGAAGTGATACGAGTAGGTTAAACCGAGAACCGAACGTGTTTCCGAAGCACAATGAACGCTCTCGGTTATTTGCCCAGGTCAAGTTTTCACACCCCTTCGACTCTTGCTGAACACAACGCGGTATACAGCTTCTCAATGCTGGATTTAAAAAAATAATTACTAACACACCAAGATGGGGTTCAGAGAGTTATTGACAGAAAGACAACAGCTGCCAGGAGTATATTACACAGGAGTGTTCCTATGCCCTTGTGTTGGCCCCTAACACAGCAACGCGTCATCTCTCTTAGATTGACTATTATCATCAATTGTCAAAATCGCTAGAATTGATTATAATCATCATTCTAAGACAAACCCTAACCCGAACTACAAACCAAACCCTAACCATCGGACGAGTTCACGGGTAAACGACGGGTTCTCAGTCACCTAGAGCTAGGGTTCACAGGTAAACAAGAAAGGAAGGTAAACGAGAGAAAACAATTTTTTGAGCGCTCCTACTCGAGCTCGAACTCGTAGCCGTTTGCGTGTAGTACTTGGTAGTGCAGACGTCATATGACCACTACACTACGCGCGTCTACCGTCGTTCGGAATTCGACAATTGTTTATCTTTATACTTGACTGGTTTTAACCTCGAGGTTAAATTGAGGATTATAATCAATTCTAGCGATTTTGACAATTGATGATAATAGTCAATCTAAGCTAAGGGAGATACCGTGTTGAACACAGTGTGTCTATTTATAGCCGTGAAGTCCTGGTATGCGATTACGTTGTCTTTTGTTCTCTTGCGCTTTAGTATTTTTTAGCAGTTTGAACCGTGTTAATTACAATTGTTCAGTGCATCATGATTGGTTAAAAGTGACGACCTTTGTTTCTCCTCGCGGGAAACTCTATGCTAAAAATAACTCTACCGTCAACAGTGACAATATAATGTGGGAAGAGGAACATTCCTCTGTAATATATATTACATATACTCCTGCAGCTGCCCAATAAATCCCTTTGGGTGGGAAAGTTGGGCTTCAAAACCTAAACAACTGGATAGTGTCCGACTAACTTGTGAACCCTGCAGCCAACGCACATGTTGGTGACGTCACAGGCTGTTAGCCAATGACCGTGCGCCATTAATTACATGCATTAATTAATACATAATCCTGATACTTTTCATTAAATTCACTATAATGAGAGTTAAGTGTAGTTTAAGTGATATTTTGAAAAGAATCCTTTGAAAATGCACAACAAAAGCAGTACACATACACACCTTCTGAGCCTGTTCTGGCTTAGCCTGCTTTCAGGCGGTAGATGGTGTTTTATTTCGCGCAGCAAACGGATCATCGAAGCGGCCGCCATATTGGCCGAGCGTTTCAGATCTGCTTTTCTCCCCACCCCCTCCCCCCTCCATATGTCATTCGATCCCAAGTCTCAATCACGCTCGGCCAATATGGCGGCCGCTTCGATGATCCGTTTGCTGCGCGAAAAAAAACACCATCTACCGCCTGAAAGCAGGCTAGTTCTGGCTTCTCACTCGAGGCAGTACGGTCGAGTTTCTGCAAGACAAAAAGAGCAGAGCATATAAATGTCATGAGTAAATCCCTAATGTAATCCGAGTGGTACTAGAAACACAGTAAGAAGTGAAGTGATGTGATACGAGTAGATTCAACCGAGACACCGTGAAATGCACAATGAACAGCAGTATATTAAATGATACGAACCTCTAGCTCTACACTATAAGAGGTTTCCAAACGAGAAAGAAAGATTCCTACAAAAGGATGATGGTTCTTGCATCCGGACATTGCAATTTGGTCCATGCGCATTCAACTTTTGTGTCCTTGCGCATGACCACAATGCAATGCGCTGGAAGAAATTGAGAAAATCGGTAACACAGTCAGATCAGTACTGCTGCCTTGCTCGCTCGCTTCAGGCTCGCTCGCTGCGGCAGCAATGAAGTACAACTGAACCAGCTATTGATTATGTGCCTTAGCAGTAGTGCTGCGAAAGCTGGTCGTAGATGGAATGAGGACATGCCAGGGCGAATGGTGCACGTGGTTGAAAACTCCGGTACTATAAATGAGTCTCCAAGGCTCGTTTTCTAATGCAATGCTTTTCGTTGAGACTAGGAATCTCGACACTAAAGTCTTGGGTATTTTAAAACCGGCGCAAGTCTTGGCATCTCCGGCTCGTGCTTATCATTTGCCGGAGAGATCGTGAGGTCGTGATATCAGTGCTTTGTTTTCCAATTATAGAAATTGGTACATTTCCTCTTGGGATACAGAAAAACGAAAAACATTACTTAAGGAAAAATTCACGTGGTCTGAAATGGGACAACAAACAGGCAAGCTGAAAGGGTCTATTCAACAACCTTTAAAAAAATAATCAGTTATGCCTTAATAATGGCTTATTTACATAAAATGTTAAAATGACTGCTTTACATGATTGCCGTGTGTGAATCAGATAGGGAGTAGAATTTATTGATACTCCTTTTGAATTTACTAAGAGAATCAAAATTTCTTAAGCCTGGTTTCCGTATAATCGCTGCGATCGCTGGGTTCTTTTGTTCAGTGTGAATCGAAGCGTAAATTTATACGCAGAACGAAAGAACCCAGCGATCGCAGCGATCATATGGAAACCAGGCTTTAATGAGCTTGGAAGACTATTCCATAAAAAGGCCCCTCTGTAACTGATACTTCGCTTTCGATAATCAGTTCTAGGTTTGGGGAGGGCCAGTTTATTTTGCGCGTTTCGTAATTGATATCCTGTGTTACTAGAAACAAACAACTCTTGCATGTAAGAAGGTGTAATACCATTAATGGACTTAAACATTGTTATATATTGCCATTTGTTTTCTTATTATTATTGTTAGCTTATCCCAGTTAAGCAGATTGATGAGCTCATCTGAATTTGCGTAATAATCTGATTTTGTTATTACTCTGGTGGCACGGTTTTGTAGCTTTTGTAGCTTTTCACTTAATTTCTGGCTTAGACCACCCATACTGGACAACAATAGTCAAAGTGGGGCTCAATCAGAGATTCATATATTTTAGTTGCCGTACTCTGAGAGATAAATGGTCTGAGCCTTTTAAGCGCACTGATACCGGACGATATTTTCTTTGATACTTCGCAAATATGTTTCTACCAGGATAACCTTTCGTCAATGTAGGATTTGGTCCTAGGGATTTGGATTATGAACTCTCTCAATCTGCTTACCTTCAATTCGAATGTCAAACCCAAGATTATCAGCTTTCGCCTTCAACCTTAGCCTTGACCCAATGATCATGAATTCGGTCTTGGCAATATTTAGAATTAGTCTAATCGCTATTAACCATCTGTTTAGATTTTGTAACTCGGGTCCACCCCATAGTAGCCCAACTTGCGCAATATAATTTCATGGTCTATCGTATCGAAGGCCTTTTTAAGGTCGATGAATATAACACCATTTAGTAGACCTTTATCGATATTGATAGCCCAATCGTTGGTGGCTTCAAGTGCATGGTACAGTTAGCGTACTATGTAGTAACCGCAAGCCTGACTGACAGTTGGTCAGCAGTTTGTTTTCGTTTAAATAGCTGTAAAACTGGCAATGGATTATTTTTTCAAATATTTTTGCGACAACTGGCAATACAGAGTTGGCCTATAGTTGTCAAGGTCACTTTTAGTGCCTTTTTTAGAGATAGGCGTTACCCTTGCCATTTTCCATTCAGTTGGAAAGACCCCCGTATGAATTGATTGGTTAAAAACGCTCGTTAAGGACGGGGCAACAACATCAGCTGCTAATTTTAATAATTTACAGGGAATACTAGTACTGTCGAGGCCAGTCTCCTTTTCCCCCGTCAATTTTGTTTAACAACTTTCGTACTTCAAGTATGCTTATTTTCTGGAAATAAAATTTACTATCCGTTGGTGTTAAATATGTTTCGTAGGTTTCAGGTAGGTTTCAGGTATCTCACTAGCCAAGCTCCGGCCTATACATTAGTGAAATGGGAGTTAAAAGCTTCAGCTATTTCTGTTGCTGAGGTAACACTATTCTCCCCTATTTTCACTTCCGCAACATTGGGTGATTTGTGTTAGCGAGATACTAGCTCGTTTTTATTAGCAGCTAAGTTGTCCATAAAGTATTTTCGTTTGGCATTTTTGATTGCATTATTAGTTTCATTCCTTGCCTGTTTATATTCGCTCCAAGTTTCGTCATCTACATATTTTTCAGCTTTCTTTTTTAGCATGTCGCGCTTATTCATCATGCGTATGAGATCGCTGTTGATCCATCATGATACATCGATTTTTTTTACGCGCGATTCAAGTTCTTGATCAATGTCAAATTTAGAATGAATTACTCGGAATTTCTAATTTCTGTGTAGACTATCGCGTAACCTCATTCTTTGTACCTTGATCCCTCTTTGCATTAGAATACCTTTAACCATGGACTCTCCATAACGTGGAAATTCACGCGCTATTTCAGCTACATGTTGGTCCAGCTCGGCATCAGAAATATCATTAAAGTCAGTTTACTGCCAACACTCTTACCCTGCTGCACCTTTTAAAAGTTATTAAGATCGTAATACGTGTAGCTCTTGAGTAGCTCTACAAACTGTTGATAAAATTGAGGCTTTCGGACTAATATTAAGGCACGAGGTTATACCATCTCATCCTATGGCGGTATATTGTCCTTTCAGACACTGACAACTTAAAACTATTTCACCGATTGTAAATCCTTCTTCCAAGTGCAATCCCATATTGATTTTGGTATAAAATAGGAAGGAGAACCACTGCGACCTTCTTCAAATCTGTTTAGTTTCTGACTTCCATATTTTGAACATTCCATTCGCTAGTTCATCATATCACGACGGTTAGAAATTCTGAGTGATTCAAAGTCAGACGATGAAAGTTTGCAAACAATATCTGGTGATATCTTTTCCTTTTCAAAATTAAAAATTGCATTCCCCAGGTTCAATTTCTTCAGTATATTCGACATCTTCCTCAAATCCTCCATTTTGTATGTTGACGGTGAGCGAGGCATGGTACCGAAAACAATAATGCGCTTGCGCAAGGCGTCCCCGTTGCATTGTGGGTATATCGTAATGAAGTTTGTAGTTTGCACTGAGTAACAGTAAGCGTGCAATTTGAAATAGAAATGATTTATAAATGTGCACTGCACTTTTTGAACTTTTCAAAGATCAATTCGAACTTTGTACTAATCTTTGTCAATTTAACTAAGTGACATATATGACAGTGATGGCGTTCATAACCATTGTGCCTCGAATTCCCGTACGAGCTCATTTCGGAATATTGAATAAAATACTCATTATCAACGACAGGATTCAAAAGTTATGAACTGAGTTTCACTTACCTGCAGTTTTAAAGTATTTCATGATAATTGTGATCGGAAGACCTTGTGAAATTTCCGGGAAATTCTACATAAATTGCGCTCCAACTGGCCAGGGAAAACATCGTATTTGTCCTCATACCCGAGGGTGCATACCATGCCTTTGAGAGTTTTTAGCTTGGTCAGCAGTTATTTCCAATCTCAGGTGTCGAGTCTTCACGCACATGGCGATAACAAACACCAACGATGCCTTAGTTAATTTTGAAAGAAGCATGGAGATTGCCGAGCAATGTAGATCTAGCTGACTGGAAACGTTTGATTAAAATGTGTACTTCTTTGGATGAAAATGTGTTTGTTCTAAATGCCCCACACTGACGTCCACGCCCTAACCCCGTCCCCCTAAACGTCTGTCGGCATTTCGAATATGTCGACGGCCCCTAAAAAAATATCTCTGCGCTGAGTTTATCGCCAGCTTTATATTGTCTCATTCACAGGAAGCCGACGCTTAAAGTAATCGTACGGATAACATTTAGCTACAAAACATATCTACAATGTATTTTATTGAATTCCAGGCTTCGAAAGTAATCTTACGTACAGTCATGCGACCTTTGATATGAGATATTTTCCGCATTCCGTTACCAGTATAAACTTAGACTTCAACACCATGCGGCTCGTATTTCAGTTCACCTATCTTGCTAATTGCTATAGTCTTAGCTTCGGAGCAGAGAAGCACAAAACATGTCTTATCAAAGTATTCTACTCGTGTTTGTACTGACTATCTACCTCGTTCATCCGATGGTGGCTCATTCTGCCACGGGTAAGTAAAGTTATGTTTCTTCTGTGGATAAACTGCTAAAGATATAATATATCGCTAACTAAGGTCATTCTGTTAAGCGCGGGAAAACTAGAAAATCTTCCTTCGTGCACTTCAAACGTATTTAACTTGCTAGATATTACAAATCTGTAAATTATAGCCAGAGCTCCGACATCCTAAGTGTAGTTTTCACTCGAAACTGTCGAGTCTGCAGACCCCTCTTGGATATTTGAATTCAAACCGCCACTGATTAGTCGTGCTCAGACCAGTAACTCAATTTCTTTTCAATGTAACATTGATTCTTTAACTTGGAAATTCTGGCTTCATTAGAACCTGACAATGTATTGCTACTAACCAGATTATATTAAAGGAAGTACAGGCCAGTCGTTTGCCTTTCCGGTTGAACATTTTCGCAATTTATAGCTTGCTTGCCAAGACTTGTTCAAAGACTTGTGTGATTATTATATTAAACATGATTAAGAACGGTTTTCTCCGTTGCTCTCGCTAATCTCTTCTCAGAAAGCAACGGAGTAAACTTCTGCGATCAGGGCAGGGAAAGCAAAAACGTTTTGAGAAAATGTTATTGAAGTACTTATCATCAGTACAGCCGGATATATACAGTCATAATGATATAACAGTGCTTCCCGCCTACCTACCGATCAATTAACCGGCAGGCGGGAAACAAGACACTGTACTGATGAAATTAATAAAGGCGGGAACAACGGGTAATATAATGCCTGGAATATATCAATCAGCTCAAGATCGCAAGATCATACTCCTCAGCGTAGGCTTGCCACAAGTCGACTACTTTATTATTGGATATTTGTTTCCAAAACTGGACACCTCTCATGAAGCAAGAGGCAGAGATGCCAACCCTTGGAGTTCTAAAAGCGGGAGATCACTGCTTCGTATGGATTTGTCTGATTTGTAATGATCGCGCGTGAGTCATGACCAAAAAGGACAGCCAAGGCAAAAAGTATTTTCTTTATTTATTCAAGTCTCATTTGCGAAAAAGCGGGAGATTTTGGACTCAAAGCGGGAGAGTGGGAGATGAGGCTAAAAAGCGTAAGTCTCCCGCCAAAAGCGGGAGAGTTGGGCGACAGCTAGCGAGACACCATATCTCACAAACAGACTTTTAGAAAGTCTAGCGGATGAACCGGCTTACAGTGGGTTTCCTATTAGAAATTCTGGATGTTTATTAGCCAAAATTATTGGTCAAAATCAGGCCTGGGTCACAATATAAGTATGCTGGTCTACTTTAAAGTCAAATTAATAAGGTGATCTAATGGCTATTTATTGGCATTGTTAGAAGATGAAACGCGGGATATCGACGAACTGTTGCAACAACTGGATGAAATACAGGCATCGAAAGGTAAGGGATATAGGTTAACACCGGGGAGGGGGGTGGAGGGGTAAGGGATAGGTTAACACCTGGGGGTAAGGGAAAGTTTAACATCCGGGGGATTCCCTATATTGAATCGACGGCGCTTAAAACTTTTAGTAGCCTGCGTCGCATTCGAACTGAAGTCCGTTCGAATGCGATGCAGACTAACTTTTACGAGGTTAGTTTTATTGTTTATTTTCTATTGATGGACAAGTCTTTCACAACAGTCTGTATTCTGGAGGTACTAAGAATTCCATTGATTGTACATCTTCTGTATATTCGCGATTTATGAGTATTGTAACGTTCAGACACAGTAAGCAAACGAAATTTCGGAGTTTCAGACATCTTACTGTACATTTGGTTTATTCAGGTCCTGCCTACTCAGTAATAGACCAGTTCGCGGTAAATTCCAACATTTTGAAAGGGGTGCAGACATGGCGCGAAATACAGTGTTTGTATGGGAAACGATGGGAATCCGATGCCAAATAAAATCCGTAAAATCGAATTTCTGAAATATTCTTCAGATACAAACTTAAGATACCAGGTAAAAGATTAACATATCGAAATTTGAGGGAGATTATTTGGCATCGGATTCCCATCGTTTCCCATACAAACACTGTATTTCGCGCCATGTTTGCACCCCTTTCAAAATGTCGGAATTTACCGCGAACTGGTCTCAGTTATTGTTCAATTTCTTATTTGTTTTTGTTTTGAGTGAAATAAACGTATATTGTATTTAGATCGAAAATTCTTATCGAAATTTCGATTGGTGAAATTTCATTTCGAATTTTCTCAGCGACTTTTCTTAGCGAAGAAAGAAATTTCGTGCAGTAATAGATAAAGAAGTTTCGAACTTATAATAACGAAATTTCGTAATGTTTCGTCGAAAAGCGTCGAATTTCGTTTGCATTAATACTTTCGAGCAGAATTGTATCCATATAGAATTTGTGCTGTATAAATGAATACCTAGCTGTATATTTTTTCCTTTTTAACAACAATGGTTTCCCTCCGTTGTGCTTCGTCATTATTGAAAAATAACATGCTACATTTCGTACCGTTCAGGGATCAAAATCGTAATGGATTTTTAAACTCCCGCTGAGCACCCCGGCGTCACATTGATGGAGTTAACCGACTTTGCGTTTATGCAAGAGTTCTCTGCTTGGTTGAACAGATGAACATTTAAGTATTCTGTCCCGTTTACCGAATCAGCTGCTTATGTACCGATCAATTCGAACCATCAACCTCATTATGTTTGGGTGTTCGATTTCTTCCTGGAAAAACCAGACTTCACCGAAACCTAGTCGAAACAGATGGGTTTTTACTCTTTGGCACCACATTGTGGGTTTCCCTATCTGTCTCGATTCAGCTACAGCGTCTTGCGCTAATTCAGTGATATTTTGATTTTGTTTTTTTTAGCCAGTATTTTAGGCTTCTTAGGGTGGAGTCCATGCTTATTGGTAATTTACCTAATTCGGCCCGACAAGCATTATTAGTGGCGGTCCTGCTTACACCCATTAACCATTTACAGAATTTTAACTGTACACTTTCTATTGGGTCATTGTTTGGTACTTTATCCATACCCCATATTTCACTACCGTAAAGAAGTATGGGTTTGATTAGACTATCGAATAGTTTGAGCGTAAGTTTAACATCAGCCCTAAAATGACAACCCATTGTTTTCCGTAATTTGTAAAGTGCTTTTAATGCGACTTTTTTTAGCTCGATCTTTGCCGTAGCCGTAAAGTTACCATAAGTACTGAAACAGAGGCCTAGATATTTAAATACTCGCATATTTTCTATTGGTTGGTTAGAATAAGTGAAAGCATAATTGTTCATTCTTCTACCTGAGTTGTTGAAAATCATTGCTTTCGTTTTTTCGATATTTACCTCTAATTCGGAGTTGATGGTATATTCTTTAAGCCTACAAAGTAGCTGCTGTAACCCTTTAGCAGACCTGGAAAGTATAACTAAATCGTCCGCGTATGCCAGACAGCTAATTGTCTTATTTTTTAGCTCCACAAAATCTGCCCCTTTTGTTTGATCAAGGAACTCAGGAAGGTCGCTTAAAAATATATTGAAGAGGGTGGGGCTTAGCATGCAGCCTTGTTTTATTCCTATTTCACATGGGAATTCTTCAGTAATTGTATTTCCGACTTTAACTGCGGCAGAGTCGTTTGAGTATATCGATCGTAATATTGAATAGAATTTACCCGTTATTCCAATTTTCCTAACTTTCTCAAAGAGTTTGTCTCTTGGTATGCTTTCAAACGCTTTCCTGAAATCTACGAAGCATCCAAAGAGGAGGTTGTTTTTCTTACATGGTTTAGCTTTGACGTATTTTTCAATCAAAGTTGTCAGTAGGAACATACTGTCTACCGTACTATGGTGTTTTCTAAAGCCGCCTTGTTCCCGTTTGAGGATCCCTTTGTCTATTAGATAATCAAAAAGCCTAGTGTTGAGTATGGAGGTAAATAGTTTACCAAGGGTAGAGAGCAGCGAGATTCCGAGGTAATTGTCAGTAACAGATTTGTCACCTTTTTTGTGAATGGGCACGATGAACGCTGTACTCCATTCTTGCGGGAACTCGCCGGATTTCAGTATTGCGTTAAATAGTTGCTTTAAGAACGGTGTTAATTGATCTTTGCCATATTTAATTACTTCATTTAGTATATTGTCCTTGCCCGGAGATTTATTGACTTTCGATTTCTTAATTGCTAATTCAATTTCTTGTATGCAGATTTCGTCATCTAACGCATCGCTGTCATGGACGAGCGTGTTTTTGCAGCCAGTATCTACGTGTACAGGCTGTTCGTTGATTACATCGTGTTTTTCGTTTAAATGTTTAAAGTGCTTGAGGAAATCACCTATTTCAATCGGACACGAGTTACGTCCCGTTTTTTGTTAAAGTTAAACAGTTTTTCAATTTGTTTCCAAGCGTTTCGCACACACACACCCACCGGGCAACCCCCGGGCATTTGAATTTTTGGAGTTTGGATTGTTCAAATTCCCGTTCTTCGGGCCAAAAATGTTGTTCAAATGCCCTACCCCATCGTCGTATTAGGCGATCAAATGCCCCTACCCCCGGGACTTAGTATTAGTTGTACGTGACACCGCATTTTGTTTTTAACAGACAGTTTAAATATTCGTAAGCAATGTACATTTATATTTTAATACCTTCAAATACAGCACAAAGCTTTTAGAGTCCCTTGTTTTTAAGCCATTCGCTTACAAAATCAGAATTTTGTATTTTTTGAAGTAATCTAAAGTGACCTACGGAGCACTGTAAGGGCCATCCACAAACACAAATGTTATAAAAGAATATCGCGCGATACTGCTTTACTATCGCGCGATATAAAAGTGTTACTATCGATTTATTGCGCGATACTGTTTTATTATCACGCGACAGTGTTTAATATCGCGCGATATGTTATTTTAAAATACGTACATTACTTAGCTAGACAACATGGTGGCGAACACGCTACGTCATCATGATAATGCTTTTCTCCTTTACGTTTCTTTTACTTCCGACAACGAATTTGGCTTTACCTGAACACTTGAAAATAACAGGATGCATTAGTCGAGAAATACTAGCCATCTAAATGCCATATGAAGTTAGGCCCTGGTGCAAAATAATGCCCGCGCTTTAATCTGTGTCTCGCTACCGTCTTTCAACTCCTTCATCAAAGCGTATCTAACAGTTTCCTTGCTAATTTAATACCAGCGAATATTTGTTCCTTAACAAGTGGTGCATTTGCCTGTAGCCTAGACAGCTCCCACTTCCCTGGAGTTCCATTTCTATGGCGTCAATTATTTCATCTGAACTACTGTAGTCCTTTCTCCTTCGTAAATTCTTGCTTCTCAGAACACGTTTAAGCTGGCGAAGACTCATCTTGATGGCGTTACAAATTAAAAGAAAAGCGAGGATTTCCATATAATTCAAGCCTAGATTAAAGTACTCAGTCGACTAATGCATCCCTGTTATTTTCAATAGCATTTTGAATCGCCGTTAAGTATTCAGGTAAAGCCAAATTCGTTGTCGGACGTAAGTGAAACATATAAAGTATTACCACGTAGCGTGTTCACTGCCATGGTGTCTTGATAAGTAATGTACATATTTTAAAATAACACCATGATCGCGCGATATTAAAACACTATCGTGCAATATTAAAACACTATCGCGCGATAAAACACTATCGCGCGATAATAAAACAGTATCGCGCAATAGTAAAATGGTATCGCGCGATAGTAACACTTTATCGTGCGATAATAAAACAGCATCGCACGATAGTAAAACGGTATCGCGCGATAATAAAGCAGTATCACGCGATAGTCTTTCATAAAATGTGTTTGTTGATGGCCCTTACAGGGCTCCGTAGTGACCTCACCGCTCCAATTCCACCATGATTTCGATCGAGGAAACCACGCAGCACATAACATGAAATCGAGACAACTTCTTCAAATTTCCCCCCACCCCTCCCTTCCGGTGTCAAATTCCCCACCCCAAGGATAGCTACCGATGTCAAATTCCTTACTCCCCGGGCACGAAAATGAGTCAAATGCCCGCGGGTTGCCCGGGGGGGGGGGGATGTATTAGTAACTGTGTTTTTATTTTACTTCAAGGAAATGATGCCACAGTGCTTGATCGTCTGATCAGTCACAAAGATCTACTGGCTGAGAACAAAAGGCGTGAGTAATGTTATATTATACAAAAAAACTCTGAATTTTAATGGACCAGAAACAACCATAGGGGCTGATCAAAGTCAGGACCCGACTAAACCATAGATCCGATAGGCAACTAGTTCCTGTAAAAAAACTAGTGTTGGTCTGCGTCGGCAGGGAAGATAAACAATGGTATGTAATCAACTAAAGTCGATTGGGGTATGCTAACCGCCGTGGAAAGCGGTAGCAGCTGACGTTTCGAGCGTTAGCCCTTCGTCAGAGCAAAAGAGGGAATTGTGGGTGGGGAAACGGTTTATATAGTGTCGAGTGCATGATTACCGCTGAGGAAACATGTGCTCGGATGAATTGTGATCAAAGAAAAGTGCGCCAACAATAGAAATGCTAATAGTTGTAACAGCAAGTGTTGATTAGTAAACTAAGGAAACATGCTGATCTAAGTGTGAGTGAATACGTGAATTCTGAAATTAAATGAACGAAAAGCGTTCATTAATACCGTGAGGTGACAAAGTTCCTAATTTGAAAATAAAGTTCTGTTCTTTGCGTTTACGAGTGTCGGTAGTACCTTGATGCATGCAGAGAAATGCCGCATACAGTGATGTGATTAATGCAATGACCAGGAAGGTTAAAGTGACGAGCTACAGGTTTGGCGAGATCGAATTGGAATTTAGCGTGTTGTGTTTTTGCAGAAGGAGGAATACCGGAGAACCTGACACATGTAGCTGTGTAAACTAGTTAGTGTGCATGACACATATGGCTGTGTAAACTACTTAGTGTGCGTGACACGTGTGACTGCGTGACACGTGTGACTGCGTGACACGTGTGACTGCGTGACACGTGTGACTGTGTAAACTAAACTATTTATTGTGAGTGACACATGTGGCTGTGTAAACTTGTTAGTGTGCGTGACACACTAGTTAGTGTGCGTGACACGTGTGACTGTAAACTAGTTATTGTGCGTGACACATGTAGGTGCTTACTATTACGTTTTAGTTTCAGAGACTGCTTTAGGTCAAGACAGTGACACGTTCACGGATGACGATAAAGTCACGAAGCGAGTACTTATTGGTAAGAGCTTTAACTTCTTTTAAAGCATTTAAACCTTAGACTGCGAACAGTCCCTCCTTTTCCCTCCATTGATAGTAATTTGCGAGCGGAGCGAGCGAAGAGAAAATATGGCAGGCGTTCGAGGAGGGACTGTTCGCAGTCTACTTAAACCCCAAAGAGTGATAAACATTCTAACGTCTCTTTAATATATTAGAACAAAGTGAAGCAGGCAGGTCATGAGAGTATCGGAGTTGATCACCTGGAAAACAAATTTGATGTGACACCACAATTTGATGTGACACTACAATAAATGTATGAAGATCATAAATGAGAATGTGGATGTTACTTTGGGGGTTGAAAGGGGTTCATAAAGAACCAAACTTTAAAGTACAGTGGACTTCTTGCAGCTCTTTCTTGGGGGAAAGATCGGAGTAGGGCAGATCGTTTATTGACCAAGGAGGTAGAGTGGGCCCCAGCCCTCGAGCAGCCAACCCTAACACAGCTCTGGTTTTACTCCGATTGATTCCTCAGTAATTCCTTTGGAACTTTACGCCACACATAATCAGACCACCACGAACCGTATAATATTAAATGTTTGGTTTAATACTCAGCTATTCGATCTGAAATACAAATTCAAGCAGTACATTTCTTATTTCGTAACATACATGAATTCAGCGGTTATTTGACTCTAACATACTAACTTCGATTGATCACACAGTATACTCATAATTACTTACTTCTGTGGCGGGTCATAAATGATTATTCCTGGTTGACTCACTGGTTAGCGGTACTGGTTAGCGTGCTTGGCTTTTCATGTCCTTTCTCAAAACTGATTCTCTGACTAAACGGAAATTCGATCATACAAGCCTTTTCCAAATCAAACTGTCAATCAATGTTCTAAATCATTCCAAACTAAATCAACAATCTATATTTAACAGACACGTTAATGTTATTAACGAAACATTCTCCGCCCCGATAAGGGCGTAGTCCTTATCTCTAACTTAGTCGTAACCTTCAGCAGGATAGATGACCGCAATCTTGGTGACTGGGCGGTTGTACTCTCCTGATGGCGTCTTCACTTTGACGTTCCTAACCCGTCCGTCTGGTCCTGGGAACACTTCTATCACTCTGCCGACGGTCCATTTACCTCGGAGTGCTTGGTTGTCCGAGACTGTCGCGATGTCATCAACTTGCACGTTGCGCCGCTCTGCGTGCCACTTCTTCCTCGGTACAAGTGCTGGAAACACATTTCTACTCCAGCGCTTCCAAAAGGAGTTGACGAGTTTCTGTACAAACTCTACTCGATGACGCGGGTTTTCTGTCTGCTTGAACAGCCCTTGTGGGACTTCCGACGTAGCGCGACCTAGGAGAATGTCATTCGGACATAAGTACGATCCGTCATCAGGGTCGTTGGGGATTGTCCCGATGGGTCTCTGGTTGACTAGGTTTGCTGCTTCTAACAGGACCGTATACAATTCGAACGGCGTCAGTACTTGACTGCCAATAGCCTTCTTTATAGCGTTCTTGGAGCTTTTAACTAGCGACTCCGCGCAGCCATTTTGGTGCGGAGCTGCGGATGTTGTGAACTTCCAATGCATGCCTTTCTCTGCACAGAACTCTTGAAGTTGTTCCTGGTTCAAGCCTCTCGCCAATGGTCGTAGCTCTCTCTCGGCGCCGACGAATTGGGAACCATTATCACTCATTAGAACGGCTGGTTGTCCTCTGATGGCGAAGAATCTGCAAAGAACTTGTAGGAACTCCATGGTTGAGCAGTCTACCGCCAGCTCCAGATGGACAGCTCTTGTGTTCAGACACGTGAATAGTACTCCGTAGTGCTTAGCGGTCTTGTTTCGCCCGACCTTTATGTTGAAGGGCCCAAAGTAATCTCACGCTGTGTAGTAGAACGGCGAGGTGTAAGGTGCTAAGCGGAGCTGGGAAAGATCCGCCATTACTTGTGTTTCAACCTTGTGGGCCATTTCCCGACAGAAAACACACTGGAACTTAACAGACTTGCTAAGCTTGTTGATTCTCAAGATCCAGTACTTTCATCTTGTTTTGGCTGCCGTAGTAGCCACTCCTGGGTGCCCGAACTGGTGCATATGCCTCGTGATTAAGAGCGATATCTTGTGCTCGTTTGGGAGCAGGGCGGGGTGTTTTGTTTTGTATGACACAACGGCTTCGTCAACTCTTCCTCCAACTCTGATCACACCCTTGTCGTCCAGTAACGGGCTCAGAGTTTTGAATTCCCCTTTTCGCATGCGATCGTGCAGGCTCATCTGAGCTTCTTTAATACAGAACGTTTCTGCCTTCTGTAATTCCTCGGGATTAAGTGGTCCTTCTCGTCCTTCTTGAGCGTACCTTCTTAAGCGTATCTTCTCAGCCAGCCTTCTTATGCGTGCAGTGACTCGGATCAGGCTTCTCCAGGTGGAGAACGTCTTAGGATCGATTGCTTCTTCAGCAGTCATTACCTGACAAACGATCTTCACTTGGCGACACTCCATATGCTCTTCTGGAGGCGGTGGCGCTGTTTTCTGTGGCCAGAGTTCTTCTGGAAGTCGCAAAAACTCCGGTCCGTCATTCCATCGTCCGTTCAGCTCTTGTACATGTATTCCTCTAGACACATCGTCTGCCACATTTACCTCTCCGGGGATATGCCTCCACTGGCTCGGGTCCGAGTTACCTTGAATTTCTCCAATTCGCAAAGAGACAAAAGGCTTGTAACTACGTGACAGGCTCTGTATCCAGGCAAGGCTGATCATGCTATCTGTGAAATAATGAACGGCTTGAAACTGTATTCTCGACTCTTCTTGTATGGTCTTCGCCAGGCGAGATGCCAGAACTGCAGCCTGCAACTCCAGACGCGGAATAGTTAGCTGCTTCAGGGGTGCTACTCGTGATTTGGCTGCAACTAGTTTGGCCTCATAGAAGTCATCCTTCTTTCTCTTACGAATGTATGCGCATGCCCCGAAAGCGTCTTGAGAGGCGTCTGAGAATACGCACAGTGTTCGAGGTTCTGTGACGTTAGCAGTGGACAGAAGGTGACGTTGAAAGGTGACGTTGTTGAGTTCCTTCATTTCCTTGAATAGCTCGATCCACTTGTCCCGGATTGCTGATGGTAATTCCTCATCCCAATCGACTCCGATCTGCCAAAGCTCTTGCATTCCAATCTTAGCTCTTATAATAAACGCGGCGGCGAACCCAATAGGATCATAGATTCTAGCGACTTGACTCAATAGTATTCTTTTCGTTAATTTCACATCTAATTGACTTTAATTATCTGCTGTGATGAGCTTCAGCAAATCAGATTCGACCTTGAAGGACAACTTATCTGTTTTGTTATTCCATATTATCCCCAATACTTTCTCCTCAACTTCCCCTTGAAACATCGTCATCTTTTCCGCGTCCTCGTCCTGGTTTCCTTCTGTCAGCGTTCTGTTGGAGGTCCAACCTTTTACTTTAAAGCCTCCCTTCTCTAGAACGCTGTCAAGATCTTCAGTTAGCTTTCGTGCCTCCTCTACCGTGTCCACAGAGTCGCAGATGTCATCCATGTAGACATTCTTGGTTAGGACTTGAGCCGCTTCTGGGTGCACGCACTTGCTTTCTTGTGCCGTTTTTCTTAGTGCTATTTGTGCCATTGCTGGGGCAGGCTTGTCACCAAAGGTGAGCACTGTCTTGACATAAGTATCTGGTTCTCGGTGTGTGTCTAAGTTCCTCCATAGGAACCGGTGGACATGTTGGTCTGGCTCCGGTATTAAGATTCGGTGATACATCTTGGAGATATCTCCGACTAGCGCTACTTCCTTTTCTCTGAAACGCAGAATAACTCCGAAGATGTTATTGAGCAGATCAGGACCTTTCATCCAACAGTCGTTGAGCTGATGGCCTTGGAACATAGATGACGAATTAAAAACGATTCTGACTGGTGTGCCCCATGGTCTCAGTTTTCCAGAAGTCTGAAAGGTCCACGGGCATGGCGTATTTAACATGTAATATGCTGCTAGCTACCTGTACGTATCCTGGCGAACCCCCAAACACTACCCATCCCAGCGGCGTTTGTCTGGCTACCAGCTTCCCAGCCTGTTTGGTTTGACCAGTGTGCATAGTCGCGTGATCTATGCCGATCAGAAGATCAACCTGTCCTTTACCCCGGCGGATTTTCTCGTTCGTCAAACCCAGAAGCTCGGTAAATTGTGACGTTTGGACTGCAGCAATTTCTTCACTTATGCTAGGAATTCCGATAGCCTTTATCGAGTATGTCTTACTGTTGTCCAGTGAGGTGATTGGTACTCGGTTCTCTTTCGTCTTCATAGTTTCCTCTTCACCACCGACCTTCGTTATGGTCACAGATGTGTGCTTCCCTTTAAGACCTAGTATAGCAGCTGTACCATTCCGAATCAAGCTTATTTGAGCCCCCGTGTCAAGGAGGATATTCCCGCATTTCTGGATGCCATTCTGGCCGTAAATGTTTAATGAAATGACTGGAAGTAGCGCGCCTTGAGTGTCCGCTATATATGCGACTCCTATGTTGACTGTGTTACTCTTGTGCAGGAGTATATGATGGAAACGCTCACACTGTATTCCGTTTTCCGATTTTGGACATTGTTGCCGTCTACTACAGTTGGCTAATTTGTGGTCTCGTCCTGCTCTTTTTAAACAACCAAAGCAGACGTGATTTTCTTTGGCGCTTTTCAGGCGGTTGTCAATGCTGAGCGTAGCAAACTTCTCACATTGGTCTGGCCAGTGGTTCGATTTTTTTTTTCCTTTAGAAACCCCGTTACTTTCCAGCGATCCCTTCCCTTTAGTAACTAAACTTTCCATGTATATCTTAGCCTGCATTTCTAATGCCATAAATGTCTCTTGACATTCTCCCATCCAACCTTCTTCAATTTCAAAGTCCGTGTCGTCTTCTATATACTTTGTGTAATTTTCATGTTTCACCACTAAATCATCGTAAGCTACTTCAATTTTATTTAGGGCATCTCTTACCTCTTGGGCCGGCCGTTTACCTTCAATCAGGTTGCTTAATGCCTTGCCACATCTTGTGAGTGCCGCTTTGGCGGTCCTCCGAATTATCTTTGCTTCTTTAAGCTCGTCTCCTGCCATATGTTTGACTGCTTGATCGGCGATCTGTTCCTCCGGAATTTCTCCGTCCGTACAACCCAAAGAAATCGAATGAATGATTCCTCAGTAATTCCTTTGGAACTTTACGCCACACATAATCAGACCACCACGAACTGTATAATATTAAATGTTTGGTTTAATACTCAGCTATTCGATCTGAAATACAAATTCAAGCAGTACATTTCTTATTTCGTAACATACATGAATTCAGCGGTTATTTGACTCTAACATACTAACTCCGATTGATCACACAGTATACTCATAATTACTTACTTCTGTGGCGGGTCATAAATGATTATTCCTGGTTGACTCACTGGTTAGCGGTACTGGTTAGCGTGCTTGGCTTTTCATGTCCTTTCTCAAAACTGATTCTCTGACTAAACGGAAATTCGATCATACAAGCCTTTTCCAAATCAAACTGTCAATCAATGTTCTAAATCATTCCAAACTAAATCAACAATCTATATTTAACAGACACGTTAATGTTATTAACGAAACACCGATATTTTGCCAAATAAAGGTCTGCAAGCAGTTTAAGGCCATGCATAAGTTATGAAAATAATGGAGAATCAGCTCTCAAACGTTAGGTCTGTATCTTAAACAGTTTGGTGGGTAGACTGTAAACCAGTCCCTTTCACATCGAGCGCGGTCAGAAGAATGATAACTGCAAGAGAGAGGCCACGCGGCCAGAGAGAAAGAGGATTGGGCCTGTCGCTGGTATCACTCCTCTGATAGCGCTTGTAGCGCTGTTTCTTGATTGATTTTCAACAACAACAACAACAATAGCTTTATTTGTACCCTAGATTGTGTCATATACATACAAACGATAGACTTGAAATATTGAGAGTACTGGGAGGCCTGAAATAGTGTGAGACTAATCGAGTCAGGCATCCCAGAAAATGTAGGTTTAAATATATTTTTTTGGGGTCGAAGCAAAGCAAGGCAAAACACACGCTAATTATACGTTACAAACATTAATGCAAGCTATTAGTAGTAGGACAAGAAAATGACATTTGGAGGCCTGATTCAACTGGTATAAGTAAATAGAGAGAAATTTTGAAATATATGTATTAGTAGAACTTGATAGAAATTCGAATCTTAATATTCTGAAGAAAACTTTTGTTTCAGTTTTGATTTGAATGACGTTTTGGAGTTCAGATTTCTGAGGTCTTCACTAAGTGCATTCCATATTATGACACCCTTGTATCTTAGACCGAATTTTCCAAAATTAGTTCGAATTTGTGGAATGAAAAGTGCAGACTTAGATGCTAATCTGGTATTATAATTATGGACCTTAGAAGTTTGAATAAAGAAAGTATCAAAAGCTGAAGGAAGATTATGGTTATGATAATGAAACATAAAGATGGCAATCTGAAGAGAGATTATATCAAGGAATTTGAAAATGTTTAGTTTCTTAAATAACAGGTTAGTATGAGCATCATAGTTAGAGAATGTAATGATCCGTAATGTTTTCTTTTGCATGACTATGAGATTTTTTAGTGTAGTAGGGTAGGTGTTTCCCCAGGATAAGATACCATATGTAAGATAAGGATATATTATTGAATAGTAAATTTTAATTAAGATATCTATGTTAACATAGTGTCTAAGCTTTGAAATGATTCCATTACCTTTAGAGATTTTTTTAGATACTTCGTGGACTTGGTATTTCCAATTTAGATTAGCATCAATTAAGACCCCAAGATATTTAACATAAGGTTTATTAGATAAGTTTTGATTATTTATGGAGACCTTAATTGGAAATGCTTTTTTTTGTGATATGAAAGGGACTGTGTTACAGTCTAGGAGGTGGGAGGTATAATAGCTTCAAAAATTGGCTTTCTTACTGGCTGCTAACAATCCACTCTGCAGGTCTCGCCGTGTACGAGCCTGTGGGATGCTTCAACGACAAAGCAGGCGATAATCGTGCACTTCCAAAGCTGATAAGAAATCTGCGACCCCACATCGATTGGCACAACCTAAACAAGACCATCCGAGCATGCGCCAGGCTCGTTCACGCCAAGGGCTATCGGTATTTTGGTATTCAATTCTGGGGAGAGTGCTGGAGCGGTCCTACGGCTGGTTTGACCTATGCCAGTCATGGTAGGTCTGCGAACTGTCAGGCTGGAGTCGGCAAGGCTTGGTCGAACTACGTCTATAGATTTGTGAGAGGTAAGAGTTCCTGGATCCATTAGTTACAGCTGCTCATAAGATTAGCATCAGTGACAAAGCATATAGAATAGATACTCGGTGATCTAAGATCTTCAGTAAATAAGGCTGTTGACTTCGAGTTGATTAAATCGATCAAAAAATTAGTTGAACTTTTTCAATTTCAGAACACACGACGACGGTTCCTCAAACCACTGCTTCCTCTACCCAAGGTACCTAACATTCTGAGCCGAGCGGTTAGCACGGCGGACTCGCAACCCGGAGACCAAGTTCAATAGACCATTTTCTCAAGTATGCGCACGCAACAGGCTTGACGGGCCAGTAAATACTTCACGTGGGAATCACGTAGTGGTTTCCTATAACCC
Source organism: Actinernus sp. WN-2022 (assembly GCA_030867875.1). Lineage (NCBI taxonomy): Eukaryota > Metazoa > Cnidaria > Anthozoa > Actiniaria > Actinernidae > Actinernus > Actinernus sp. WN-2022. The sequence continues at coordinate 81,998,558 of JAOWCC010000936.1, read as the reverse complement.
TCCCTATTATTTCAACCAATACTAAATCCAAGCGTTTTTGCTCTGACGAAGGGCTAACGCTCGAAACGTCAGCTGCTACTCGCTTTCCACGGCGGTTAGCATACCTCAATCGACTTTAGTTGATTACATACCAGTCTAAATCCAAGCTGCCTACATGAACTATTTCTGGGCGGGCCGTGAGTTTTGTTAGCTTTTGTTATACTCGTTCTGATGTAGCCTCCTTTGCAGACGTTTTTAGTTTCGGTCCCATTCTCCCTACACACTAACGTTAGTGGAGAATGGGACCGAAACTAAAAACGTCTGCAAAGGAGGCTAGTTCTGATGCGACAGCCTTTGTTATTCAAATTATCGGCTATTGTTCAAAAATTGGCGGCTATTGTTCAAAAAGCGATTTGGCGGGCCAATATTGCGTGCGCATACCTGAGAAAATGGTCTATTCCCCGTGCGCTCGACCACGTACGTTTGTAAATACCAGTCGATTTGCCTCCTCGTCTACTGCATGGGATTCTTATTCTGTTTCGTTTAAATACGGACACATCAATTTAAGCTGCAATTAAACGCACGATTTATAAATAAGTGATGTTATTATAATTTTATCATCATTGTCATTGTCACTGAATTTAATATTTGCACCCCTGGTTGAGGATGTCGGAAATTCTGGGTGTGCCAAAGATTTCTTAGGCGGTGTCTTCTTTCGACCTGGAACTCCTTGGCGGTGAGGGGGGGGGAGTGAGGGGGGAGTGAGGGGGGGAGGGGGGAGGGTTGCATAGTACGTCTATAACAGTACTGGTCCTGAATAACATGTAAGAGTATTAATTTATTTTTACCAAAACATTTCTTACAGCACCAGTAACACAAGCACCAACGACTTCACCAGGTGAACTGATCATGAAGTAAACTTGTTATCCTGATCGGCTGATGTATAAACAATAAATACCTATTGTTAACCGAGTGCGAGGTCTGTACCGTCAGTTATGGACCGATTTTCTCCTTTTTTATGGCCTAAGCGTGAAGCTCGCGGAAATGTTCAAAGTAGGACACGAGGTTAATTAGATGTTAAGTATATGGCTTCTTCATTTTCTTCATTTTCTTTGAGACCGGAACTGGGCGGAAGGTCCGTACGCAAAGTTATGGACCGCAAATTGTCCAATCATAGAGCGAAGTTAACATGAGTGTCGACAGACCAAACGCAAATTACCCACAGCCAGCCAATCACAGGAGCGAGTAATCACAAGTAACTTATAAATGGCTTCCCTGTGAGCCAATGACAAACCAAAGCAAAACCAAAACCAATTTACGTTTGGTTTTACTTTGGAATCTGATTGGTTGGTTTATTTTCTCAGCCAATAGGAGAGCTTAGTAAACGCAAAATCAACACACTTCTGACAGTCATGTGAAAACTGCTCTATCTCGCGCAATTACTTAGCTATAATTATAATAAAATGGATTATTGTCAGCTATTGTTACTAACTATTCTCTAAAACACTGACCCTATTTCACTCCAATATAGTGATTTTCCATACCCTTTTTCAGACCTGTCCCCGAAAATCTGTATCTTATTTCAGGGTTTCCTGGGACTGGTTTCCATTTGCGCAATGCGCCACTTGAAGCGGCCTTTAACCGCGTTATTTAATCCAATGATATTTCCCGCTGTGGTTTGTTATCTTTGATGCAACTACTCATACTTCCCTGTCAAAATTATACCCTATTACAATATGCTATTTGCAAAAGGATTAATACTGCTCGTCGTAAATACAAGAAATGAAGAACTTGGGATTCAAAAGGCTTTTTTGCAGGGAAGTGGAGGATTTAATTACAATATTATTATTTTACAGACGAGTGTTCGAGCTACAGGGAACTTAGCTCTGGCGACAGGGCCATCAGTTCCACTAGCTCGGCGACATGTGACAGTAACCTTACGACAGCGTGGTACAGGTTTACCGGAGACGCTGGCACTAACATGCCTACCACGTGTGTACCTAAGCATCACTGCGGTACTCACGCTCCTGGCTGGATGGTAGGCTCCCTCCCTCAGGTAGCAGATGGGTTGGTTTCACGGCATGTGTGTTTTCATTGGCGTGATAACTGCTGTATGTGGAGATCTAATATCACTGTAAAGAACTGTGGAGGATTCTATGTGTACAGACTGCAGAGACCACCTATGTGCCGACTGAGATATTGTGGAGAGAGACCAGGTATGACTCCTTAGTCAGTAAATTGTAAATAACAATCACTTGGTGCTTTACAGCGTTTGTTTGTTTTAGTAATCATTACGCTCTGTTTCAGCACCAACGACGTCAGCGCCACAAACTACTCAAGGCACTCGACCTACACAAATAGAATCAATCTCTCTTTTTGTCTTGCTGGAACCGAAGTCATTAAAGTGCCTATAACCACAAAAATTGAAACTTTAAACTATTCTTTATAACTTAAATTTCGATGTGCTCTTTCTTGTGATGGAGTTTATTTCATACTGATTAAACTATAATAGGGCATTTTTCTTATTCAGATTTTCCAACTCCTTTGAGAATAGCAAAACAATGGTCTAAATTAAAGAAACAAAAGAAACCGTACAAAGGATTCTGGTAGTTGTAGTAAAATGATATCCGATTGACGTCACAACTACAGGGGAAACAGGGAGCCCAAACGGATGATTTCCCTAACTTTGACGCCATTGAAATCGTTGAAGTTTAGTTTTTTCACCTTTTTTTTTTTTCCGAATTCTTAGTGAGGGCGCTATACTACGGTGGCTCGTAAGGGCCATCACAATTGCAAACCACTTTTTTCGCTAACTCGTCAAAAATGACGAGTTAATTTTGCAAACCACATTTTTCTCTAACTCGTCAAAACAATTAGGACCTCAATGCGATCATAGGAGACCATTCGGTTTGAGGAAAGTGGAAGGTGTATACAGGAAGCAATGGTTGTAGAAATATTTACTAGTAATACATTACATGCAGAAGCCTCACGACCATTGTTGTCATTGTTGTAATATATAAAAAAAACATGCAGGAGAGAGCATGGCACAGTCGTACAAACTCGTTAAATTTTGAGTTTTCAAAAATTGACCAATGGCTCAATATTAAAAATATAAACCTGGACTTGCACTGGAGTTACTTATTTTGACTTGCTCTTTCCATTTCTGGCATTGGAATTGTGCTAGATTCATGATATTTGAGTGACAAGGTTATGTGACCTGCAGCTACAAAGGGCCTAGTATTGCAGGCTGATAGCATTGTAAAAACTAGTACGCGTTTTCATCGCTAAAACAATTTGTCGTTTTGCTGTAAGTCCATGCGTAATAGGCATCATTTTGCCTAGAACTAGACCTTCGTAGATACTAATAATACTAAATATAATAGCATTTTCATATGGAAAATATAAGAACAAAATAAAATGTATTTTCATTTTTATTCTTTCACTATAAAAACATGCACTGTAACTTGAAACAAAATTATTTATGAGATCACCACACGAAAGTTAGTCCACAATGGACTTCAGTTAAGTTTATGCGAAAATGTTGCAGTTATTATTAAGGATTCAGTTAATAGACCAGTTCGCGGTTAATTCCGATATTTTGAAAGGGGTGCAAACATGGCGCGAAATACAGTGTTTGTATGGGAATCCGATGCCAAATAATTTCCATAGCGAAAAAATTAACTCGTCATTTTTGACGAGTTAGGGAAAAAAGTGGTTTGCAAAATTAACTCGTCATTTTTGACGAGTTAGCGAAAAAAGTGGTTTGCAAAATTAACTCGTCATTTTTGACGAGTTAGCGAAAAAAGTGGTTTGCAAAATTAACTCGTCATTTTTGACGAGTTAGCGAAAAAAGTGGTTTGCAAAATTAACTCTTCATTTTTGACGAGTTAGCGAAAAAAGTGGTTTGCAAAATTAACTCGTCATTTTTGACGAGTTAGCGAAAAAAGTGGTTTGCAAAATTAACTCGTCATTTTTGACGAGTTAGCGAAATGACGAGTTAGCGAAAAAAGTGGTTTGCAATTCTGATGGCCCTTACGAGCCACCGTACTATACAGAATAGATGTTAAAAAAAAAATTTTGGAGGTTATAGGTACTTTAATTTTTTGTGATGGCTTCTTTTTTGTAGTGCGGGTTTGTGCAAGTAAGAAATACTGTTTCATTCATGATTTTAATTTTCTCCTCCGTTATTATAAGTATAATCATAAGTACCCTCAAGAGCCCATAACCAAGAGCGAGAATCTCCCATACCACCTCTATGCTACGGCATTTTCACAAGTTAGGTTATTTTTAGAACGGTTTCCCGCTATGATTGGGTTGCAATCATTCCTAAGGGAATAAAATCACAAAAGCGTGTCAGACGTGTTGTTGGTATAACAAAAGAAGCTAATGAGGCATCTTTTGTTCCGCCACTGGTGTAACCCACTAATTGGCTGCAAAAATAATCTAAAAATAGCCCAACTTGTGAAAACGCCGTAGCATCTGTACAAGAAATATGGATGCTCTTAGTTATGGGCTCTTGGTACTCTTCAATATTTTTTGGGAAAATTCGAAAAGCTTCGTTTATATCTCAACTGAGACGAGTGAACACCTCCTCACTTTCTTCGCTGTTGTTACACTTGTGTTGATTTCTACTGGTAGCGAGGACAGAGAAAGGTGTCGTTTCAGAGCATGAAGAGTCCCTTTGTCACATCAAATATGTACATGTAACGGCTAATCGATATTTTGCTTTTCGCATGAATTCAAGAGAGGACTACGTCGATGGTGACAACACAACTGCCAACTACACCAGCAGGTAGATATTATTCGGGTTCCCTGTGGCGAGCACCAGTCTTATATTCGGCTGTGTTATTCTTATTCTTCGGGTTCCCTGTGGCGAGCACCAGTCTTATATTCGGCTCTTTGTGTCATTATTATTCGGGTTCCCTGTGGTGAGCACCAGTCTTATATTCGCTTCAATGTGTTATTTTTATTACCTGGATTCCCTGTGGCGAGCACTTTCTTATATTCGGCTCTGTGTTATTATTATTATTCGGGTTCCCTGTGGCGAACATCAGTCTTATATTCGGCTCTGTTATTATTATTACTCGGGCTCGCTGTGGCGAGAAGTAGTCCTATATTCGGCGACACCGCGGCAAAACGTTATGCTCCGCTGGCCGAAAGAACGAGGGCTCTGGATTTCAATTACAAGTTTCCGAGGCCTTAAACTTAGTAAACTCACCGTGAATTACAAATTAAGAAAACTCCAACCCGTTAAGTAATGGTCCGCGCAAGAATGTAGGCACAATTCTATGGTGAAGCTACATTAATTTGCTTTCCCCACGTTAGAATTTTCTGTTTTTCATACTGACAACTTGTCAACCCTTAAATGATAAATTTTCTGAAATCAAATCCACTAAAACTGTGTTTTAAAACTACTTTCCTTTTGTGTGAAAACAGTTCGTCCAATCAGAAGAGTCCAAAACAATAACTAAGAAAGCTTTCAATTTTAAAATGTTCCCCATATTGAATTTTCGTCATATTTAAAATTATGAGTTTCACTAGATGCAATTCAAATGTGTTTTAAAAAACTGAGAAAATAATATTCTTCTTCAGGTTTCGATATATTTTAATGCTTAAGCCAATGAGGTGGACAAGTTCTTGTAAAAACTAGTGTTGATCTGCGCAGGTGCCAACCAATCAGCACAACCAGGAACCAATCAAGATGCCATGCATACCAGAGAAACCATGGGATGTCCTATCTGTGGACTTCGGTGGTCCATATTCAGAAGGTCACTACAAAGATCAAACATTCTCCTAGGTTTTTGGCTTTTAGAAGACCAAATCTTTCATGGAATATGATGATTTTTTTCTGAACAGGGGTCTGAGCACACATACTGATGTTTCATGACACTTGGGTGAATATTTATGTTTTCAGAATTATGAACACACTTCCGTAAGTCATGTACGGCAATGGCATCTAAACGTTGCACAAAAAGTCCGGTTAAAACAATCCCTGATTTTAAAAAAGCTACACTAGGACAACTTTGGGGTCTTGTGTGAATAATCGGCATACATATCAAGCTTCAAAACATTTTAAAAATAAAAGTAAAAGCGTAAAAGTGCTAAGATTACAGTGATAAACTTCACGGCATGGAATCGATGCTAACATTTCTTGTATGCATTCTCATACACTGTCCTGCAAATACTGCACGCAAACTTCCGTTTAAAAAGTCCCTGCTCTCCAAAGAACCACAGCAGCTCAAACAGGATACCATTCTGAGAAATCGACAGAAGTTTGAAGCTGTAGAATGTTTTTTTCTAGTGCATGAAAGCTGAAGATCCAACTAGTAAAATCCTCTACTTCACGACTGTTCTACACTTCACGCTTCAATTCTTACGCGTGTTCGTATTGGCTTATTGTAAAAAACTAGAGGTTTCTAACAAAAGTGAAGTGCTGCAAGCAGTATAGTATATGAAATTGTAGTTTAATAATCTGACTCCTAGCTGCAGCCATGTGATATTAGTGCACAAGTAAATAAATTGCCTGAATTTGCCATCGACACTTGTAGAGGAGACAACCGAGGTTATCTCAAAACCCTTTAGTTGCTTAATTGTTGATAATGTATTTGACTTCTTAAGTTATAATCCGCTGAACTTCCGTGGTGCATTGGATAGTGTATATATTTCAGATACGAGGTCGCAGCAGTACATTGAAATGCAGTGAGGGATCGCTATCGTCGACAGCGCGCATTCAGTTTGTTTTTTCAATGTTTCTCTCATTAAAAAAGCTTACCGATTGTTATATAAAACAAATAGATTATATTTTCCCATTTGTTTGTTGTTATATATGTAGAGAGGACGTCACAGCGTGTGAAGATCGACAGTCACGACTGTGGCCACTGAGTATGACGACCCAGTTCATTTGTGATTGTTTCAGTTTGATCATTTGCATTAAATGCGTGAACACAATGGGTCAAGCAGCTGTTCTTCAGTTCGTTAAAGCAAGGAACAGCCGTCAGGAAAGACTTTAATCCTTCTAGCCTTCCCACAGCACCGGGAAAACATCTGCATGATTGTACCGTCTGTTACTCTGGTGAGGAAAGAATCAAACACAGAAACTCTGCTCGGATACAAGCCACATTCACCGAGGAAACAGGGTTTTCTTTCACAGCCCAAAGCAGTAAACAGCATCCTAATGTTTTGATAGAATGTTTCAATAACTTTTTGTGCAATATCCTACTTATCTAAAGCGATAGAAGCGGGGATTATCGTGGTTATAGTTGAGGTCTCATTCGCTATCCAAAATGGCGAAAGGCCAATGACACAATGAACCGAAAGCACGTGATTGTAGTTACCAGTTCTCTGCTCCGATGAAATGACAACGAGGCTCGATGTAGGTCGAGGAACCCCAAAAAAATTCATATGAACTCGGTATACACATCAAAGTCGTTCGAAATAGGTTTGCGCTCGCAGCAACAAAGGTTGATAACGTCAGGAACATGAAAGTCTATGAAGTCCATCAGACGGGGAGGGGGAGGAAGTGATCGGACCTCCTCGTACCGTCTGAAAATCCGCGGCAGGCTACATCAGTTTAAGCTGCAATTAAACGCACGATTTATAAATAAGTGATGTTATTATCATTTTATCATCATTGTTATTGTCACTGCCTTTAATATTTGCACCCCTGGTTGAGGATGTCGGAAATTCTGGGGGTGTCAAAACTAAGAGACTCTTAGGCGGTGTCTTCTTTCGACCTGGAACTCCTTGGGGGTGGGGGTGCATATATACGTCTATAACAGTACTGGTCCTGAATAACATGTAAGAGTATTAATTTATTTTTTCCAAAACATTTCTTACAGCACCAGTAACACAAGCACCAACGACTTCACCAGGTGAACTGATCATGAAGTAAACTTGTTATCCTGATGTATAAACAATACATACCTATTGTTAACCGAGTGCGAGGTCCGTACCGTCAATTATGGACCGATTTCCCCCTTTTTTATGGCCTAAGCGTGAAGCTCGCGGGCCATGAAATTGGGGGGAAAACGAGGATGCATAACTTATGGTACGGACCGAGCAAACGAGGTTAATAAGATGTTAATTATATGGCTTCTTCATTTTCTTTGAGACCGGAAGTAGGCGAAAGGTCCGTACGCAAAGTTATGGACCGCAAATTGTCCAATCATAGAGCGAAGTTAACATGAGTGTCGACAGACCAAACGCAAATTACCCACAGCCAGCCAATCACAGGAGCGAATAATCACAAGTAACTTATAAATGGCTTCCCTGTGAGCAAGTGACAAACCAAAGCAAAACCAATTTGCGTTTGGTTTTACTTTGGAATCTGATTGGTTGGTTTATTTTCTCAGCCAATAGGAGAGCTTAGTAAACGCAAAACCAACACACTTCCGACAGTCATGTGGAAACTGCTCTATCTCGCGCAATTACTTAGCTATAATTAAAATAAAATGGATTATTGTCAGCCATTGTTACTAACTATTCTCTAAAACACTGACCCTATTTCACTCCAAAATAGTGATTTTCCATACCCTTTTTCAGACCTGTCCCCGAAAATCAGTATCTTATTTCAGGGATTCCTGGGACTGGTTTCCATTTGCACATTGCACCACTTGAAGCGGCCTTTAACCGCATTATTTAATCCAATGATATTTTCCGCTGTGGTTTGTTATCTTTGATGCAACTACTCATACTTCCCTGTCAAAATTATACCCTATTACAATATGCTATTTGCAAAAGGATTAATACTGCTCGTCGTAAATACAAGAAATGAAGAACTCGGGATTCAAAAGGCTTTTTTGCAGGGAAGTGGAGGATTTAATTACAATATTATTATTTTACAGACGAGTGTTCGAGCTACAGGGAACTTAGCTCTGGCGACAGGGCCATCAGTTCCACTAGCTCGGCGACATGTGACAGTAACCTTACGACAGCGTGGTACAGGTTTACCGGAGACGCTGGCACTAACATGCCTACCACGTGTGTACCTAAGCATCACTGCGGTACTCACGCTCCTGGCTGGATGGTAGGCTCCCTCCCTCAGGTAGCAGATGGGTTGGTTTCACGGCATGTGTGTTTTCATTGGCGTGATAACTGCTGTATGTGGAGATCTAATATCACTGTAAAGAACTGTGGAGGATTCTATGTGTACAGACTGCAGAGACCACCTATGTGCCGACTGAGATATTGTGGAGAGAGACCAGGTATGACTCCTTAGTCAGTAAATTGTAAATAACAATCACTTGGTGCTTTACAGCGTTCGTTTGTTTTAGTAATCATTACGCTCTGTTTCAGCACCAACGACGTCAGCGCCACAAACTACTCAAGGTACTCGACTTACACAACTTACACAAATAGAATCAATCTCTCTTTTTGTCTTGCTGGAACCGAAGTCATTAAAGTGCCTATAACCACAAAAATTGAAACTTTAAACTATTCTTTATAACTTAAATTTCGATGTGCTCTTTCTTGTGATGGAGTTTATTTCATACTGATTAAACTATAATAGGGCATTTTTCTTATTCAGATTTTCCAACTCCTTTGAGAATAGCAAAACAATGGTCTAAATTAAAGAAACAAAAGAAACCGTGCAAAGGATTCTGGTAGTTGTAGTAAAATGATATCCGATTAACGTCACAACTACAGGGGAAACAGGGAGCCCAAACGGATGATTTCCCTAACTTTGACGGCATTAAAATTTTCTCGAATTCTTAGTCAGGGCGCTATACAGAATAGATGTTAAAAAAAAAAATTTTTGGGGTTATAGGTACTTTAATTTTTTGTGATGGCTTCTTTTTTGTAGTGCGGGTTTGTGCAAGTAAGAAATACTGTTTCATTCATGATTTTAATTTTCTCCTCTGTTATTATAAGTATAATCATAAGTACCCTCAAGAGCCCATAACCAAGAGCGAGAATCTCCCATACTACCTCTATGCTACGGCATTTTCACAAGTTAGGTTATTTTGAGAACGGTTTCCCGCTATGATTGGGTTGCAATCATTCCTAAGGGAATAAAATCACAAAAGCGTGTCAGACGTGTTGTTGGTATAACAAAAGAAGCTAATGAGGCATCTTTTGTTCCGCCACTGGTGTAACCCACTAATTGGCCGCAAAAATAATCTAAAAATAGCCCAACTTGTGAAAACGCCGTAGCATCTGTACAAGAGATATGGATGCTCTTGGTTATGGGCTCTTGGTTATGGGCTCTTGGTACTCTTCAATATTTTTTGGAAAAATTCGAAAAGCTTCGTTCATATCTCAACTGAGACGAGTGAACACCTCCTCACTTTCTTCGCTGTTGTTACACTTGTGTTGATTTCTACTGGTAGCGAGGACAGAGAAAGGTGTCGTTTCAGAGCTTGAAGAGTCCCTTTGCCACATCAAATATGTACATGTAACGGCTAATCGATATTTTGCTTTTCGCATAAATTCAAGAGAGGACTACGTCGATGGTGACAACACAATCTCCAACTACACCAACAGGTAGATATTATTCGGGTTCCCTGTGGCGAGCACCAGTCTTATATTCGGCTGTGTTATTATTATTATTCGGGTTCCCTGTGACGAGCACCAGTCTTATATTCGGCTCTTTGTGTCATTATTATTCGGGTTCCCTGTGGTGAGCACCAGTCTTATATTCGCTTCAATGTGTTATTTTTATTACCTGGGTTCCCTGTGGCGAGCACTTTCTTATATTCGGCTCTGTGTTATTATTATTATTCGGGTTCCCTGTGGTGAGCACCAGTCTTATATTCGGCTCTTTGTGTTATTATTACTCGGGTTCCCTGAGGCGAACATCAGTCTTATATTCGACTCTGCTATTATTATTACTCGGGTTCCCTGTGGCGAGAAGTAGTCTATATTCGGCGACACCGCGGCAAAACGTTATGCTCCGCTGGCCGAAAGAACGAGGGCTCTGGATTTCAATTACAAGTTTACGAGGTCTTAAACTTAGTAAACTCACCGTGAATTACAAATTAAGAAAACTCCAACCCGTTAAGTAATGGTCCGCGCAAGAATGTAGGCACAATTCTATGGTGAAGTTACATTAATTTGCTTTCCCCACGTTAGCATTTTCTGTTTTTCATACTGACAACTTGTCAACCCTTAAATGATAAATTTTCTGAAATCAAATCCACTAAAACTGTGTTTTAAAACTACTTTCCTTTTGTGTGAAAACAGTTCGTCCAATCAGAAGAGTCCAAAACAATAACTAAGAAAGCTTTCAATTTTAAAATGTTCCCCATATTGAATCTTCGTCATATTTAAAATTATGAGAGTTTCACTAGCTGCAATTCAAATGTGTTTTAAAAAACTGAGAAAATAATATTCTTCTTCAGGTTTCGATAGATTTTGATGCTTAAGCCAATGAGGTGGACAAGTTCTTGTAAAAACTAGTGTTGATCTGCGCAGGTGCCAACCAATCAGCACAACCAGAAACCAATCAAGATGACATGCATACCAGAGAAACCATGGGATGTCCTATCTGTGGACTTCGGTGGTCCATATTCAGAAGGTCACTACAAAGATGAAACATTCTCCTAGGTTTTTGGCTTTTAGAAGACCAAATCTTTCATGGAATATGATGATGTTTTTCTGAACAGGGGTCTGAGCACACATACTGATGTTTCATGACACTTGGGTGAATATTTATGTTTTCAGAATTATGAACACACTTCCGTAAGTCATGTACGGCAATGGCATCTAAACGTTGCACAAAAAGTCCGGTTAAAACAATCCCTGATTTAAAAAAAAATACACTAGGACAACTTTGGGGTCTTGTGTGAATAATCGGCATACATATCAAGCTTCAAAACATTTTAAAAATAAAAGTAAAAGCGTAAAAGTGCTAAGATTACAGTGATAAACTTCACGGCATGGAATCGATGCTAACATTTCTTGTATGCATTCTCGGCATACACTGTCCTGCAAATACTGCACGCAAACTTCCGTTTAAAAAGTCCCTGCTCTCCAAAGAACCACAGCAGCTCAAACAGGTACCATTCTGAGAAATCGACAGAAGTTTGAAGCTGTAGAATGTTTTTTTCTAGTGCATGAAAGCTGAAGATCCAACTAGTAAAATCCTCTACTTCACGACTGTTCTACACTTCACGCTTCAATTCTTACGCGTGTTCGTATTGGCTTATTGTAAAAAACTAGAGGTTTCTAACAAAAGTGAAGTGCTGCAAGCAGTATAGTATATGAAATTGTAGTTTAATAATCTGACTCCTAGCTGCAGCCATGTGATATTAGTGCACAAGTAAATAAATTGCCTGAATTTGCCATCGACACTTGTAGAGGAGACAACCGAGGTTATCTCAAAACCCTTTAGTTGCTTAATTGTTGATAATGTATTTGACTTCTTAAGTTATAATCCGCTGAACTTCCGTGGTGCATTGGATAGTGTATATGTTTCAGATACGAGGTCGCAGCAGTACATTGAAATGCAGTGAGGGATCGCTATCGTCGACAGCGCGCATTCAGTTTGTTTTTTCAGTGTTTCTCTCATTAAAAAAGCTTACCGATTGTTATATAAAACAAATAGATTATATTTTCCCGTTTGTTTGTTGTTATATATGTACAGAGGACGTCACAGCGTGCGAAGATCGACAGTCACGACTGTGGCCACTGAGTATGACGACCCAGTTCATTTGTGATTGTTTCAGTTTGATCATTTGCATTAAATGCGTGAACACAATGGGTCAAGCAGCTGTTCTTCAGTTCGTTAAAGCAAGGAACAGCCGTCAGTCAAGACTTTAATCCTTCTAGCCTTCCCACAGCACCGGGAAAACATCTGCATGATCGTACCGTCTGTTACTCTGGTGAGGAAAGAATCAAACACAGAAACTCTGCTCGGATACAAGCCGCATTCACCGAGGAAACAGGGTTTTCTTTCACAGCCCAAAGCAGTAAACAGCATCCTAATGTTTTGATAGAATGTTTCAATAACTTTTTGTGCAATATCCTACTTATCTAAAGCGATAGAAGCGGGGATTATCGTGGTTATAGTTGAGGTCTCATTCGCTATCCAAAATGGCGAAAGGCCAATGACACAATGAACCGAAAGCACGTGATTGTAGTTACCAGTTCTCTGCTCCGATCAGTGAAATGACAACGAGGCTCGATGTAGGTCGAGGAGCCAAAAAAAATTTCATATGAACTCGGTATACACATCAAAGTCGTTCGAAATAGGTTTGCGCTCGCAGCAACAAAGGTTGATAACGTCAGGAACATGAAAGTCTATGAAGTCCATCAGACGGGGAGGGGGAGGAAGTGATCGGACCACCTCGTACTGTTTGAAAATCCGCGGCAGGCTACATCAGTTTAAGCTGCAATTAAACGCACGATTTATAAATAAGTGATGTTATTATCATTTTATCATCATTCTTATTGTCACTGCATTTAATATTTGCACCCCTGGTTGACGATGTCGGAAATTCTGGGGGTGTCAAAACTAAGAGACTCTTAGGCGGTGTCTTCTTTCGACCTGGAACTCCTTGGGGGTGGGGGTGCATATATACGTCTATAACAGTACTGGTCCTGAATAACATGTAAGAGTATTAATGTATTTTTACCAAAACATTTCTTACAGCACCAGTAACACAAGCACCAACGACTTCACCAGGTGAACTGATCATGAAGTAAACTTGTTATCCTGATGTATAAACAATAAATACCTATTGTTAACCGAGTGCGAGGTCCGTACCGTCAGTTATGGACCGATTTCCCCCCTTTTTTATGGCCTAAGCGTGAAGCTCGCGGGCCATGAAATTGGGGGGGGGGGGGGGGGGGGAACGAGGATGCATAACTTATGGTACGGACCGAGCAAACGAGGTTAATAAGATGTTAATTATATGGCTTCTTCATTTTCTTTGAGACCGGAAGTAGGCGAAAGGTCCGTACGCAAAGTTATGGACCGCAAATTGTCCAATCATAGAGCGAATTTCACACGAGTGTGGAAAGACCAAACGCAAATTACCCACAGCCAGCCAATCATAGGAGCGAGTAATCACAAGTAACTTATAAATGGCTTCCCTGTGAGCCAGTGACAAACCAAAGCAAAATCAATTTGCGTTTGGTTTTACTTTGGAATCTGATTGGTTGGTTTATTTTTTCAGCCAATAGGAGAGCTTAGTAAACGCAAAACCAACACACTTCCGACAGTCATGTGGAAACTGCTCTATCTCGCGCAATTACTTAGCTATAATTATAATAAAATGGATTATTGTCAGCCATTGTTACTAACTATTCTCATTGCCAGTTATGTGCCGCGCGGGTCTTAAAACACTGACCCTATTTCACTCCAAAATAGTGATTTTCCATACCCTTTTTCAGACCTGTCCCCAAAAATCAGTATCTTATTTCAGGGATTCCTGGGACTGGTTTCCATTTGCACATTGCACCACTTGAAGCGGCCTTTAACCGCGTTATTTAATCCAATGATATTTTCCGCTGTGGTTTGTTATCTTTGATGAAACTACTCATACTTCCCTGTCAAAATTATACCCTATTACAATATGCTATTTGCAAAAGGGTTAATACTGCTCGTCGTAAATACAAGAAATGAAGAACTCGGGATTCAAAAGGCTTATTTGCAGGGAAGTGGAGGATTTAATTACAATATTATTATTTTACAGACGAGTGTTCGAGGTACAGGGAACTTAGCTCTGGCGACAGGGCCATCGGTTACACTAGCTCGGTGACCGCCTTATGTGACAGTCACCTTACGACAGCGTGGTACAGGTTTACCGGAGACGCTGGCACTAACATGCCTACCACGTGTGTACCTAAGCATCACTGCGGTACTCACGCTCCTGGCTGGATGGTAGGGTCCCTCCCTCAGGTAGCAGATGGGTTGGTTTCACGGCATGTGTGTTTTCATTGGCGTGATAACTGCTGTTTGTGGAGATCTAATATCACTGTAAAGAACTGTGGAGGATTCTATGTGTACAGACTGCAGAGACCACCTATGTGCCGACTGAGATATTGTGGAGAGAGACCAGGTATGACTCCTTAGTCAGTAAATTGTAAATAACAATCACTTGGTGCTTTACAGCGTTCGTTTGTTTTAGTAATCATTACGCTCTGTTTCAGCACCAACGACGTCAGCGCCACAAACTACTCAAGGTACTCGACTTACACAACTTACACAAATAGAATCAATCTCTCTTTTTGTCTTGCTGGAACCGAAGTCATTATATTTTTTGTGATGGCTTCTTTTTTTGTAGTGCGCGTTTATGTTTATTCCAAGTAAGAAATACTGTTTCATTCATGATTTTAATTTTCTCCTCTGTTATTATATGCATTTTGTTGCAAAATTCGAATTGAAACGCTTCCTATATATCTCAACTGAGACGAGTGAACACGTCACTTTCTTCGCTATTGCTACACTTGTGTTGATTTCCACTGCTAGCGAGGACAGAGTAAGGTGTCGTTTCAGATCATGTCAGATTTGTCACATCAAATATTAGGTACTTATTGACTGAGTTAGGTCGGGCCGGACGGGAGGCTGGAGGTCATGCTGGAGCGTACGTACAAAATGACCGAGAGCCAAATATTTTCCCGTCCGTCCCGACCTAACTCAGTTCAATAGGTTTTTTAATCACATGACCATATTTTTTTTGTAGATCAAACCGCAAAACAGCAAGACAAAATTGTGCAGGGCAGGACGGCTTTTTCCGGCCCGCTCACGCCAACACGTCCGACCCTCATCACGTGACTTTTGTAAATGGTTTTGAAAGGAAAGCGCGCGCGAACACCGGTCTTATACTCGGCTCTTTGTGTTATTATTATTACTCGGGTTCACTGTGGCGAGCAGTAGTCTTATATTCGGCTACACCGCGGAAAAACGTTATGCTCCGCTGGCCGAAAGAACGAGGGCTCTGGATTTCAAATACAAGAACTTTTTCAGTTAATAATTTTATAACTTAGTAAACTCACCGTGAATTACAAATCAAGAAAACTCCAACCCGTTAAGTAATGGTCCGCGCAAGAATGTAGGCACAATTCTATGGTGAAGCTACAAATTGCTTTTCCCACGTTAGAATTTTCTGTTTTTCATACTGACAACTTTTCAACCCTTAAATGATAAATAAAACTGTGTTTTAAAACTACTTTCCTTTTGTGTGAAAACATTTTGTCCAATCAGAAGAGTCCAAAATAATAACCAAGAAAGCTCTCAATTTTAAAATGTTCCCCATATTGAATCTTCGTCATATTTTAAATTATGAGTTTCACTAGATGCAATTCAAATGTATATGAAAATAGTATTCTTCTTCAGGTTTCGATAGATTTTGATGTTTAAGCCAATGAGGTGGACGATTACTTAAAGTTCTTGTAAAAACTAGTGTTGATCTGCGTCGGCGGGGAAGATAAACACTACTGGTAAGGTATGCTAACCGCCGTGGGATGCGAGTAGCAGCTGACGTTTCGAGCGCAGAGGGAATTGTGGGTGAGGAAACGGTTTATATAATGTTGAGTGCATGATTACCGCTGAGGAAACATGGATCAAGAATCAAAGGATAAATGTGAGGAAATTGCGCCAACAATATAATTGCTAGTAGCTGTAATAGGAACAATAAAGAATGTTAATGAATACGTGAATTCTGAAATTAAATGAATGAAAAGCGTTCATTAATAATGCGAGGTGCCAAAGTGCCTAGTTCTGTTCTTTGCGTTTACGGGTTTCGGTAGTGCCTTGGTTAAGTTCATTTGTAGTACGCGTTTGTGTTTATTCCCACGGTACTTTACGACGTAAAGTAATTCCTATGCTATAATTCCTATATGGGATAATAATCTTTAGTTCAGTAACGTAACAGAGGAGAATGAAGGACACTTTGTAAAAAGTTTAATTGTATTTGCTTTCCGTTTGCCCTGCATATCTTAAAATACTCTGTTTGTTTAGTTATGCAGCACAAGCCACAATTGTGCATAAACGTTTTCGCTCTGACGAAGGGCAAACGCTCGAAACGTCAGCTGCTACTCGCTTCTCGCGGCGGTTAGCATACCTTAGTCAACTCTTTGGTAGTTGATTTATATTACATTTTTTAATTTCCTCGCCGAAGAAGACATACACTAGTTTTTACAGGAACCATTGATCCAGTGCACAAATAAAAGGTAGAAAATTATCGGTTGGCCATGGCTTGACTCTGGATGGGCAAATTTTAAATCATGCATTGTAACTGCAGCAGTCTTGACAAGTAATATTCTTTTGTTCCTCAGCCACAACTACAGCGCCGGTAACAACGCCATCCACAACACAAGGTGGGTCTCAGTTTTATCTCAATTTATGTTAGATTGTCTTGTGAACTATACTCCTGTGCTTGGTAACTTTTAACCTATCAATATTGAACTCTGATTTTGTTTCAGCACCCTCTACAACTACGTCGCAAACAACGAAAAGTAAATATTTATCATTTTCACCAGTGCTTCCCGTTGCTAGACATTAATTCATTTTCTGGTCGTATTCGTATTCTTATGCATTCCTTCTTGCCTTTCAATGTTCAGCGCCAACAACGTCAGCGCCTCAAACAGTATTAGCGCCTCAAACAGTAGCGCCAACAAGACCGCCTCAAGGTACAGTAAATATAGATCACCAATACTGAATAACCGATTTTGTTGTTTCAAATCGTCCCTCATTATGACGATTTCTTTCTTACCTTACTTTATCTCTGGGCCCGGTTGTTCGAAGCAAGGGTAACTTTATCCCTAAGATAGCGCTAAATCTGTAATTGTAATGGGGTTTACCCTCGGGTTAACGAGTTAACCCCGAACAGGAGCCCATAACCAGGAGCGTCCATCCCGCATACTAGGCCAACTATGTCACAGCGTTTTTACAAGTTAGGTTATTTTTAGAACGGTTTCCCGCTATTGTTGAGTTGCAATTATTCCTAAGGAATCAAATCACAAAAGCGTAGCAGCCATGTTGTTTTGTATAACAAAGTAGCTAATGAGGCATCTTTTGTTCCGCCACGGTACAACCATTAATTAGCGGGGGAAATAATCTGAAAATGCCCAACTTGTAAAAATGCTGTGATAACTATATAGGGGATATGGCCGCTCCTGGTTTGGGCTCGTGCCCCGGGGTAGCGCTTGCTTTGAACAACAGGGCGGCCCTCGTGTTTTTAAAAACGCTGTCATTACTTTAGATTTGGTTTTACGACACTCGATCAAAAACCTCTACTCACGTGTACATGCATGAAGTAATATTGCACGTGGCCCTCTGATGACTTAGTCCTATGGTTTTACGTACAAATGAATAACGCCATGCTCTATTGTGTAGACCCATCTCCCAAATATCCCCCCCCCCCCGCCATGTTGTGCCAGCTCTCCTCTAATTATTCAGTGACCGATCTATTATCCGAGAACACGTGAAGGTCTAAACGTTTACTATTGGATTATATAGAGGCATCACCATCTACTTAACAAATCGCACACATTTTCCATTGTCCGTAATATATCGATCTTAGAAACTACGTCATAAAATGTTCAAAACTTAAGTGGAACAACGAGCGCAGTACAGTGAGTTGCAAAGTTTTGAACATTTCTATGATCAATAAGAGTACGGACAATGGAAAAATGTGTCTTACATGTTTCGCCATTTTCATGGTCCGTACTCTTATTGCACATAGCGGAGAGCCAATCAGAAAGTGAGAAAATTGTAAAAATTGTAAAATCAGTTATTTTAAGACCCTGAGTTTTGATGCATCCGGTATTTGAACCCTTGAGGGAGCGGCAGCGCATCAGATCGGCGGTTAACCACTGAGCTAACCAGGACTCTTAAAGTCTTTGAGTAAGTTTTGTTGATCTCCACAGCAATCTATCGCCTCTGTGAACACCGCAGCGGTGTACTTAGGTGCCCAGTAGGGAGGAGAATCAAGGTATTGTACTCCAACTATGGCCGTACTGCTGGGCGCAGTGTCTGCCCTCACCCTTCTATACGTACTACTAATTGCCGATCATCGGTGGCCAGCAACCTGATTCGCTGCGCCTGCAACGGCAGGAACGCGTGTCCTCTTTACGCCAAAAACCAAGTGTATGGAGACCCGTGTGTCGGCACATTCAAGTATATAGAAGTTCGATATGTGTGTGTTTCGTCTAGTAGACTATAAGCTATAATTGATAGGATGGTTCAAGTGTATGGAGACCCGTGTGTCGGCACATTCAAGTATATAGAAGTTCGATATGTGTGTGTTTCGTCTAGTAGACTATAAGCTATAATTGATAGGATGGTTCAAGTGTATGGAGACCCGTGTGTCGGCACATTCAAGTACATAGAAGTTCAATATGTGTTTCGTCTGGTAGAGTATAAGCTAATTGATAGGATGGTTCAAGTGTATGGAGACCCGTGTGTCGGCACATTCAAGTACATAGAAGTTCGATGTGTGTGTGTTTCGTCTAGTAGAGTATAAGCTAATCGATAGGATGGTTCAAGTGTATGGAGATCCGTGTGTCGGCACATTCAAGTATATAGAAGTTCGATATGTGTGCGTTTCGTCTAGTAGAGTAAAAGCTAATTGATAGGATGGTTCAAGTGAACTATGTTAGAGTATAATTAGCTATATAATTTATGTGATGGATCAAGTGAACTATATGTTAGAGTATAAGCTAATTGAGAAGATGGATCAAGTGAACAGAGGCTCGTTAAAACTACAGCACAAACAATCAAAGCTTAGAAACTCGTCAGAGTAACGTCGAACACCACGGCTTAGAAATAGAGAAATGTGTATTTCGCTAGTAGAGTAAAACTGTACTTTAATTTAGCTATAGCCGTTCAAGTAAATACCTAATACGCACAAATGTTGAATATGACAGCTCTGAGACAAATTAAATTTATTATTTTCATCAACGGGAGAGGTCTTTCATTGAGACAAACCCAGGCCGAAGAGCGAAAGATGAGAAATGATGGCCCAGGCATCAACTCCGGCTAAGTGAGGGTGGGTTGGGAGGGTGGTATAGAACTACCTGTTCGTCTTCTGCGGGTTTCTTGCGAATAACACCTATAGAGAGCATTGTTCTTCCTTTTACAATGTCATTAATGAATTCCTTAGTCATAATTTACATATTCAAGTGAACTTTGCAAAGTGGTGTTCAGCAACTGGAAAGCATTTTCAATCCTATTTTTCAGACAGGCGCAGTAGTTATCAGTCGTATTCAAACAGCAAACAATAAACACTTCATGACTGGCCCCGAGGGAATCAGTGAGTTTTGTTTCCCCGAGATCCTCGATGTTCCCCTCCGCGATGTTTCCCCGAGATACTCGATCAGTTCCCCTCGATGTTTCCCGAGGACGAGGAGAAACAAAACTCACTGTTTCCCAAAGGGCCAGTCATTAAGTGTTTTGTTTATATATAGACATTAGTTTTACTAACTGATACAAGCGAGATTCGGGAAACTGCTTTTCGACAGGAAACGCTGCCAGCGTCGCTACGGCATTTTTAGTATCGTTTTGTTTCTTTCTTGCATCTTATTTTATCTACCAATTTCTCTCTCTCATGCTTGATAAAGATGTAAATTGTTTCTTTCGAGCTGGTTCCATTTTGAACGCTTCCTTTCGACGAAAAAGCTAATGGCTTTTGATGTAGATCTAGACGTTTTAGTAAACAAATATTTCCCGCCTTTAGCTAGTCAGTGGCGCGCGCGACACCAGCGGACAACAATTGGTGCAGTTACCCTGTGACGTCATAGCTGGTTTTGTTACTTGTCAGGTGACCATAAATCAACCAATGAGGGCGCTCGTTACATCTGGAAAACGTATGGCTATATAACAATAGCTGATATTACAGTGGCATCTACGAATAGCAGTTTCAGCGGTATTGACCCGAACGCCTCACTTCAATGTAATTTTATACGAAGCACTATTCAAACTGCCTGTATCCAAATTAGTCGTACTCGTGTAAGAGGGTGTTGGTGTCATTCGAGAATGGCAGTTTGAATAGCGCTTCATTGCATTGAAGTGAGGCGTTCGGGTCAATACCGCTGAAACTGCTATTCGTAGACGCCACTATAATCTATAGTGTACTTCTAAGTGAATTCAGGATTTAATCAAAGTTTAACTCGTTTTGTCAAAGGTTAACAAGTTTTTAGCATAATGTCGCATGCATCAATACAAATAAAGCGAAAACCTATCAAAACACTACTGACAAAAAGTGTTAGAGTAGTTTGCTGCCAATTAACGTATTGCCAAACGTTTCTCATCCCAGCGCACCGGCAAAGTTGTATAAGCCCAGGGTTTATAACCGTAATTTTATATTATCAATGTCACCTATTGATCCGCTGCGTCTTGTTACTTTCTACCATATTCGCTCTGAGTATTTACATGGTATAGATGCATGGTGCTCGATGGAAAAGTTGGTAAAGTAAGATTTATCGCCTCAAATACCCGTCTCCTTTGCAGCCGTTGTGAGCTCTGTCACGCAACGATCGGGCGCGGCTTCTCTCAACATAAATAAATAAATGCCACCAAACATGACATGAATGTTAAAGTATACTGATAGATGAGCCCGTCAATCCACCAGCTACGTGAAAATACGTACGTTGTACCTTCTCTCTCGTATTCGAGTAGGTATGGAGGTAAGATTTTCGAACTTGGCATAGCCTGTTCCAGGCAGAAGGGAGTGAAAGAAAGGG
The DNA here is from genome assembly GCA_030867875.1 of Actinernus sp. WN-2022. NCBI lineage: Eukaryota > Metazoa > Cnidaria > Anthozoa > Actiniaria > Actinernidae > Actinernus > Actinernus sp. WN-2022. Next base: position 81,976,952 of record JAOWCC010000936.1, on the reverse strand, counting down.
GGATGCGTCAGTTTTTCCCTAACAATACCAGAATTCGGAATGAGGTTCCTGTTCATGCATGTAACACCCCTAAGAATGCCATTTAGCACAACGCCAACTCGTGTGCTGATTGGTTGACGAAGCGTTGAATCTTTTGTGGTATTCAGTCTTTTGAAAAGCTGTGTTTAACGATCTACAATGCAGGAAGCCTCCGCCTAAATATTTTTGTTTATGCGCCTTTATATAATGAATCGGCCTAACATGAGAATAAGTTTGTTCCAGCTACAAATATTCATGACAAAGTGTTCATGATAGAACTATTGCACGAACAACAAGAAAATTAGAAAGAACGATATATGTTGAATAAAATATCCTGTACTTCATATGATTGTTAATGAATACCGATACACATACCATGTCGACTTGGCAATAATCACTTTGGAGCAACAAAATAAAGATACATTCCCAGTGGCGGATCCCTGCGGCAATTGGGTAGGGCGTTGCTCCATAACTCCTGGAAATCACTGTAAATTGGATTTCAGAATCTCTATATGGCTAGATTAAATAAAAAAATGTTTGCAACCCCCTCCCCTATGATACGCTCAAACCCCCCCCCCCCCCCCCCTGATTCCTGTGGGTTAAATAAGTGAGACGTTTGTTGCAGCTACAAATATTCATGACAGACCAGGAGCTCCTGGACAGACCTATTCCCCGAAGAGAAAGAAATACTGTGTCTCCATGATAGAGCTATTGCTCGAATAGAAAGACACAGAAAGAATGAAGTTGCATGAATAAAATATATTCCACTAATTCACACGTTTGTTGATGAATACCGATGCACTCCATGTGTAGAATAATTACTGACATATATATTGTAAACAGGACAGACGCAGCTAAATTTACCTTCTGAGAGAAGTTTTAACGACTTCGTGACAAAGCTAGTACTAACAACAAACACGAGAATACAAACTATGCTTAACATAACAGCTACTGTGTTCAGTAATGGTCAATCCCTAGCTAGACTTGCTCCAAGTAGTCGAACTCGCTGAGTCACGGCTTTGAGAAAGCCATCCCGTCTGACCATAGTTAATCAGAGTGGAATGGTTAGGAAACCCTGCAAAAGGCTAACAAAGGCGCTGCGATTTATGCAGCTGGAAGGGGGTAAGACACAAGTTGTGCACGCTCGTAGCTAGTTCATTAGCGTCCTCTGAACGACCGAACCACACATTTCTAATGGCTGATTGGTTAACATATTGGAATTTCTATTGTGTTTTGTACACGTTAATTGGTTGAAAAAAGCGAACAAAGACATAACAAAGGTCGCTGGGTTGAAGACAGCCGATTTCTTTGCGCTCGCTCGGTGCGAGAATAAAACACACACGAGATAACGACAATACTTCATGACCAATTATCACATTCATGCAGTTATTTATATAATTATTATCTATTTATTTGATTTAGAGGGCTAATTATAATCGCCGAAACGAAATAGAAAAGGTGATAATCAACGAAATAAAAATGAACTCACGGAACATGAGGCTCCCTAGCCTCAAAGAGCTACTGCTTTTTTAACTCGAAGAATTCCCGAACCCGGGTATATCCCAATTTCCATTCCATGGTGAATATTCAGTTTAAAGCGCCAAACTCGGACTTCGCAACAGTAACAAGCGCCATCTTGTTTGCGCGGGACACACCGCTGGTCATTGTGCCTGCATATCATTATATTCTTTCAATAAATATGGTCAATAAATGCCGATAAAAGCTGCGAATGGTCTGTTTTTGATATCGGCCTCAGAGGTAATGTGGCTATGGCAAAGCTATTCAGTCCCTCTGCTTTGTAAACTGTACGCTTGTGTGGTGCTTTGAGTTTTATTTCGTTGATTATCACTTAGTGAGTTTATTAAACGGCTTCAAAAACTTATAATGGTCGCTTTATGAACCATTGTATTCACAACGCCATACAAAATATTACAGTAATTACCGCCTGCGATTACGAACATCTCAAGGGAATGACATGAAGAAACTACCATACTATGTTGTTTGAAGCGGCGTTTCGCAATGCTGAAAGCATAGAGGTAATAGGCTAACTCTGTTGCCACCCTATTCAGATCATGTGATGTAAACACACAGTACTCTGGATAATAGACTCTTTGAAAATTAATTTTATTCAGATAGGAATGACTACATTATGATTAGAATGAAAAAGGATAATTCCCCAGAGTAGCATCTGTTTACATCACATGATCTGAATTCTAGTTGGGTGGCAACAGCCGTTAGCCGATTGCCTCTATTGTGTGGCAAAGAACAAGCTAGGGCAAGAATAACCTGCACTTGAAGGATTTGGTGTCGTGGTTGACATCGGTAAAGTTCAAGACTTGGAAAGCGATGTGACTGACATGACGGCAGACTCTAAATTTTTGACTCCGGCACAAAATATGAAGAGGATATTTGTAAGTTTAATGCACGTTTTTATTATTTTACGGCTTTAATTTGAGTTTGGTTTAAGAATTGAAACTAAACAGTAGCTTGGGAAACAAGTATAATGGTAGTTGGATAACTTCTATGCTGCGAGCGAAGCGAGAGCAATATATTCGCGACGTCTTCTACGGGTTGCCTGTGTTATAAGCGTCAGATACCAGGATTTTTTTCGATTCTATTTGGTACGTTTCTGAAAACTTGTCCGCGAACACGTGATCCGCAAACGCGACGTCTTTTACGGGTTGCCTGTGTTATCAGCGTCAGATACCAGTATTTGTTTCGATTCGATTTGGTACGTTTCTGAAAACTTGTCCGCGAACACGTGATCCGCGAAAACGAGGGCAATTTTACCCTGAAGGCAAAGCGCGGATCGCCCCGAGCCTTCGACGTTTCCTGGACGTTTGGTTGTGTGGGTTGAAAAACTACCACTTTTTCACCAGTTTCGTTTCTCCTTCAAAAGGTAAGTTGCTGTTGCTTGTTTTTTTTTTAGCGATACGAAAGAAATGTTTGAAGCTTCTTTTCAGAGCATCAGAGAGCTGAGTACTGCTCCAGTTGTGAAGGAATTACAGTCCGAATTTTGGCGTGCTTATGGACTCAGTGCAACCACGTTCGATGAGTTGTCGATCGATTTGGCTTTGTCAAACGAGCAGGCGATGTTCTTAAATGGCAAGAACAACATTGGAGGCCAGCATATGAATTTGCCGCGTTAAACTACTATGCGGTCAAGTGCAAAACCTGCAGGCACAACTTGGATTGCATTTATTATGATAGAGTTGTGATTTATTTTCGATCCACGGAAGAGGAAAGCCAAGTCGTCTGCAACTTTTACACACCATCGCATAGCGATGATAACAAAAAGTACTACTTTAAATAAAACTCTTTAAAGCAATCTTTGTTTCTCACATTGATGCCAACCACTCCTCCACAAATGATACTACGCACGGCACGAATGACTCAAACATATGCCGGTACCTATCAATGTAAATTCCTTCTTATGTAGTACTACAATGACGGACTTTCATACAACTAAACAACACAAGTAATGTCCCATTTTGATTGATTACATTTTTATGCGCATGCATGCTCTCTCATTGCACATTCATTTTTACAGAGTACACTTCCTGATATACCTCTCGCAGCACTTACCTTCCTCATAGGAATTTCTAGTTTTAAAAATATTATCTGTGTATCTCGGTAGTCTGCTGATATTAGTAAATTTAGTGCAAAAAATATTATCTAGGTACCATATGTTCCGTGTACTTTTTCAGGTATAAAGGAGCATGCACGTGACTGATTTGCTTAATCTGATTGGACAATATGCTCATTAATTATTCATGAGTTTTTGAAGAAGTATTTATAGTCAAGCCTATAAATAATGCTTCACTTTCTATAAGTAATTATTTATATATTAATGTATTATGAAGTATTTATAGTCAAGTCTATAAGTAGAGCTCCAATTAGATAATGCTTCACTTTCTACAATATTTGATTTCTATTTTCTTTACATATAGTTACTGTGAATTATTTACGCTGTGTTGTGTTCAAACTGCCAGTGTACTGTTGATGTAGTTACACGTTGATCATCGTGTTCTGTGTTCAAACTGCCAGTGTACTGTTGATGTAGTAACACGCTGATCATCGTGTTCTGTGTTCAAACTGTCAGTGTATTGTTGATTTAGTTACACACTGATCATTGTGTTCTGTGTTCAAACTTGTTCAAACTGCCAGTGTACTGTAGTAACACGCTGATCATCGTGTTCTGTGTTAAAATTTCAAAGGTACTGTTGACGTAGTTACACGCTGATCATAGTGTTCCGTGTTCAAACTGCCAGTGTACTGTTGATGTAGTTACACGCTGATCATCGTGTTGTGTTCAAACGGCCAGTGTACTGTTGATGTAGTTACACGCTGATCATCGTGTTCTGTGTTCAAACTGCCAGTGTACTGTTGATGTAGTTACTCTCTGATTATCGTGTTCTGTGTTAAAATTTCAAAGGTACTGTTGACGTAGTTATACGCTGATCATCGTGTTCTGTGTTCAAACTGCCAGTGTACTGTTAATGTAGTCTGTTATAGAATCTTCGAGTACCGCAAGGGGGACTGGGCCAATGGAAAGAAACACGTCATGGAAATCTCTTATGTGAAATTTGTCTCCTGTGAAAACACAACAATAGGCCTTTAATCTTAACAACGAAACAGAATGGCAGACAAGAAAGTGTAGAATACAGACAGTCGAGCTTGTGTCTTCAACGAGAGACCTTACCAAGTTTCTTTAGTGCTTTCTCTCTTAATTCTCGAATCTTCAGTTCGCCTATCTTGTAAGCACACGCCTAAAAAAGACGTAACATTAATATAATAAGCTAACAATCAGTCACTTGTACTTGTAGCTTGTTTACGCTTTCCGAGATGCATTCCTAGTCATTTTACTTTCTGCTATAGACGAAATGTTTTCCTCAATATGTTAATCGGCAAGAAACTCGGACAAACTCTTAAAGGGATACCCGAGTGAAAAACACATTGGGGCTCAAAAGAATCTTCAACATGTTCTTTGTTCAGAAAATGTATTAAAATTTGATCAAACGTTTTTAGTATTAAGAACGAGCACCTCAAAGTTGGCCCCGCGAAGACATGGGCGCCGCCATCTTTGTTTGCATTTACGGAAGTGACGTCACTTCGTCCCACCAGCGTATCGCGGCTACTTGTCTTTGTATGATTTTCACACGCTCGGAATTAAAGTGGATATATTTTCATCGAGATTGCAGAGGAATTCTTACAGAAACCGGAATTATGATGAAGACGACATTATGAGAAAAGTTCAGAAGACTGGGAGGAGGAAGAAAAGCATTGGGAAGGCGAGAAATTATCAGACGAACAACAAGGTCTCGTAACTGCCATTTAATAACAGCAAAACAACATGGCTTAAAAGACTCGAGTGACTTCTGAATAAGTATAAGAACTACAATGTATGTGAGGTACAGTTAAGGCGTTTATCATCCTAAAAACACGGCCTAATAAGTGAGAGAGTGAGAACGCTGGTGGGACGAAGTGACGTCACTTCCGTAAATGCAAACAAAGATGGCGGCGCCCATGTCTTCGCGGGGCCAACTTTGAGGTGCTCGTTCTTAATACTAAAAACCTTTGATCAAATTTTAATACATTTTCTGAACAAATAACATGTTGAAGATTCTTTTGAGCCCCAATGTGTTTTTCACTCGGGTATCCCTTTAAGATAGATATATAGATAGATATATCATTTATTACACCACTTGCAGTATTAAACTGAATTACTAATGTGTACATTTCAAGGATAAAATATACTAAACATTATTAAGTACTAATAAACTGATTCGATGAAATGCTATGATACAAATGATTAATTTAACACTTAGGAAAAATTAAATTATGTAATAACAGTAATTACAGATAACAGTTAAAAACAGCTATTATGCTGTAAAACATGCACATGTGCCTATTGAAAGTGAGAGTACTAACGTGAATAATGTGAGTTATATAGAGTATTGAGCACTAGTGTTAATGATTAGAAAGTGTTACGGAATCTGTGTGTTTTACAAAGCGAAAGTGAGAAGGACCTCTTGTACCGCAGAGAAACAGTCAGATTACTAAGGTTATGTGGTAACAGATGATATAAATTACCGTTAGGATTAGATATGATTTTGCGAAAAAGAGTATGACATAGTTCAGATCTTAGTAAGGCCAGACGATGTAAGAGCCTGTTCGTAAGGTAAGTCATAATGAATACGCATATTACGCATTCTAAAGTAAGACACATATTCTGGTAAACTGTAATGAAATACTTGACAGGCGTAAAGAAATAGATTGTATACAAGCAATATAGAACGTAATTAGGTCCTTAGCTGGAACGTTTGCACGTTTTAATTGTGTTAAGAAATAAAGTATCCTGGAAGCATTCTTTATAATGTAATCAATGTGAGAGTTCCATTTTAAATCGTTCTGGATTATTACACTAAGAATATTAACAGACTGTACAGCGTCGACCAAGGAGTCGTTAATATATACCAGGGGCGGACCCAGGATTTTTGAGGGGGAGGGGGAGGGGGGAACATGCATTGCCTTTGTAAAATGCTGCATTTTGGCCAGTCCAACCAGCCCAAAGGGGGGTGGCTAATAATCCAATCCACCCCCCCCCCCTAAATCCGCCTGTGTATATACATCGTTATTTTTAATTTTATTTATTTTTAATTCTATTTATTTTTTGTTTAATTAACTTTATTTTCCCACGGTAAATGGTTCATCAGGGCTGATTTTCAAACATGCCGTGCATAACTAATTATAATAAGTGCTGACTGATCTTGTTTACAAATGATTTGTAACGAAAATATTTAAAAATTTATACAATATTAATAATAATAAAAAGTTGTCTAAAATAGCACTAATCCTAAAAATACCCTATGGTAATAGTTATCGAATATGCATAGAGAAAAAGCCATCTGAGCTGCTACAAGGCTTTTATTGCATTTTTGAATGCAACCAAGTTGTCAATCTCTCGTATTTGGTTCCAAGCTACTGCACCTTGATAAGAAAATGAACGTTTACGGAAATTAGTTTTAGGTTTAGGCAATTGAAGGTCAAATTTACTGCCTCTAAGATTGTAATTATGTACTTCCGAGGTCATTTTGAATAGTTCTTCTAGGTATATTGGCGCGGCTTCATGAAATACCTTAAACACCATTGTCCTTATATTTGCTGATTTTGTCTTTCGCATAAATTTGACCAGTTTAGTTGCCTGAGTAGATCTCCTGACCTAATAGAATAGTCAGCCCTAGTTATAATGCGAGCTGCTCTGTTGTGAAGTTTTTGTAATTGCTCAGTTCGCGTTTTACAGCAGTTGCCCCACATAATACTACAGTATTCAAAACATGGCTGAACAAGAGAGCGATCTATTGATGTTAATGTATCCCGATCATCAGTCACATTTCTAGCTTTATAGCGCATGCGCAAGCCATTGCAAGCTTTTGAGATTATATTTGTGACTTGATCATCCCAATTCATTACTTCGTCAATCTGTACTCCTAACAGTTTAGTAGTGGCTTGATGTTCAATAGTCATATTATTAATATATAGTGTCATATCCCTAGACTTAGCAAGATTTTGTCTGGAGCCAATGGTCATGTGGCTGGTTTTTGTGGTATCAATTGTAACTTAATTTGTTAGTTTTTAGCCAATTTTCAATAGCAGCTAGGTCCTCGTTTAACATATCCCCAATATGAGTAATACTTTTACTAGCTGTTGTGATGTAAGTGTCGTCAGCAAACATTCCAGGAGTGGAATGATGGAGACAATTTGGAAAATCATTAACACATAGTATGAACAATAGAGGCCCAAGAATAGGCCCTTGGGGAATACCACAGTTTATGAATTCTTCACTTGATAGAATACCATTTACAAAACACCTTTGGCTCCTCTTACATAAGTAGGACTTGAACCATTGTAAAGCTCTACCATTGACACCATAGCAGCTTAGTTTGCGAAGCAAAATATGATGATCTACAGTGTCAAAGGCTTTTTTTTTAGATCAATAAAGACATTACCATTTAGTTCACCCTTGTCCAAGGTTTTAAGCCAAATATCAGTTGCAAATAGTAGAGCTGTACAAGTGGAATGCTTAGAACGAAAGCCAGATTGAAATTTGGTTAAAAGGTTATTTTTTTGTAGAAATGCTAGGAGTTGAGTGTGGACTATTCTCTCGGCAACTTTCGAGATAGCTGGCAGAATTGAAATTGGTCTGTAATTGCCTGGTATATGTCTTTCATCGGCTTTATATATTGGAGACACCTTAGCTCTTTTCCAATCATCGGGAAAGATACCGGTCTCAAATGTTTGATTTATAATGGCCGAGATAGATTCCGAAATATACGGACTCGCAAGCTTTAAAAGTTTACTAGATATTTTGTCCAATCCACAACTTTTCGAAGCATTTAGACTTTAAATAACTTTATGTACGTGCTCTTCCGACACTAAGTTCGAAATTGGCCTCGGATCTTTCTATGTAATCTTCTGGTGAAACGTTTGTTACTGGGATTTTAGATGCCAACTTCTCTCCAAGTGAACAGAAGTGGGAATTCATCTGAACTGCAATTTCTTGGCTGTCAGTGAACTTTTTTCCACCTGAAGATATTTCATTGATAATTGTCGTTTTTGATTTTCTGCCAAGAGCATTATTAATAACTTTCCATGTTTCTTTGATATTTCCGTTATTGACCTTGATGCCTTCATTGAAGTATTCAGATTTCGCTGTTTTAATGGCCACATTAACTTCATTTCGTGCTTTTCTATATTCCTGCCAATCTAAACTCTGATCAGTTTTCACAGCTTTTCTTTTAAGATAATCTCTTTGTCTCATTTTCCGTTTTAACTCCGCGTTAATCTAAGGGGAATATTTACTTCGCACTCTCCTACGCCTCATTGGGGCATGCTTATTGGCGACTTCTAGGCAGAGTGATTTCCAAACATCCCACATGTCATTTGGGTCATCCAGCAGGGTGGCAAAGTGAATTGGCGTTTTTTTTCAAGTCTTCAATGTAGGCATTTGTATCAAAGTTTTTAAACTGTCTTGATTCAACAATTTTTGGTGGGTTTTTAGATGAGTTATGCTTTCGAATGGCGTAGATTAGGCTATAATCTGAAATGCCAACGTGCACAACACCATGATGAGTTATTCTATCAGGTTCATTTGTAACAATGTGATCTATTAATGAGCGAGAATTCGGTGTTATTCTCGTAGCCTCTTCGATTACTTGTTTATACTGATATGTTTCTGATAAGAAAATTAAACAACTATAGTGTTTCGGTCCAATGTAGTGGTCAATAGATTACAATTGAAGTCACCTACAACAATGCTTTCTTTTTCTTCTTTGTCAATATTCACAAGATAATTTTCAAAATCATTCAATAACTCAATTTTTGAGTTATGGACTTTAGGAGAGCGTGAAAATGAAATACAGAGTTCTTTACATTTCTTTGGATGTACAGTTGAAATGTATTGGTCTTGGACCACTCCTGTATTTCATTTATGGGTGTCTGTGTCGAGCTGACACCTCTGCTTTTGACAACTTCGTAAATGGTAGTGTCATCAACGTACTTGAAAAACAACCAAGGTCCAAGCTTTGTCCTCTATGGGACGCCAGCAGGCACAGACTTCCATTCAGAAAGGGGCAAGTTTTACTCTGAAATGAAATCTATTAGTTAGGAAATCGCAGATCCAGTGAAAGTTATGGGGATTAATACCATATTTAGTTAGTTTAGAAATTAGTAGAGTATGATTGATTAGATTGAAGGCCTTTCTATAGTCGAAGATAAAAACTCTTACATCAGCATCCGTTCCGTCAGTGACTTTAGACCAGTTAAGTAACATACTAATTAAGGCAGAAGTGGTAGATGATCTTGGGATACAGCCAAATTGATCAGTCCCTATATGATTGAGAATAGCAGGTTTCACATGAACATGAACTACATAATCCTCTGCTAATTTAGACAAGGTAGGTGTTAGGGAAATCGGTCTTCGGTCCTTCGAAATATCCTCTACGTTTGACACTTTAGGGAGCGGAGTAACGTTAGCACATTTCCAAGCGTTTGGTAAGGCTTCGGCTTCGAGAGACTAGTTGATGATTGCACAGACGGGAGCAGCTAGTATGCAGGAGAAGTCCTTTAAAAGCCAGTTAGGGATGTTGTCTGGACGCCAGCTTTTGCTGAGCTAACAGCGCTGAGTTTTGTGGCCACCGCTTCCTGGAATACAGTTGGGACGGAATATCCTGTAGCATCCTAGCGAATACGTTCAAAAGCTTGTTGATGTTCAAGGAAGCCGTTATTTATGCCATTAGCAAGAGTGACTTTGTCAGTTCTCTGGGGTTAACAAATCACCGGGTGAAAAACGTTTTAGCAACATGTGAGCTTGAATGTAGTAAGTAGAGAATATATGAGTGTAGTGTGAGCGTGTGTGGAGTGAACCGGTAGCAACATGTGAGCTTGAATGTAGTGAGTAGAGAATATACGAGTGTAGTGTGAGCGTATGTGGAGTGTGTGTAGTATACGAGTGTAGTGTGAGCGTGTGTGGAGTGAACCGGTACGGAAGAGCCCCTCATGGGAAGTGCCTGGTTGTAAAACAATATTTATTATTATTATTATTATTATTATAGGTCTTTAGAATAAATCTAAATCTTTAATTTGCAAAGGGCACATCACCTTTTAATGCGCTCAAATGGGCTCATTTTTTTAATATACATGTTTCAGTATTAAATTGACGAATTTCTTCGGAGTCTGGGCACTAGCAAATCGAGCAAACTGATTGGCTAAAACAGGCAAAATCGTAGCCTGCGAATTACAGCCGTCTCGCATCGGGAACCATAATCGAAACGAGTCTCCCGAAAGAGACGTCTGCGATTCGAGGTAAAAAATTCCATACCGATGACGTTATCCGGCTACTTTGGTTCTGAATTGCTCAAACGTCTCAAAAACACAATACATGCAAGACTACCGATGCAAACCTAGAGAGGATTTTGCCAATCAATCATTGAAAAATGCCAAATAAAAAAACATACCTTAAGATCAACAAGTTGTTTTGGTAGATTTTTCATTCAGGCCTCGGTAAACAACTGATGGCAACGATGCTCTCGAGTGATGTCTCTCATTGAACATCGATTAAGTTTTTCACTCTTCCATTTATCTGCAGTTGCTGTCATCTTAAGGTTACCGGATACCTTCAGGGTGCGTTTCCAGTCTAAATTATGTAGCGCCTCGAGGAAACATCGTAGATAAATCATTCATGTATCATTTTGAAGCTTATAAAATTGGCTACAAGAATACATAAAAAGTTTTGAGTTCTTTGAAAATCTCGAATTTTCCGCCATCCCGTTTCTCCGATCTAGTGAGATGGCTTTCAGAAGTTCCGACTCCGAAAATATTTTAAAGTTTAAAAATCTGTTTGCTTTGTCGTATTTCAGAGGAATTATAAAACCGTGTCGGGGAATTTCAAAATTCGATTTAGTTCAAAAGATATTACGCTTTCCGTGAAAAGGCGAAAAATAATCCAAGTAGATATGCGGGAAACGTCGCCAAGAGCTCTCTTTTTAGAATTTCTCAATTCCCCGACACGGTTTTGCAGCTGAGATATCAATTGACATTTTGTGAAAATTTCGCACAAATCGAATAAATTTCTCTTGAGTGGGAGCTTTTTTAAAACTCTATTTTGATTGAAAATCGAAAGCGAGAAAATAGCACTTCAAAAAATCTAGCCGTCTGTCGTGCGTGAATCTGAAGCCCCGCCTCTCCAACAATTAGCGAGCTCTTGGCCAATCATTTCTCATCACATTTCAACTATCTGTCAATGTTGATTTCCGATCAAAGCAACGCGCCGCATCGAGAAAATGTTTGTTCTTTTTTGTGTGACTTGTAAAATGGTTAAGCGGTAATGTCTCTATCAATTCCAAGCCCGCCCATCCCCCCCCCCCCCGGGCAAGATGGGGCATTTGACAACCTATCTGTCCCTGGGGTGGGGCATTTGTTTTTGTTTTTCGTCAGCCCGGGCCCAAGGCATTTGTCAAATAAATATCCCACCCCTCCCCTGTGTTTGATTTTGTTTTCCTCAACGGATCAACACGTGCTTGCTTCATCGATCAACATGGCGGCGGAAAAGTCATCCGTGAACATGACGTTAGGAATTTCCTAGTTTCGGGGTGAAGTTTGCGGTTTGTTGGGAACTCGCTAGTGAATGTGGGATTTGGGGGCACTTACGAAAGTGTTTGAAGGTGAGTACTGCATTACTTTAATAAAGAAAAGCGTTGAAATGTGGCTTTGAAACGGCGAAGAAATTTGGCGCGTTCGCTATACTTGCCCCGGGGTGGGGCATTTGCATAACTTAGCTGGCCCCACGGTGGGGCATTTGCAACGTTCTGATTCCAAAATGACAAAATCCCCACAAATGCCCGGGGGGGCATGGGCGGGCTTGGAATTGATAGAGACATAAGAGTCAGCTGGTTTCCCAGGCTAGAAAAATGGGAAAGACAAAAAGACCTCGAGGGGCAAAGCCAAGGTGAACACCTATAGAGACGCCTTGAATGCTAGCATAGTTAGTAGAGGAGACAGCGATTTACAGGCGTCTGAAACAGCACGGCAATAGCGATATCGTGGTTCAACCGATTCAGGGTCACCGCCAGACTACGTTCCATCTAAGCTTTCTTGGAAACAGATATTCTCTCGGCTGGCTCTTATCAATTCTACTTTATGTTCAGATGTGGACCACTCGGCACTCTGTCTGAAAGTGAAAATACGAACGCGTGTCGGGTTTTGCGAGGACTCCTACAATTACGACTTGCATTGTTTGGCCTCGTTTTGCTTTTCTTTTTTCTTTCTTTTTCAAGCTAAGGGTTTAGGGTTAGGGCATCCTGCTTGCTTTTTGTAAGATATAAGGCCAACATCCGATGGAATTGTGGAATCGTGTGTGGAAAAACTTTTCTCAATAAGCGTAAACATTGGTATATGGAATGAATATTTCCCACAGTCGTTACAGGCGACTGAGCACTTGTCATGTGTTTATTGATCTGCTGTCAATCAAAAAGAACCTTTTACTTCCGGTTAAAAACTTCCTTTTGGTATTTCTCCGTCAGTATTAATTTTTTTTGAACGGAGTTTTTGGTATATGAGACACTACTACTAAAACTACATTTCTGTGTTAAAAAAAAAATTCAATCTTTTTCGTTTTGAAGGTATCCGGTAACCTTAAAGTGCCAATGAAATTTTAAAAAATCGATCCCGTTTTTATTTTATTTTATTAAATTCTAGGTTTCTCTTAGTCATTTTGTCCAATTAAAATCAATTTTATTTCGTATCGAAGTCAGGCATAATTGTCAAAATCAGGCGACAATTTTTATGCCGTTGAAAATATGGTAATCACATGCGTGACGTCACTAGGTCTGCGCATTTATATTCACAAAGCCCACTGCAAGGCTTCTATTAGAAAAGTATTACATATTTAAATTGAAATCTGGCCAAAAATGCACTTATGTTGTAGTATTTATGAGTACACCTTGTGACGTCACGCATGTGATTACCATATCTTTAACGGCATAAAAATTGTCGCCTGATTTTGCCAATTCCGTCTGACTTCGATACGAAAAAAAATATGTTCGCGCTCTCCATATTGATTTTTAATTGGACAAAATGCCTAAGAGAAACCTAGAAATTAATAAACTTAAATTAAAACGGGATCGATTTTTTCATTTCATTGGCACATTTTAAAGTGTTTCTTCTGATTACAGAATATATAATCCACAGACTATTTCTTGAGGTAATATTATCGACAAGTTTGAAGCTTCACACGCGATGAAACCGCGATGAAACCGACTCGAGTTCTGTATTCAAATGTTTTCTTTGCTCGTTGTTAACTGAACCGTCGACAATTTTAGCGCTCCTTTTGCTTAGGTCTTCCTTTTTTTGGGCTCAGAGTGAGAGCTTGAAAGTTTCTTGTGTGATTTCAAGGCTGAAAAACGACCGGTTTGAGTTTCAGTAGTATGAGGGAGGCGATTAGATACCACCTCGAAAAATCCCTCTCGGAGAAAACCGAGGTTCTCTCGAGAATCCCCAAAATCCCCAGGCGAAACCAGAGGTCCTTCCCCGAGTCCCCCCGACGACCCCCAATCCCCCCCCCCCTCGCGAGGTTTAGGGACGTGAGCCCCCCCTAATGTACATATCGCGCGTGACATTGACCTTGAAGATGGGATCCAACGCAGTTCTAAGGTCACAACTAAATCCATCTGTGATGGCGACTACATCATCACTGATCGTGCATCTGTGATGTCACTGGATGGCGTACGTAATGGCACCTGTGATGTCACAGATGGTGATCTACGTTATCACAGGTCGCGCGTCTGTGATGTCACAGATGATGATCTACGTCACCGTCTGTGATGAATCTTGGGTATAAAGGCTGGCACCTACTTAGGTATTGGGAGTATGGCGCCGACCATCGTGTAGAGGCTTGACCCGACTGTATCGTCGCGTGAAGCTCGCGGACTCAAGGCTGACCGGACACTGTACCGGAGGACCTTCGCTCCAAGCTTTCCCAACCCTGGAAAGACTCTGTACGTTGAGGTCCCAAAGCTAGGGAAGGACATTGTCCTGGTCCCAGGTAGCTTTACCCTTTTGGCCTATTATACCCATTCGCTCGTGGGCCGGGGATGAAGATAATAAGTGAGCTATAGTACGAGCTGGTATCTACCTGGCCAGGCCACGTGATGTAACGAGTGACTTCAGTATTGATGTCATTGGTTGACATGGCCGTGTTCTTTGTCATGAACTCAACAGCCTGGGCACGACTCCAACTGAAAATAATAATAATGACAATATTAATGCTGCCGCACTTGAAAAGAACAACACGAACTGTCCAGCTTGCCATGTCTGTTTCTAGTGTTGTTGTCTGATGCAGGTGTTTGAATAACTTCACAGCGTCACCACAATAACTCTTCTCATTTATAATCACAGTATCGGTTTATGGCATGTACAGCCTGGAAGGCGAACGTAACATCTACTTTGTTTACTGAATAACGCTTGCATGCGTATTAACTCCAGGGTCTAAAATAAATTTACACTGAAACTTAACTATTAAAGAATTACATGTAAATCTAGGTTTTCAAAAAATAAGAAGAAAAAAAGTATTACACATTTACAAGTTACTAAGACTGAACGAACTCTTTGCTGATCATATTTCTCAAAATTCTGGTTGTGAAAAGCATTTAAAGGCAAATAAAGCAGAGGTATTTCAGGAGAAAACACTTTTCTACGCATTGCGTCGTTACAGCCGTCCTGGTTCGGTAAGATCCCTATACTGTAAACAGCTTGGATTTGAACTAATTCATTGATTTCTCTCAGTAATGAGTCTACAGGACGACGTACGTACCAACGCTACCATGCAGGATCTTCTTTTGTTGTATTGCCTTGATATTCTCAGGAGTTTTACAATTTGAATGAGATAAATAATTCTGGCAGTGTATAGGTATAATACGTCATCACATATAAGGCCCATTGTAATTAAAGGAGCAGTGTCACGATTAGTACTCATGCCCAAAGTTTTGAAAATGTGTCAGGCGGACAAGAAATCAAAAGATGTGACAGAAGTAGAAGTCCGTGAGTAATCCGCTTGCATCGGCGTATTTGCACGATATCTTGAGCCGAAATTGCTTTAAAACTATACTTCAGTATTATATGGTTAGGTTTGATGTTATATTTTTATAAAGAAGCATTTTATTTATTTCAATCGAAAGGGAAATTTGCAGCGGCGCGTGACATAGCGTGATTTAGCCATTGTCTATAACAACCAATCAGAATCGTGACACTGCGCCTTTAAGTAGTCCATCTCACCCGAGTGCGTGCATTCCAGTATCCACAACCAGACGACATGCTCGCATTATCTCATGAGACAGACGCCCAAACCTAAGAGTATAACCTCTTTTAGCCAATCAGATTGCAAGATCGATCAGTGGGAAAAATGTAAATAAAATAAGGAGAAAGGCAGGCATGTCTGACAGCGATTGACTTACATGTCACACGGGTCGGTGTACAGGTTCATCTCCTCACCAAGGTATTCACAGTACAAACCCCAACCCTAAAACGAGGAAGCAATTCTTGGTTCGCTTATTCGTAATCTTGATTTTCTAATTTCATTACTAGACTGTAGTTGGACAGGACCGAAAGTTTTTTACAATACGGTTTGCTGCACTAGCTCTGTGGTGGAACAACTCCAAAGTTCACAAGATCAGGAAACTATTTGAAGCATTCGATGCAAGATAATGTCTCTTTTGAAAGAACGAATAAACATGAAGAATAAACATGAAGTAGCAAAAAAAGGGATCGTAAAAATGAAAGAAAACAATATTCAAGATAACAATTTCTCCTTTCCAGCTCTCCCACCCACAACGCATCTTCTTTTCCAGTCCAATATAGAACCGAACCTAATCTAGCCTGTACCTACCGAACCTAGTCTAGCCTGTACCCGCTACGGAACCTACCGAACCTAATCTAGCCTGTAATTACCTCAACGTTTGCAGTATTCATGGCAAACCTAGCTGGGGCTTCGTAGTATCGCCTGTCTTCCATGAATCTCCTGAAGCTCGGCTTTTGCTTTTGCTCCATAGCAAAAGCTGCCTACAAAATTGGATATAAAGCTACACAATGAAGCTGTATGTTTAATACCTGAGGTGGTGGTTATCAGAAAACAACTTGAAGGATGATAAGGACAGTTGCCTTCTACTTGAATTTGGAAGCATGCACTAACAGTCGTCCTCCCAGTTAGCGCAGTGGTTAAGCTCCAGTCCCTCCCAGTTAGCACAGTGGTTAAGCTCCAGTCCCTCCCAGTTAGCGCAGTGGTTAAGCTCCAGTCCCTCCCAGTTAGCGCAGTGGTTAAGCTCCAGTCCCTCCCGGTTAGCGCAGTGGTTAAGCTCCAGTCCCTCCCGGTTAGCGCAGTGGTTAAGCTCCAGTCCCTCCCGGTTAGCGCAGTGGTTAAGCTCCAGTCCCTCCCAGTTAGCGCAGTGGTTAAGCGCCGGTCCGTTGTACAGGAGGTCGTGGGTTCAAACCCCGGCTGGACCAACACTCAGGGTCTTAAAATAACTGAGTAGAAGGTGCTGCCTTTACATAATCCAACTGTAAGCGGTTAGACCTTCACGTCTTCTCGGATAAGGACGTAAAACCATAGGACTATAAAGTCAACAGAGGCCATTGTGGAATATTACTGAGTTTACATATTAGCGGTAAACGTGTTACCCTCTAAATGAAGTGACTCTTCGGGGGTATTTCGACTTTGGAAACTAATGTCAGTGCATACTGTATTTCCCTGTCACAGGTAAGTTACTGTTCAGGGTCCGTGGTCCGGTCTGGTTCAGGGTGGATAATGCTATCCATCGGGTAAATCCCTATCCAGTGGATAAAATAAGCTAGTTTAGCCTCATACTCTTGAGTACAGATACGCATGCAAGGTCATGGTAATTACTGCTTTGCGCAAGAGTATCCAGGTTTTACCGTTTTGAACCCTTTATTAGGGCCCTCGGAAAGTTTGACTCTCGCATGATCTCATGCACAGTAAATCAGTCTCATGTCAGCAACAAGTGTTTGTGCTGCTACACACGTACACGTCGTACACGAACACGTACCTGTAAATGGTGTCCTGGGACAGCCTCGTGTAGAGACAGACTCACCATCTCGTACTTCGGTCTTTGGAATAAAAAAAAAATGAAACACTTATTTCCCTTTCCTTTCTCGGATGTTCATTTGCGTATAACACTGGTTTCTGACCTTATATTCTGTAATATTTGGAGTTAATTATATTAGTTTGTGACTTATTGAAAATAGTGTAAGCATATTTATTTCTTAAAAAAATCTTTAAAAAACACAAACTAAAACTTGGGGCAGGTCGTTCTTGAGAATGGAAGGTGCACTATTTATAAAACTTGGCACTCCCATAGATTTTTTTAGTGTAGAATGCAATGGAGTGATTTTTAGAGTCTGATTTTGAAAGCATGCTTCACTAAATAGAAGTGAGGCACCAAACCTTTCATTTTTTTTAGCTTCGGTCGTTGCCATGGCAACATGACCCCCTGAGTATAACAACAAATAAATCATTGCATTCTCCTATGTGTGCTGCACAATCAAGCCAAGTTTGGTTTAGTTAGAGCTGTGTGTTCTAAAGATTAATTGACCTGCCCCAAGAAAAGTACCATGCCCAGCAGGTGTCAAAATTCACCCTCCCCCTCCCCCCTAGAATGGTAAAAAAAGACATTTTAGTTATTTTTTTTGTGAAGCTCAATACCTGTACTATGTACTTGGGGAGTTTTATTTAGTAGTTTAATGACAAAGTTTGAAATAAATCTGTTCCAAACTTGACTTTTCTATCGATATGATGTTGTCCGGCACATGGATGGTTGACATCTTATAGCAATAACGTACATGCTGATAATACACAACTAAAGCAAACATATTTCAAATACCTTTCTTCGTGTTTGTAAGTATTGACATAGAATGTCCCTGGCCTGGACCCATCATCAGGAGGGGCAATATAGAATGCCCCAGGAGCTGCAGGGGCTCCTTCAGCAGGCAATTCAATGATCCTGTAAAGTAATATAGTCGAGCCATAAGCAGAGCTCCAAGTAGATAGTGTTCTATCTTATTCCTTGGTTTTCTCTTCGTTTTCAGGTATTGTGATTCTACCAGTTATTGAACCAGGTGCAAGTAATTGGCTCTGTGGAGCTCAGTAGACATGGACTCTAACCTAATATCCAATCCTGATACCTTCCAATCAATCAGGAGTTCAGGTTTCCCTACTGTGTATGTACATTTGTATATTATTACATTAGGTGAGCACAGTGTTATCCTTATTTTTCGTCCCTTCAGCCCAGTGGTTTAGATTCTAGATTTAAATGTACTTTTTACATTCTTAATAAAACCAAACTACAATAATATCAACTAATATTAATTTCATATGCACATCATGATCATTGAAGTACAATTTAACATATTCAAATTCTGATCATAAATATATTGGAAGGAAGCATTCAGACCATATCACTATATACCGGTACTTACTGGAATTTTGTCTTAGGGACATTCTTGAAGTAATCCGGTAGCTTCGGCACGATTGTGTTGAAACATATATCATTATAGCCAGTTAGCAAATCCTCCTGAAGAAATAAATAATTGAAAAGAAATTTAAAATGTAATGGATAGTTATAAGTACTAATATCTTCTGAGTAGCAATGAATTATTGTATTAATTTTGTTGAATACACTTAATTAGCATTAAGAAAGCTAGTTTACTGTAGGAAAAAATAATGTTTTTAAGCTTAGTTTAATTTTTTAACTGCATTATTGATGGCTGGAACTCTCTGCCCAAACATACTAGATCTGCAACAACTATTTTTACCTTCTTCTCAAAGTAATGACTCTTGTCTTTCCTCAGCATGGCTATGAACTCGTCCAAGTCTCCACTGAATCCAACATCCTTGGCAACCTGCATTGGCAAATAATATGAGTTACATTCTTATTCAAGAATAACAGCTTAATTTTATGATGCTGTTAAAAATGCAGAAATACCTCTTATAGATGCATCACTTCAGGAATGTCATGAAGACAATCATAGTAGAGCTATATTGATGAAGACAATCATACATTTGTAGTAGCAGAGCTATATTGATTAAAACAATCATTGGTAGAGCAATACTGATGAAGACAATCATACTAGTAGACCTATATTGATGAAGACAATCATAGTAGAGCTATATTGATGAAGACAATCATAGTTAAGAGCAATATTGAAGAAGACAATCATAGTAGAGCTATATTGAAGAAGACAATCATAGTAGAGCTAAATTGATGAAGACAATCATAGTAGAGCAATATTGAAGAAGACAATCATAGTAGAGCTATATTGAAGAAGACAATCATAGTAGAGCTATATTGAAGAAGACAATCATACATTTGTAGTAGCAGAGCTACATTGTATATTGATTAAGACAATCATTGGTAGAGCAATACTGATGAAGACAATCATACTAGTAGACCTATATTGATGAAGACAATCATAGTAGAGCTATATTGATGAAGACAATCATAGTAGAGCAATATTGAAGAAGACGGCTAAAGTGAACAAGTTGCACCGTAAATACGTTGTCGGTAAGTGGCCGGTATGTGGCCGGTATGTGGTCGGTAAGTGGTTCGTAAAATTGTGTCGGTAAGTGGTTGGTAAGCTGTCGGTAAGCTGTCGGTAAGTGGTTGACTCATTTGAACCAAAATATGCTTTATACATGTACCTTCTTAAGTTTCCAACGTTCTGGCAATGATAAACCGCTTCGATAACAGATAACAAATTAAAATATCCGCAGCACTCACTGTTGGGCCTCTCCTGTTGTGTCAAAAACCAGACAATCAGTCTGAAAGCGCATGAATGGTTATCTCATACCAATGTCGCCGAAATTTCGGGCAACTTCGACGAAAATTCGAATGCCAAGGCGAAATATCGCCAACCTGCGAACAACATTTTGTTTATTGTCAAACGAAAATTCGGACCAGGTTATCGAAATATCGTAACTGTTCATTGGGCAATTTCGTATTTTAACCTTTCACTTTCAGTTTCACGCAACAGTCACTACCTAAAACCACTATTATAGCTTAGAGTTTTCTAGTAATTCAGTTCGTTTTAATAGATTATTGCTCACATAGAATATACTTCAAATAACAATGTCAATGTGGTAAAATCCTTCCCGAACATGTCATCAAAAATGGCCGTTATTTTATCTGACATTATCTGACATTATTTTATCTGGGGGCCCCGTATTCGTTCAGCAACATTCGCATTAATCTTTGGTAAAACTGTTCTTACCACGAAAATATTTCAGTTATGACTTTTGTAGATCTTACAGTTTGGAATAAAGTTAATATTTTGTATACGTGAATCCAAGTTCTAAACCCTGCGGTGTAAAATTTTCAAACCAAGAGATTACTGCTTGACGGCCTACGGGATTCACAGAACAACAAATCCTACTAAATTGTCAATTATAAAAGCAATTCTAATCATAATTCCAGATTTGTTGGTTATATCGTTGCAGGTCTTGGAGTTGCAGATCCATTTAAGCTTGCCAAGTCTTGAAATAAACAGTGGCAAGTCAAATGCATCAGTACACATGATGTAGTGACTGAAAAACCGAATCGCTTGTATTTAGAACTAGAAATTATGCTATAGATAATAAACTAAAAGCTGGACTAGCATGAAACACGCATTAACTCTTTATTGATGTTGTTTTTATGTTACTTTATTTATAATTACTTTATTTATCATGGTCAAATCTGCAGTCTGATGTGTTCATGTCCGATTCATGAACTATTCATGAATCTACCAAATCTAATAAATTTTATGAATTACTGCTTGTAAATGTTCATGCCTGATTCATGAACTGTTCACGAATCTAACACAAATCTATTTGAACAGTGACTGTAAATGTTCATGCCATATTCATTAACTGTTCATGCATTATTCATGAACTGTTCATGAATCTACACAAATGTATTTGAACAGTGCCTGTAAATGTTCATGCCTGATTCATGAACTGTTCATGAACCATCGTCATGAAATGTTCATATACTTTTAGGTCATGAGATGTTCATGAAAATCATCTTTCATGAATGTGGCCATTTAATGTTCATTCCCATTCATGAACAGTTCATGAATGTTCATGGACATAAATTCATGAACCATTCATGAATTGTTCATCAAAGTTTCGCTGGGGTTCGCAGCCGTTATTTATGTCGTCACTCAGTTTTTTGTTTGCCGACGATTCATAAGGTCTTCAAACTCCGGCTTTGTCGTCTTATTATTTTGCTGAACTGCTCAGAATACCCTGAAATTACTGTTCAATAAATCTACCTTAATTTATCCTAAAGAAAGCTTTGATTTATATCCTGAAGATTTATTTTCTCTTCTTCACCGTTCTGCCAATGGAAATCCAGATACCATGGTGCATAGAGGTTTATCTTGGCGACAGGAAAGGCAAATTAGAGATGAGAAACCTCTGCTCGCAGGGTATGTTGATCTGCGATTCAATTCCAGGGAAATACATATGTGTACTGTCCATTGTGGTGGAGCCCATTGAGGCAAACAAAGCAGCAAATGACAACCAATTAGTTTGGATTATAAAGTATGACAAAGAATATCAGGGGTTAATCAAGAGTGAGCATGAGGCCAATGCTCTATTTGTTACTCTGCATTCAGCTTCGATGAATACTTTCATTCATTCAAATTGTGCTCTTATAATATTAGATGGGTATATGATGGCCTTAATACATGGCTTAGATTCTAATCAATTGCTAATATATTCGCTTGACAGCATGTCACTTTCAATTTGAAACTACTAGTAGTAGAGCTAGATACCAGTATGCCTTTTTAATGACATTTTAATGACATGTACTATCATCCATTCAGGACTACAAGTTAAATGGTAAAATAATATAGAACTTTATTTATTTAATTAACAACTGCGGCAACAGAATAAGTGGCAGCATCATTTTATTACTATGACCCATGAAACCCTTATAAATGTTCATGTATACAATTTTTACATGTACATGTGTTCAGCAGTACATTGTACCTGGCACATTCGTGTCCTGATTCTCTCGACTTCTCGTAAACCAGTCTCATGGACTTCCTGTGGACTCATCTTACATGTCACATGGAACTCCAACACCTGTCAATCAATGTTGATAGGTTCAAAAACAAGACCATTTTAGGGAGTTGGCTGATAAGTACATACAATAAATGCAGCCAACATTACTTGTAGCATGCATGCACATGTAATAATGCAACACTAGCACTAACCTGCTGGTAAAAGTCTTTCCCATTGGGAAATTCTGTGCAAGAAATTGTTTCTCTACAAGCAGGGATATACTCCTAGAAAATAATGTTGTGCTGGATTAATAACACTAGATGACAGATGTTTGTTTTCTCAAAGATATTAGCTTATTTCAGCTACTCTGTAAATTTGAAGATAAATAAAGTGTATGTATGTACTATGTATTTATGTGGGTATAATTAAGCTACAATGGACATGTAATTTGAACTCCGATCCAATGCTATAATAATATTGACCTTAAGATCTATCGACAGTATCACAATGTAATATAGTCATTATAAATTAAAGGGACTATTTTATAAACATTATTGCAGCACTTAAAGATCTAAGATCAGTTATAATTGCATGCCAGTGATAATACCTTAGTGATGAAGTCTTGCAGCTGTTTGAATGCAGGTTTTAGTTTGTCCTCAATCAGACAGCATTTCTCTTTGATGGACTGCCTGTGAATATTTTAAGTACATGCATTCAAAGACCCTTTGTTGAGTCCTGTTATGCTTTGCGCAACCAAAGCAAATTTTGTATGATATCAAATTCCGAGCCAGCAGTTTTCCACTGCATGGCTACCTACTTGAATTGACAACACTGGATCAATTTGAAATCATAAAAACAATAATTATTTAGACACAATTTAGCAGTTGTTTTTCATACATGTATGTCCAGAAGATTATAAATTATGCATAATTGCAACAATATAGCTACACCCTCGCACAGCATATATACAGTTAACAGAGGGTATTATTAATGTAATAATTTAATATTTTAAAAATAACTTATTGTACATGTAGCTTGCATCTGTTTAGATCTATAACTTTTCTTCAACACAAAAACGTATTTTTTGAAAGGAAAACTAATTAAGCTATGATGGCTGAATAGTTCCTGTAAAAACTAGTGTTGATCTGCATCGGCAGGGAAGATAAACAATGGTATGATCAACTAAAAGTTGAATATTAAGGTACCTGTATGCTAACTGCCGTAGGGAGCAAATAATTAAGTAGCAGCTGACGTTTCAAGCACCAGCCTTTTGCCCTGACGAAGGGCTAGCACTCAAAACTTCAGCTGCTATACTGACACTCCCCACAGCAGTTAGGTAGCATTTTTTGATACCTTATAATTAATAGACTTTTAGTTGATCATACCAGTAATTAAGCTATGGATTGAACTTTGTATCAATAATTTGTATGATGTATATACATGTACCTCTCTTTCTCCGTGAAGGCCTCAGGAATGGTCTTGAATGGCTCATACATCTTTGAGTTGCCCTCGTATATGGAGTCGAGAATACCTTGAATCTGTCCCGGGACACTCAGCTTGGAAAACATACATGTAGTATATTAATGTTATATTAGCAGTACCACAATAACTTAATATTTCATTGGAACTTTAAATTTATAAAAATAAATTTAGATATTTGCAGTGTCTAAAATTCTGTTGACAATTTTTTTACAAAATTAATATTAAAACTTCATTCCTACCAAATAATGTGTACATATGGATTCATAAAATGTATGAAATCTATTTTGTTTGCTTAATTAAACAATGGGAATTTTCTTTTTGGACAAGCCAGCCAAATTGCATGGTGAGTAATATCAAATATTTAGTCAAAAACAACTAGGAGAAGATCGTTAATGTTAGAGTTTTTTTTATTCTCTCAACAACAATTAACATCAGGAACCAGTCATTAATTACAGGGGGAGGGGGGCTGGCGGGCTGGCTGGTGGAAAAAGGAGGTGGGTCCCCAATTTTCATGCCATAGTAAGCTAGAGGGGAAATTATTGGGGGGGGGGGGGGGTGGGGTACGTGGGGGTCATCACAAATTGAGCATGACATTTTTCAGTTAATTCTTATAAGGATTCTGTTCCTAGAAAGATTATATATTTTTTCAAGAATTTCCTATGTCAGGATTCAATTCCTATAGGATGCTACTTGGATTCTTATTCATGCATATATATGTAGAATCCTATTCAATTAAGAGCTGCATTTTCCTGCATGTATATGTAGGATCCTGATATAGGATCCTATTCAAGATGCTGTTCTTATGTAGGATCCTACTCAGGATCCTTTTTAGGATCCTATTTAAGATGCCGTTCCTATGTAGGATCCTACTCAGGATCCTGTATAGGATCCTACGTAGGATCCTTTTCAGGATCATATTGAAGATGCTGTTTCGATGTATATATATATATAGGATCCTACTCAGGATCCTGTGTAAGATCCTTTTCAGGATCCTATTCACGATGAGGTTCCTATCTAGGATCCTACTCAGGATCCTGTATAGGATCCTACATAGGATCCTTTTCAGGATCATATTTATTCAAGATCCTGTTCCTACATAAAATCATATTCAGGATCTTGTTCCTACATAGGATCCTATTTAGGATTATGTTCCTATGTAGGATCCTATTCAGGATCCTATTCCTACATAGGATCCTATTCAGGATTATGTTCCTATGTAGGATCCTATTCAGGATCCTATTCCTACATAGGATCCTATTCAGGATTATGTTCCTATGTAGGATCCTATTCAGGATCCTATTCCTACCTAGGATCCTATTCAGGATCCTGTTCCTGTTCAGGATCCTGCTCAGGATCCTGTCCCTGTGTAGGATCCTACAGGATCCTACAGGATCCTACAGGATCCTACAGGATCCTGTCCAGGATTTGCACCAGGGTCTTATAACTCAGAACAAACAATCTTACTAATCAAAGATTGCTTCATGCCATGCATTAATTAGAACAAAACTATGGCTGACTATTAAATATACAGTACTTTAAAAACTATGACAAAACAAAAGATATGGTGATTATTATACACATGTTAGGGATTGTACTTCTCTGTGAGGAATGCAGATGTACAATGTCATATTAATTACCATTGTTATGCGAGGAGGGACATATCCTGTTCTGATACCTTCTTTCAGTAAATCAATAAACTGTACAATCTGAAACAAAATACAGACAAATGTAATCAATTGATTTAATTTTTTGAGCTGATGCCATAATCAATGTACAATGAATAGTATATTTTCAATGGTTTTATACAGTACTTATTCCGAATATTAGTGCACACTTTACCTGCTTTGGCAAGGCCTCTAGTCTTGAGAAGAGCTTGTCATAGTCTTGCTTAACATTGAACTTCATCCATGATATTGTCCTTGCAAACTCAAGTTGGGGGCCCTCAAGGTTATTGAGAGGCAAAAGATAACTATACAACATACAATTAAAGTGTGTTGATATTTTAAAAACACTCTTAGATATAGTTAAAGTTACTTAATAAACAACAAAATACTCAGCATTATACTTTTCTACACACTTTCTCAGGCTACAAACCTTTTGTGTCGAGACCCATCAATAAAAGTCTGAAGTTCCTTCTTCAAAAGCAGCACATTCAGAGCATCATTCTACATAAAACATTATAAGCATTAAATGAACCTTTGTCCAGAATATCTTAAAATAGAAACATAACTTGATAAAATTATATCACTGATCATATGATATAATTTAACATCATAATTTAACTATTCACCTTTGATACTCCAGTGATGCTAACAGCTTCTAGCCTCTTCATAAAATCATTGCATTCATCCTATGCATGGTATATATAAAAACAATAATAAATTATATCAATCTGATTTTTAAAACTTTAATATTCCTATGCAACTGACCCTTCTACTGCTAACTACAAGCTAAGGGTAATATATGTCATGCTGTCCTTCCCTAGCCTGTATACTGGTACACTTTCTTTGCTATTATCCCTCATGAATAATATTAATCATAATTAATTATTACCATTTTTATTGAAGTGCAACCCTGAAAGTTTCAAATCTCATTTGGAAAATAGCATTTAGCTGACCATAAATCAAACAGAGTCTAGTCTGTCTCATACAAAGCTTTTACCACATAGACTTTAATTACATATTTTTGATTGACGGTTGGGTAAATTTGACTTTAATTACATATTTTTGATTGACGGTTGGGTAAATTTGACTTTAATGACATATTTTTGATTGACGGTTGGGTAAATTTGACTTTAATGACATATTTTTGATTGACGGTTGGGTAAATTTGACTTTAATTACATAATTATTTTTGATTGACGGTTGGGTAAATTTGACTTTAATTACATAATTATTTTTGATTGACGGTTGGGTAAATTTGACTTTAATTACATATTTTTGATTGACGGTTGGGTAAATTTGACTTTAATGACATATTTTTGATTGACGGTTGGGTAAATTTGATTAAGGTTACTGGATACCTTCAAAACGAAAAAGATGGGGAAATTTTCTTTTTGCACAGAAATGTAGTTTTAGTAGTAGTGATCTCATATACCAAAAACTCTGTTCAAAAAGAATTAATATTGACGGAGAACCAAAAGGAAGTTTTTAACCGGAAGTAAAAGGCTCTGTTTGATTGACAGCAGATCAATAAACACATGACAAGTGCTCACTTGCCCTAAACGACGGTGTGGGAAAATTTATTTAGAACAGTTTTTCCACACACGATTCCATAATTCCATCGGTTGTTGGCCTTTTGTCTTCCAAAAAGCAAGCAGGATGCCCTTAGCTTGGAAAACAAATAAAAAAGAAAAGCAAAACAAGGCCAAACAATGCATACAACTACAAGCCAAATAGATAAATAGAAGTTCTCGCAAAACCCGACAAGGGCAGACTGCCAGAGTGCCGAGTGGTCATGTAATAAAAGAAGAATTGATAGGAGCCAGCCGAGAGAATTTTATTTGTTTCTAAGAAACCCGGGCCAAGAAAGCTTAGATGGAAACGTAAAGTCTGATGGTGACTCTGAATCACTTGAAACGATCTCACTATTGCCGTGCTGTTTCAGATGCCTGCAAATTGCTAACTATATGCTGGCATTCAAGGCGTCCCTAGGTGTTCACCTTGGCTTTGTCCCTCGAGGTTGTTTTGTTTTCCCATTTTTCAAGTCACACAAGAGAACTAGAGGAACCAGCTACATGTATATTACATTTATAACATTTTCTCGATGCAACACGTATAGCTTTGATTGGAAATCAACATTGCCAGGAAATCTTGACAGATAGTTGAACTGTGATGATCGAGAAACTCACTAATTGTTGGAGAGACAGGGCTTCAGATTCACGCACGACAGATGGCTTGCGATTTCGATTTTCAACCAAAATAGAGTTTTAAAAAAGCTCCCACTCAAGAGGAATTTATTCGATTTGTGTGAAATTTTCACAAAATGTCAATTGGTATTGTAGCTGCAAAAGGGTGTCAGGAATTGGGAAATTCTAAAAAGAGAGCTCTTGACGGCGTTTTCTAGCATATCTACTCAGACTACGTTTTTGCCTTTTCATGGTCTCTAGTCACGAAAAACGATGTTTTGGCCGAGCGCGCCCTCATACCCTCTGGGGATTTCATTCGTGCCTAATCCGCGCTCTGCCAAAACATTGTTTTTCGAGTTTTTCGTGACTAGAGACTGTTCGCAGTCTAGCCTTATTTTTCACGAAGAGCATAACTTTTGAACTGAATTGAATTTTGAAATTCCCCGACACCATTTTGTAATATGATTCCTCTCTCTCTGAAATATGACAAATCAAACTGATTTTAAAACTTTAAAATATTTTTGGAGTCGGAGCTTCTGAAAGCCATCTCACTAGATCGTAGAAATGGGATCGCGGAAAATTCAAGATTTTCATAGAACTCAAAACTTTTTATGTATGCTTGTAGCCAATTTTACAAGCTTTAAAATGATACATGGGTGATTTATCTACGATGTTTCCTCAAGCTAGGTGCTACATAATTTAGACTGGAAACGTACCCTGAAGGTATCCGGTAACCTTAAATTAATAGAGTCATAAACAGAAAGAAACAAACATGGAGCGAAATACAGTGTTTATATGGGAATCTGATGCCAAATAATTTCTGTAATTAAAATCAAATTTCTGAAATATTCACTGTCTGCAAACTTAAGATAAACTGCATGGTTTTCATGAAAAACAGGTGTATGCATATTTATTTATTATTATGTATTACTCTGATCGATAATCTGTGGGTAAATAGAGATGTGTCTATATATGTCTTGTCTGTGTCTATATTGCTGTCATATCTTACTGCCACATCATCCATTGTCATAAAACCAGAGATCCATTGGTTCCTGACATAAATAAGACTTTTGAAATCATGGTTTACATTAGCATAACAATTGTAATGTTTATCAACATTACAAAGTATTGCTATTCTTGGGTTGCAATTAAGGGAATACAATCACAAAAGTGTAGCAGCCATATTGGTTGGTAGGAACAAAAGAAGCTAATGTGGTTTCTTTTGTTCCTATCACAGGCAGCCCAAGCTCAAAGTTTGAATTTATTTGACAGTTGAACTACGAAGATCAAACATCCAGAATATCTGGTATTTTATCGCACTAAATGGCAAATGAATAACACAATAAACTTGCTATGATGAAGATTAAGTTGTTGTGTCCTAAATTTGGGGGTTTGGGGGCCGATTTAACGAGTTTCTAGGAAACCTGGATTCACTCTACCTAAAGAGAGAAAAGGCCGGCAAGCCGATGGCGATGGCATGTCACATACTTGTCATCTCCACAGCAAAAAATACCCTTAAATCCACTCAATCGACGTGATACTTCTGGATCCCGTAGACATATCACCTTGCTACGTATCCTCCAAGTTTCATGACCAAACATTCAACGAGTACCGAGAAATTATTTTTGTCACCTCGCATTTTGCCATCCCAAACACCTCTTCACACTTTGATGAGACACCGGAAGTCCAATCGAAAGGATGCCTCGTTTTGGAGTTGAAAATCACCGCTGCACCAATTGGATGGGAAAGCCCCCAAACCCCCAAATTCAAGACACAACAACTTAATCTTCATCAAAGCAAGTTTATTGTGTTATTCATTTGCCATTTAGTGCAATAAAATACCAGATATTCTGGATGTTTGAACCTTCGTAGTTCAACTGTCAAATAAATTCAAACTTTGAGCTTGGGCTGCCTGTGTTCCTACCAACCAACATGGCCGCCAGTGCAACCCACCATCTTGAGCCTGCAGTTGCATGAGGCAGGCATAACTAATTTGGGTGTAATGTATCATTTTGTTGATAAGTTAGTTTATAAACTTTAATTAATTTCAGTATTTATTTACTTTTCTTCATCGATTTCAGTTATGGCCAGCCCACTTAACGATTACACATTCAAGTATATTTCATTATATTTATGTACATGTACCATTAAATAGCTCTAGGGGAACACATTCAACTCATGCATGCAAGCACTGTGTCGATACAGTACTATAATGGTACATGCAGTGATATATTAATGCTCAATCACCTGCCGGCGGGCGTACGCGTCTAACCCGTGATCATCCAGTGTATCGTCATGTCCATGAAATCCAATCATCGTAGCAAACTCGGGACTGGTACGAACACGCCACTCCCAGAAACTCGCCAAAATAGAATTGATCTCAGTCGCCATTTTTGTACTGCGTTTAGGAAAACAAACTTCAGGTCTCAAATAGACTGTTTCAATTGTCTGTAGGGATTTAAAAACCGCGAAAGGTTTGAACTTCGAGGATATTCTGTGAGGATTTTCAAGAGCAGCGATAACACACTTCACCCAGGCGTTCCAATCCTTGTACATAAGGTTGGGTAGACTGGGACCGATAGAGGCTCGAAAGGTTTTGTGGGATTGCTTACTGAACTTATCAAAACATTCGACGAGGAAGATGGCGGCGAGCTGTACTGACAACGGAGAGTGTAACGGGAACGGCATTAATGGGCAACAAAATGAGGGATCCTCCTTATCAAAATCACTCCAATACGGAGATAAGTTATTGATTCATGGAGGAAATATTTCAAATTGGAACAGGACCAAAAGAAAAACCACCCCGGACTCTTCAGATGAGGTAGGTGAATTTGCATATTATTTAAGTTATTTAATATTTGCTGTGTCATGCAACAGCTCCCGAACGTAGGAACACTCCTTGCTAATTGTCGGATAATTCTCTATGGGTATAATTGTGATTTTATGTCATTGCTGCAAAAAAATCCTGCTAGATAAAGTAGCATGCGAAGGAGTCATGTCTTACAAGTTGATCGACTGAGTAAGAGTTTCTGCTCATTGACATAAATTTGTTCAGATATTACAAGCTAAGTTATACGCTCCCGGGATTCTTATACTTAAATTCCTGGGATTGTTAGCGTTGTTGTTTGATGGATTAAGTAGAACAAACCATAATATACATGCTTATGTCGTTATGAAACTAGACTAGAGCAGTAGAGGTTGGGTGGGTCCACATACCGGTATGTACTGTCTTGGTAT
The DNA here is from genome assembly GCA_030867875.1 of Actinernus sp. WN-2022. Taxonomy (NCBI): domain Eukaryota; kingdom Metazoa; phylum Cnidaria; class Anthozoa; order Actiniaria; family Actinernidae; genus Actinernus; species Actinernus sp. WN-2022. The sequence goes on along the minus strand of JAOWCC010000936.1, from coordinate 81,945,759 downwards.
ATGTACATGTATGTACGCGTAATAAAAGTCGTAGGGAAGGTGCGCCCCTATTAAAAGCTATAAACCTAGAGATAGCATCTAGATGTACCACAGGAATCGGAAATTACAAGGATTTCTTTCCAAAACCATTATAATTGCTACATGTTCATTATACTGCTCACTATAGTTTACTGCACTGATATATAGTGATACTTCGTGTTGATAAACATTGCGATTGTTATGCTAATATGCCAACCATGATTTCAAAATGCTGCTTTGTGTCAGGAACCAATGGATCTCTGGTTGGCACATTAATGACAATGGATGACGTGGCAGTAATTATTGCTATATGTCCCAAGCCGTATTCATTTTCATTTGAATGTGATGTACTGTGTTACCCAGGAGCAGTAGGGACATTTTAGATATGGATTTTATTTAGTGTGAACTTTGTAATATGCCACAGTTAAACATCAATTCCAATGTAAACTTCTAAATTACGGTATTTCCAAAGGTTAAATTTCGGAGTGATTGCAGAATACCCCTCACTTGGTTCATTAATAATGCATTTTCTCAAATTCTCATACAAACCTTCTAAAAACCTAACCCTGAAATTCAAAAGAATCCTACCCATTTTCCACCCCAAATCATTCATAGAACAAGTCTAAATACACCTGAGCTAAATGGATAATTTTGCACAATTTGTAAGGGCTTTTCAAGTGATCTTTCGAAGTGGTTGGTATTCTGCAATCTAGCCTAAATTGGAGTGATTGCAGAATACCTGTTTGAAGTTTCATTATACAATGTATTTTATGAACTTTGATTGAAGGTCACAGACCTGTCAGTTAAAGTGATAAATGAGTGTTTGGTACAAAATTATACTGTATACATGTACAGTACCGGCCATAAACATATGTACATTATTCTCGAATTTTTCGCAAGCAGATCGCGAACAGTGTTCGCGATCTGTTCGCGAATTGCTCACACCATGTTCGCAAATTGTTCGCACTTTGTTTGCAAATTGCTCGCGAAAATTTCGCGCAATGATCGCGATCAACTTCTGTGTTCGCAGTTGATCGCGGAACAACTCTTGACATTCATCTCGCTAGTCATATGACTTTGTGGATCATCACTTCTTCAAGCTACGAAATCAAGCCATCACGCTTGTGTTGTAGATATTTCCCATATTGTCAAACGAAAATTCGGACCAGGTTATATCGTACGTGTTCATTGCACAATTTCGTATTTTAACCTTTCTTTCACCAGGATTAACGCATGACAAATTCGAATTCATGACAAACAGTTTACAAACGTACAGTAAGATGGTTTTGGTAAATACCCTGCATACCAGAGGCATCAAAAGGTCAAGATTCTTATATAATAAAAGTCCCCGTCAATCGTAACTGTCAGCCAGATGCGTGTCTCATTTCTGACACAAATACCGCGGGAAGGCGCAAGTAATTTCCGTTTACGCGAACTGACTGATATGATCCGATGCATTAAAGCTCTTTTAATTCAAAAGGAATTGCACTTTCCCAGTAGAAGTTTTCTGGTAAGAGTATAGAAGTTTTTGCATGTCTTTCAATACGACAGACGTTGCTTCAAAACTCTGTTGATGTTCTGTAAAAATTCAGACTGACACGTTCACGCCTGACTGATTCAGACTCCAAGAAGAATTGAGATTTTAATATGCAAACATTTACATTTACAATGAATTCTGCCGAAACCTAGTAACAAGACAAGGATCTGCCGTAAATGTGAAACTACACTGAAGCAAAAGTTGGTCAGGTTGGTCGAACTGACCGAGTGAGCTGGAAAAAGTAACTTCATCTTGGAGGCAAGGATCGAAATTTTGAAGGATCGACATTTCGAAGAAGCGAAGTTTCGTGCTAATATTCGCAGAGTACTAAACGAAATTTCGCACGATATTTCGTAGAGTGCAGCGAAACACTACCATAAACGAAAGCTAAATATTAAAATACATCTTGTTGTCTTTGAAAATGAGTTCAGCAAAAAATATTACCGAAAGGCTCTCGATATAATTTGCTGTGCAAAAATGTAACCAAAACATGAATTAGCAATTAGTGTGCACTGTACTCGCATCTCGAAGTTCTAATACATTGAGTGGACTTCTTGCACATTCTTGCAGTGTAGCCGCAAAAAGGCAGTTATCAACTCGTTAAACTTCTTGCGTGTTCTTGCAACTTCTTGCGGGTTCTGGCCCCGCCAGAAGTTCTTGCAGGACTTCTTGTGCGTGTAAATTTTTGGGCTGTATTGTATGCTCGCGATGTTTGTTCGCGAACACCTTGCGTTCGCGAAGAAATCGTGAACAATTTGCAAACAAATTGCAAACTGTTCTCAAAAAAAAATGTGAACAGATTGCGAATACTGCACGTGATCTGCTCGCGGAAATTTCGTGAACAAATGTACATATGTTTCTGGGCGGTACTGTAATTATTACAGTACATGTAGGTAATGAATAATAATCGTTTCTTCACTCCTCGTTGGTGGTACTTCATTTCTTAAACTTTAGAGAAAGAGATAGTCATTAGAACCTCTGGTACATACATTTTGTACACAGGGTAAGTTTTAAAGTTCATATTCTAGCTTATGTCACAGTACATGTACATGTATTTTCATAAGATAACAGAAATATGAATTCAAAGGAAAAATATTTGATAATTTAAAGGAAATGAAATAGGCATTCCTGTGTCATAATTGCTTGTTTCATTTTTAATTTTCAGCTTGCAGAGAGTATGACAACTACTCTTAGTAGTTTTGTGCCTTTGAGCAACTACAGCACAAAGAAGGCAAGTACAAGACTATAAAACAATACGTGATTTTATCTTAAGGGCTGGTGGCTTTTAGTATTGCTAATGTACTGCGACTACATGTAACTCAACAGAAAAAAAAGGAAGAAAGGGCTTATACATTTGATAATGAAAATGGTATTATAAAGATTATATACATGCATGTACTGCATTAAACAGTAAGGGAGCATGTCCAACTATTGGGCGGAAATCCAATAGTAGGAATCCGATCTGATGCCGTTTCCAATAACAGTTTTACTAAGCATCAGAAAAATGTAGAGGTGTATTCAAGTTCTGTCCGATCCCGATAACAAATATTCTGATTGCTTTATATCAGTGTTATCCATGTGGGAGATGTGTATGCTCATTCAGCTGTGCATACTTGAGTCCCACCGATAGTGATGTAAAACCCTTGTATGTTTTCATGTCTTAAAAAGTTGCTTAATATTAATGGCAGGTGGCTGACAAACGTTGACAGACATGGTATTGGGTCCCCATAAGTCACTTAGTGGTGATGTCGTAACAATAACATCATCAGCCACATGGTTTTACAGACTACACAGGCTGTCACAACAGCAATAATAACTTAAACTGTGAACATTTCCACATGTTTACCCTTGAGAACATACTAAAATACACTTTACATCCACAAGTTTGCCATTGCGGTGCTTAATGTCTATGCTTGACATGAATGTGTGCCATCACAACCATGCATGTAATAATTTTGTGATATCTATTTCACAATGACGTGAAGTACCACTTTTATGTTGCACCAGGAGTATATTACAGAGGAGTGTACACTCCTCTTCCCACATTTTTTTGTCACACAACACTGTAGAGAGTAGAGTTACTTTTAGCATAGAGTTTCCCGCGAGAAGAAACAAAGGCTGTCATCTTTAACCAATCAGGATACACTGAAAAATTGTAATTAACACAGTTCAAACTGCTAAAAATACTAAAGCGCAAGAGAACAAAAGACAACGTAATCGCATACCAGAACTTAATTGTGACTATAAATATACATGTACACACCATCTACTGTGTTAGGGGCCAACACAAGGGCCTTGGAACACTCCTGTGTAATGTTACTCCTGGTTGCACATAAAATTGTATGCCTTGTTACTCTATGTACAATGTACTGTGATACATATATATAATAATGCACATTTATCGTGTCCATGATTATTATTATTATAAAAAAAGATGTACCATCTTGACCTTTAAAATAATTTTCTTTGGATGATTTATAGAAGAAGATGATCCGTTGTGTGAACAAGTCCTTTATGGAAAAAATACAACCAGACGAGAGAGTCCACTTGAAAATCTCGGGTAAATTTATGAAGTAATAATCATACATACAGTAATAATAACCTCCTGGTTAGCTCAGTGGTTATCAGTGCCAGTCTGTTGTGCGGGAGGTCAATAAAACAATCACTCACAACAGATGGCAATAAGTAAATAACGAAACTAATAGGTCAACTATATTACATGTAAGTGATGATTAATTGGACTGAGAACTTACATGCAGAGACAAGAAAACAATCACTCACAACAAATGGCAATAAGTACATGTGTAAATAACGAAACTAATAGGTCAACTATAATTATTAAGTGATAATATGTACAGAGACAAGAAAACAATCACTCACAACAGTGTAAATATAATGATAGCAATTCCATGAATTCCAGTCGTAATAATATACAGTGTATGCAACAAGTTCTCGAATTTGATTTGCTGAGAGCAGCTACAGGTAGCTGTATTTATGCTAATTACACCAGTGCCTAATTGTGTAATACCAGTGCAGAATCATTTAATACCTGAGTGCCAAATGATGTAATAACTCAGATGTGAACAAACTACCGTAAAAGCTGCACCCTGAGTTTAGAAGCTCAAATTTTGGAAAAAAAGTTTTGAAAGGAAAATCAAGATTTAAGAAATCTGCATTGCCTTCCTTGCCCCGTCGAACTTTCAACAAGGTTACCTAAACCCCAGCATTTGCTTGACGGTTCTTTTTCATCCAAGGTCGATTGTTAGCTAAATGTAGTCCTGAATTTCACATCAACAAAAACATGTTCGCAGTCACGTTCATCAAAGGAAGAGAGAAAACTGCACAGAACAAAATCAAAACATGAAGCGCAGTAAAAAGTTTGCCTTTTCATCTGCCGTACGTGGTTATCACATCTACAATTCTGTGTCTGGTGACATTTAGTTGTTTGAGAAAAGCGACTGTTGACCGCTAAAAATATTTTTAATGAAAAAGATTTAACGGAAGGATCCAGAACAAGTAACAAACAAGAAACAGACAACACAAACGGTGCTTTTAGGAGCCACCAAGCTTGCGAAAGTGATGATCAGTGCTTCCTTTCTTTTTGTTTTGTCTAGTTTTTATCAGTCATAGTTTTTTTTAAATGTTAATTTATGGACATTTATTGAACTTTTATAGATGTTCTCGCACCCCCGATTTGCAACAAAGATTTTAGGTAAAAAGGTGCAGCTTATCTGCCGCTGTTTACAGTACATGTGTATCCTTTTCTTCCTATTATCACTAAACCAACAAGATTGACTGATCATACCTCAACATTAATTGACCATATCTATACAAATTCTCCAATTTCCCAAATTACTGCTGGTATTGCAACTATTGGTATATCTGATCACTTGTTGCCAGTATTCTGTATAATTGATACCCAAGTAAAAAAAAAAGATAATGGTAAACTGTATTTTAGAGACTGTTCCAAATTTAATAGTGAACTTAATTCTTACATGATATCAACTTAATTAACTGGGATGACATCCTTGTACCAAATATAAACATAAATATTAAAGCCACAGATGCAATTAACACAATAAAAAAAATTGCCAATAAACACGCTCCAATGAAACATGTTTCCCGATCAAAGAAAAAACAACTAACAAAGCCTTGGATTACAAATGGTATCTTAAAATCAATAAAAAGGAAACAAAAAATGTACCACACACATTTCCTTAGTAAAAACCCATGTAAAATTAATGAATACAAGCAATATGCTAACATGCTCATTCACCTAAAAAGTAAAAGCAAAAAAGATTACTACAATATCCATTTTTCAAAATGTAAGGACAACCTAAAATCAACTTGGAAACGTATTGGTACTTTGATTAAACGGAAGACTTAAAGGGTCAAACCTACCCTACGAGGATCATACAAGGAAATAGTGTTTTTACTAAACAAACAGACATTCCTGAGAAATTTAACATTTTTTTTGTTAATGTAGGCCCAACTCTAGCTAACACAATTAATACTAATAATGTTAACCCCATGCAGTATATCACTCACTCATCATCCTCAAGCTTTTTCCTCTCACCTGTTACTGAATCTCAAGTTTTTACAATATTTGCTACCTTGAACGAAAATAAAACATCCATTGATATCCCAAATAAACTTATTAAGCTTGCAAGTGAACCCCTATCAATCATATTCACAAAAATATACAATGAGTCATTATCAACAGGAATAGTACCTGATATTTTTAAAATATCTAGGATAACTCCCATATTTAAGAGTGGTATTGTGACAGAGCTAGGCAATTATAGGCCAATAGCCATTCTCTCTCCCTTTAGTAAAGTGTTAGAAAGACTGGTGTATAATCGATAAAAAAAATTTCTGGGAAAACAAAAAATATTATATAATTGCCAGTTTGGATTCAGAAAAGGACACTCAACCGAACAAGCAATTTTGGAAATCATAGAAAACCTAAAAACAGCCATAGATGAAAAACAAATAACCTGTGGAATTTTCTTCGATTTTTCTAAAGCTTTTGACACGATCAACCATGACATACTACTTGCAAAAATCAACAAATATGGAATTCGGGGAGTCCCACATGAATGGTTCTCTAGTTACTTAAACAATAGAAAACAGTACATGAAAATTGGTAATACTGAATCTAGTTTGAAAAACGTAATATGTGGTGTTCCACAAGGGTCTACTCTAGGACCTCTACTTTTCCTTTTATATATAAACGATTTGCCAAACTCATCAAAAAAGTTTTCATTTAGAATCTTTGCTGATGACACCAATTTATTGTATTCATCCAATAACTTGAGTGAATTGGAAACAGTTATTAATGATGAGCTCACCCATGTACTCAACTACTGTGCAGCCAATAAATTATCAATTTATTTTAAAAAGACAAATTACATGCTAATAACATCTCCAAGGAATAAGCCACATATAAATATAACAACCTGCAAAATAGAACAAAAAACATATATCAAATACTTAGGTGTATATATAGATGAGCACCTAAATTGGGATCACCAAATAAAACATGTCAACAATAAATTAGCAAAAAATATAGGAATTATCCGTAAATTAAGACATTATGTCTATTTAAATACACTTAAACAACTCTATTATACCCTTGTATACCCTTATTTAAACTATGGATTTATGAGTTGGGGTACTGCTTACCAATCTAGGCTAAAACAAATTACCTCCAAACAAAATAAATGTATTCGTTGTATCTTCTTTGCAAACAAAAGAGAAAGTGTTAACCCTTATTATGAAATCTTACAAATCCTAAAACTAAATAATATTTTTAAGTTTAAAATTTCATCTCTTGTACACAGAATTCAAAATGATAAAATAAATACTCCAGTTCTACTCCTTAACTTTATTACATCTGCCTCTGAAGTCCATTCCTATAATACAAGATATGCAGCCAATCAAAACTTATACAGACCAGCTGCCAGAACAAATTACGGTCTATTTACATTTAAAGCTATGGCTTCCAAGATATGGGAAAAAATACCTTATTCAGGGCTTATGGAATTATGCGCGGATGCGGACCCGCATAATTTGGCTTGCTCCGCATAATCCGCATAATCTGCCAATTCCCGCATAATCCCGCATAATTTGGAGAAATTTATAGAAAATCATAAAACGGGTATCTATTTTCGCTATTTCTCAAAGACTCTTACCCAATCTATCCGAAGTTAACAGTAGATTTCCTTCCCAAATCGTCGAACATTGAGCAATCGAAACGACGATTCACAACGGGAATAACAAGGCGTTGTATGTTGAAAACCGTGGGGGCCTGTTGTCTAAATTTCGATAGAACGTGTCTCATTATTGGTGGAAAATCTAGAGACAAGGTTTCCTAAGTGGCGAATCACAATTTGGAATAGAAAAAAACTCTGTTTTTACGTTTTCAGCGGGAAAACGTGAATTCTTTTCAGATCAAGTTCCTCCATAGCGTTTTGCGAGTTTAATTATGGTTTAAAAACATGGATAATTTGTTGTAAGAGAATCAACAGAGGAAATTAAACGGAAACGTCACGAAGCGATAAATGTTTCAGCTCTAAAACTGTTAGTGCAGACAGCTGTCTGTGTGGACATGATCGTCGAAGACTATAGCTAGGCCTAGACAGAATAAATGTAAAGGAAATATCAACTTGCGTTTATTAGTCTATGCTCATACGGTACGTCGAACGGCGTTTTCGCGTATGCTGCGTAAGCTCTAGTAACGACCGCTACTATTAATTCTTGTTTTGGGTCAGTTAAATTCTGTACAGTATTTAAAAATTGATTCAAAAAGCGACGGCACCCCCATCAGTTAAACCTTATTTCCCTTAGTCCCTTACCGCTAAATTGGTTAGCGGTCTGTCAAAGTAACGTGTCGATTTCCGCATCTGCAATAAGGCGACAACTACAACAGCATTTCAAAAACCTGCTTGGTTTTTGTTTCCTGGTTTTCTTACTGAAATGATAATTACGTCTTTTGAAGACATTTCTACAAAGTAGATAACATTTTCATACTAACCTGAAATAAAACCTATGACCATAACGCTAGTAAACTAGGCTTGATAATCTTGCTGCATCAAGAATTTTACGAATACTTAGGATCAGTTGACGTTTAACATAGACTTGAACACAAAGGGATGCTAGTTAAAATGGATTTGAGACAATTAACCATCTCTCTTATTCAACTTGCGGCTTTTTTGAAGTGAAACACGATAAAATAAATTTGTGCTAAAAAATGTATGACGTCATCCCGCATAATTTCCCGCATAATTTGCGATGTTTCCCGCATAATTCGCCAAAAAATCCCGCATAATTTTGATTTTTTTTCCGCATCCTACCATAAGCACTGCTTATTATCTCAAATGTTTACCTCAAAGTAGTTTTAAGAAAAAATATAAATTATTCTTACTTGATATCAGACCTGACATATACATGTATACACCAATGAGAATGTTATGTAGTAATATATATTAAGTCTATTTACTGTCTATTTCATATAATGTACATGTAATATGTATATATATATAAAACTGAAACCTGTATTTTCTTTTTATTTTCTTCTTATTTTCCTTCTTTTCCTTACTATATGAAGTTCTGATATCATTTCCGGTAAACCTGTCCTCATATATTTATTCTGATGGTAGTGGCTAACTCGAAAGCTTCAATGCTACTTTGGCCACTACACACAATTCCTGTAAACCATATATAGTACTTTTGTTAATTTTCTTTTCTCGCAGTAATCCTATGTCAAATTTCATACCTATATGTACCTGTAAATAGTGTAAAAATAAAGAACCTTGAACCTTGAAAGAACCTTGAACCTCCAACCAGAACTCATGAATTGGATTGACTGAGAGGTGGTGGTGTTTCCAAATTTTTGTAACATTGTACATGTAGAACAATAACAAAGAGAGATTTCCACATTTACAGCCAGGAGAAGTTGAAAAACTGAAGCTAAATCCTTTGAATAACATCACGACAAAAAAAATATATACGCAGATGAATAGTATTAACAAATATTCATATGGCTTTCTCATGCAATTCTGGATTATTTTGAACTCTGAGATTTTTCAAAGAGCTCAAATTGCAATTTCACCCAATGGGCTCATGCAATGTTGATACTCTTTGAAATTCTCACTTGTTCAAATTAATCCTGAATTGCACTCAAATTCGTATGATTACTTATACTAATTAATATCATTTATGTACATTTGTAAATTGAAATATTTTTGAACAGTGCTGTACAGTACATGTATCGTACGAGAGGTATTAATTAACTCTAACCTAAAATATTCCCTTTTTAGTCAAGATATTTGCTATTGACCTGAGGCCATCCCTGATAAGCGACTCGCTTTTTAGAGGTAGGTATTATATTTTACTTGCTAGTTGTACTTGTAGAGGAACATGTAACTTGGTTATCAGGGGTAACCATAGGAACTCTAAAGGGAAGGCCAGTCTAGAATGAGGTGTATTTATTCCAATAGGCCATTAGCAGCATTACATGTATGATGTCAATTTACTTCAACTACCAGAATTTATTGTGCTGATTTTTTTTGTTCTTCTACTTTAGACCATATTGTCTTGGTATTCTCAGAAGAGTTTCAAATTCTGAGTACCAATATAAAAAAAAAAAGAATTCAAAAAGGATTATTGTAGTTGTAGTCAACTGATGTCTTACTGCAGTTTAGCCTAGCTTTTAAACCTTTTAAGAACTCATTCCTTAATTTGTATAATTGTCAAGGCTTTGGATCTACAGTACAGTACAGTACATTGCTTTTGAGGTCAGTTAGGCCTATTAAATATTGCTTTTAAACCTTTTAAAAACTCATTTACAATGGCTTTGGATCTACAGTGCAGTATGTTGCAACACACACTCGTACTTGAGTTAAATTATATGAAAATCAGGGTTTTAAAACAGAGAAGGGAGTAATCAATAAATTATCATTTACAGCTGTCAAGAGCCTTTTAATCAATTAATTTCCACGTGTGTGGCATATGTGATAGTACAGTCAAATGGTCTTATTAATGGACTAAAAAACATGATTGGCTGATCCAAAAAACATGGTCTTAATAAAAAGGTTGTCTTATTAAGTATTAATGAGTGGTTGTAAGGCAGGGTTGCACTGTACTACATGTAATATATGAAGACTAATTTTAAAAAGGTATCAACAATTTTATTGTCTAAACCCCATTTTGATGGCTGGCCAGCAAATATGTTCCTCTTGTAGACACAGGGGAAAACATTAATGGAAGGAATTTGGCAAAACCCATCTGACATTAATGGGAAAAGTTGAACTCTTCCCATTAATGTCAGATGGATTTTGGCATATTGCCATTAATGTTTTTTTTTTGTTGTGTGAGATACAGTCTCAGAAACATCATTTATGAGCTAGCTTGGACACACATTGTTGTGTAGCACTAGTGTACATGGACACAGTTAGTCATACATGTAGCTAAATTCCATATTATGTTAATTACGCCTTACATATGTATTAATGTGCTTGGTCTGTAGCCATGTGTGAGCTTGGAGTGGAGTCCATTGAGACCTTGTTGCTCACATTACCAGACATTCCCAACCCTGATGGTTATTTTGAGGCACTCAAGACAATGTGGGAGGTACTGTTCCTGTATTTATGTAATGATTAAGGAAAATCAACTGCAAAAAATCAAAACCAACATCGAGTTTGAAATTCAGAAGGCTCAACAACAAAAAAAGATGTAGCACAAATAAAAAAAGAAATCAACCACAAAGGGAAAAAAAGGCAAACAAAATAATCACAACGCAAACAAAAAAGCCACAATGCAAACAAAAAAGCAACCACGAAAAAAAAAACGCAAAGAAAAAAAAGAAAAAAAAACACAACGCAAACAAAACTAGTCGCAATGCAAACAAAAAAAGCCACAACGCAAACAAACAACTTTCACTCGTTGCAATGAATTTGCAGTCATGAATGGCGGAAAGTCTCGAGTTAAGACGTTTAGTGGAGTATTACTTTCGTACGGAAACAAAGTTATTATTGATTTTTTAAATCATCAACATGGTATTTCTCTCAGTTTAGCCACGTTGAAACGACGGATACGTGACTACAATCTCCAGAGTTGGCTGACTCCTCTTCGTTAACTTCACCAACCCAAACGTCACAGCAGGAATCTGCATGCTCAACTATCACACTTACTGGAAATAGCTGAAAACAGGATGGACACTTGATACCCTGGCTCTGCACAGCATTTCCCCGTCTACCACTACTTGGTTCTTGTTGATCGGTAATATTGATTACATGTACATTGTACTTCAACCGGATCGGCTTCTCGATATCGACTGCTGCTTGTAGATGTGGAAGCTTTACTTGTCGATGAACAAGTGTTGATCTCACTCTTCAGACTCTTTGCATCATCATGTAACATGCTGCGCTCTAACTCAATGTCATCATGATCATTGTCTTCAATGGCTTCATTTTCACCCGCATTTTCACCTTCACCATCACAACATTCCATGTCTTCAAAACATGGCATTTCAGCCAAAAGATAGTCATTCTTTGTACTTATTAATAGTGTCATTCTATAATAGTTTTTTCTGACTTCATTCCTGTACTTCTGCAGAACAAATTCTTCCGTGGTTCCCGATAGAGTGACTACCCCACTGCCATCTGGGTACATTAAAACATTAAAAGCCGTCGTGGATGGTCTTGTCATGGTTGCAATGCTTTCGCACGGCCTTTTCCTTTATAGTGCTTCCATGTATTTGCTGAAGGAGAGACTGTTACTGGAAGTGTTTTTCCTCAACACTTTTTCAGGATACTATTACAATATTTCATAAAACCAATATTAATGCTAACATCTTTGGTACTTGCCTTCGAGTTCGAACTTCTCTTGGTCCCAATTCCGGCCGTCTTGGTGTACTTCGCTTTTGGTTCAAATCTCGAACGTCTTTCACTCTCTTTATGCCGTTTATACTCATCGTACCCTACACTTTCAGATGCAGTTGAGAAAGTAGCTGAGGAACTAGCTGAAGAGTTTAAGAAAAGGCCACAATTTGAACAATGCTTTGCTGTTTCAATAGTTTTCGTACCACAATGACTGAAAAAAACGGCGGCCATTCTCATTGTGGCATAAGCAATGCAACCGCATGACTTGTTTTGTTTGCGTTGTGGCTTTTTCGTTTGCGTTGTGGCTTTTTTGTTTGCGTTGTGGCTTTTTTGTTTGCGTTGTGTTTTTTTTGTTTGCGCTGTGTTTTTTGTTTGCGTTGTGTTTTTTTTGTTTGCGCTGTGTTTTATTGTTTGTGTTGTGTTTTATTGTTTGTGTTGTGTGTTTTTTGTTTGCATTGTGGTTTCTTTTTTGTTTGTGTTGTGTTTTTTTTGTTTGCGCTGTGTTTTATTGTTTGTGTTGTGTGTTTTTTGTATGCATTGTGGTTTCTTTTTTGTTTGCGTTGTGTTTTTTTTGTTTGCGCTGTGTTTTATTGTTTGTGTTGTGTTTTATTGTTTGTGTTGTGTGTTTTTTGTTTGCATTGTGGTTTCTTTTTTGTTTGTGTTGTGTTTTTTTTGTTTGCGCTGTGTTTTATTGTTTGTGTTGTGTTTTATTGTTTGTGTTGTGTGTTTTTTGTTTGCATTGTGGTTTCTTTTTTGTTTGTGTTGTGTTTTTTTTGTTTGCGCTGTGTTTTATTGTTTGTGTTGTGTTTTATTGTTTGTGTTGTGTGTTTTTTGTTTGCATTGTGGTTTCTTTTTTGTTTGTGTTGTGTTTTTTTTGTTTGCGCTGTGTTTTATTGTTTGTGTTGTGTTTTATTGTTTGTGTTGTGTGTTTTTTGTTTGCATTGTGGTTTCTTTTTTGTTTGTGTTGTGTTTTTTTTGTTTGCGCTGTGTTTTATTGTTTGTGTTGTGTTTTATTGTTTGTGTTGTGTGTTTTTTGTTTGCATTGTGGTTTCTTTTTTGTTTGTGTTGTGTTTTTTTTGTTTGCGCTGTGTTTTATTGTTTGTGTTGTGTTTTATTGTTTGTGTTGTGTGTTTTTTGTTTGCATTGTGGTTTCTTTTTTGTTTGTGTTGTGTTTTTTTTGTTTGCGCTGTGTTTTATTGTTTGTGTTGTGTGTTTTTTGTATGCATTGTGGTTTCTTTTTTGTTTGCGTTGTGTTTTTTTTGTTTGCGCTGTGTTTTATTGTTTGTGTTGTGTTTTATTGTTTGTGTTGTGTGTTTTTTGTTTGCATTGTGGTTTCTTTTTTGTTTGTGTTGTGTTTTTTTTGTTTGCGCTGTGTTTTATTGTTTGTGTTGTGTGTTTTTTGTATGCATTGTGGTTTCTTTTTTGTTTGCGTTGTGTTTTTTTTGTTTGCGCTGTGTTTTATTGTTTGTGTTGTGTTTTATTGTTTGTGTTGTGTGTTTTTTGTTTGCATTGTGGTTTCTTTTTTGTTTGTGTTGTGTTTTTTTTGTTTGCGCTGTGTTTTATTGTTTGTGTTGTGTGTTTTTTGTATGCATTGTGGTTTCTTTTTTGTTTGCGTTGTGTTTTTTTTGTTTGCGCTGTGTTTTATTGTTTGTGTTGTGTTTTATTGTTTGTGTTGTGTGTTTTTTGTTTGCATTGTGGTTTCTTTTTTGTTTGTGTTGTGATTTTTTTGCTTGCGCTGTGATTTTTTTTTTTTGCCTTTTCTTTCTTTGTTTCTTGATTTCTTTTTTATTTGTGCTACATTTTTTTTGTGTGTTGAGCCTTCTGGACTACCGTAGTACAGGTGTCATTAAAGGGGAACTGAACCCTAAAATCAACCCAACATCTATACAAAGATGTATTCGAAATAAAAACATTATGTTATTTTTTTTCTGTGTTGTGTGACTATGAAGAGAAAATCTGAAAACGTTCCTCACAACCTCTACTGCAATGCATGTACAGATGGCTTAAATCTTATAATTTGCAACATCAGGTACAGGGAATAAATTAGTTTTGCCATTGCTTCTAATTGCGGACCATTGCGTTTTCTTTGTGCTGGAGGTGTGATTGTTTTTTCGTTGTACAGTGTATGTGTGACGTACATGTATGATATGGGGAAATTTGCACTGAATTGAGGTACCACACAAGCTAGATTTATCAGCAGAGAATATTGGCTATTTTTGGAACTTGAAAAGCAATTTTCTCTTCAAAGAAAAATAAAATACCTGTAGCAGAACTAATTTCTTTCGAATACATTTTAGGGTTCAGTTCCCCATTAAGTTTTAGAGTAAACATCCAATTACAAATGTAAGCTCATATAAGTACAATTAATGTAGGTGGTACAACAGCATGACATTACAACTATATTGAATGTAAGTGTTAGTAGTAGACCTGTGACAAAGTAACCAGCAGCTAGGAAACCACTGTTAACCAGCTTCTAATAAAACCTTTGTTATAATTATGTAAATATTAGACATTTTATTCAATATAAATACATATCAAAACTATACATGTATGGCTGATATTATGGGATATCTATACTTATATTTTTTAAGAAGGCCTTGAGGGTAGGCAACTTGAAAAAATATCAGTAATGCCATCCCATAATATTAGATATATTTCCAATATATATTTATATTGAACCAAATAGGTAATAATTTTTGCAATTTGCTGTTTATATATAATTATGCACTAGCTGTTAAGTTTTATTTCAACAGTTCTGTTTTTTGACTTTTCCAAGACTTAGCCCGAGCTGGATTCAAAATTAGTTTATGTTGCTTATTTTCTAGAAGCAAGGCAACAATAATGTGTCTTCTGTCAATAAACACTTTTGTCATGGTTGGACGGGTTGACTAATGAGAAGAAACGTGAAACTATTGATTGACATCCATTAAAACACGACTTCTTTGTTAAGACAAAAATTAATGATAAAAGGGCTTGTGTAACTTAGAATTGTAACAAGAGCCAATACACTGTTATTAATGCTGTTTACATTTGTACCATGTACTGTCAACTGTTATTTAATTTCATACCATTTTTCTTATACTGAGTTATTGTTTATGTTAGGAAATGGAAAATCTTCATGACTGTGGTTATGTCCACACAATTGGGACTTGCGATTTGGACAAGAACACACTGGAGAAACTTCACAACTGGGCACGGGTAAGGTGTAACATATCATTCAGATGATGGATGTCCTGTGTTCTACATACAATACACATACATCGTACACTGGAAGCAAAACTTGACTTTTGCTAATATTAACTTGTACTAACTAATTTTCTAACTGACTGCATGTACATGTAATTTATATTCTTTGCATTTGCACTTGAACAGTTACTGTAGTCAAGTTTGTTGAATCTAAATCTAAATAGTTAACCGTGTAAACTCCCCTATGGGATATATAATTATATAATATATAATTACACCAATGTTTTATTTATCACTTACCAGTACTGTACTTTTGATAATTCATTGCAAGTGAAGTACATTTAGTATAAAGTAATTTTATGCCTTATCCCCTTTCACTCAAAAATACCTAACAATTGTTTCTGCTGTCAAGGCTGAGCTCTGTTTGCTGGACACCATAAGTACATAGCCATAAGAATGAGACATGTACAAAATGTAGTTGGGTTAATCTGGCTATGTGCTGTTGCACATAGCCGCTTTAATACATCATAAATAATTTAATTTACACTTTGTGTAATAAAAATATTAGATAATTTTATCCAGCAAAGGTTAGAGCATGAAAAATGCCAAAATCATCTTACTGAGAAGTATAATTCTTAAATATAGTGATTGCATAACATTTGTGGTATGGATAAGGGGAGGAGGTGGGAAAATAAAGTTCACCTTGTCGCTTCTGACAGCTACTCGCAAATGAGGCCGGAGACTGCTGACCCCTAGAGGGGGTGTGTTCCATTGTTACAACCTCCAGAGGGGGTGTGTTTAATTGCTACCCCAGTTAGTCCATACCATATGTGACCAACGTGTGATAATTTATTTCTAAAGGCAACAGAGAAATGTAATAGAGAGGGGATGAGGCATAAAATTCCTATTTTCAGGCACGTAATTCCTATATTTAAGTCTACATGTATTTATAAGCGCAGCTCCAAGTAGACAATGCTTCACTTTCAATAAGTAATTATTTGTATTTTCCAAGAACATGACTACTTTCAGTAGGTGGCAACTCCAAGATACATGTACAATATTTCAAATTCAGAAAGTTATAAAATTCTGTGCATGACCTTCCAATATACTCCTCTATCATATCGTTGAAATGATTGCAGAGCAACTGTCGTTGAAAAAGAACACATAAGAGAAAGAAATACAATAAATACATGTACATGTGTGCAAAACATGAGAAAAGGATAAGAAAACACATTTGAGGTCCAACCAGGAGTTTGAACCCACGACCTTAGAGTTTCCATGTTGGCTATTAATAGACTATTCAGCCATCACGCACACATTTGATAGCGCGAGTGGGTGAGGTACAATGTATGGGTCCGATGCCGGCCATCACACAGGTGGGCAGGTATGCGTGTGGTGTGAAATTGTTTGAAATTGTTTTTTTCTTATTGATTTTACATGTGTATATAGACCTCTGCCCGCGAATAGCTCCACTATTAACCGTAGTAGTGTAGCTTTTTGCCCATGAAAGCGGAGCTCTAGACACATAGAAAATCAAGATTAAGTAATGATGGCTCAATCCCAGTTTCTGGGAAACTACCCACCCGCCCCTCCCTTGGATATGCATCGTCCTATTAATGATTAACCATTAAACTACCCACCCGCCCCTCCCTTGGATATGCATCGTCCTATTAATGATTAACCATTAAACTACCCACCCGCCCCTCCCTTGGATATGCATCGTCCTATTAATGATTAACCATTAAACTACCCACCCGCCCCTCCCTTGGATATGCATTGTCCTATTAATGATTAACCATTAAACTACCCACCCGCCCCTCCCTTGGATATGCATCGTCCTATTAATGATTAACCATTAAATTACCCACCCGCCCCTCCCGTGGATATGCATCATCCTATTAATGATTAACCATTAAACTACCCACCCACCCCTCCCTTGGATATGCATCATCCTATTAATGATTAACCATTACACTACCCACCCACCCCTCCCTTGGATATGCATCGTCCTATTAATGATTAACCGTTAAAGGTTAGGATGAAGTGGGGGGAGGGGTGGGGGTTTCCCAGAAACCGTGATTGATCCGTAATGATTCAGCTAAGAACTGTAGCAAAAGGCTGCGGCAATGAGCATATCCCCACATACGATGTTGCTTGAATATGCCTGAAGTGTTATATGAGATGTCTACAGTCCAAACTACACCCAGAAAATAAAGTATTTTTTAAGCTCTGGGTTCTTTTTACTGTGAAAACTCAAAGAAGCCACCATCCAGTCAATCGGAGAAAACAAAAGGTCTCAGTTCAATCTCAAATTTGATCACTTTCCCCACATACGATATTCTTCGAAATTAAACCATACAATGTACATGTAGTTTGAGTTTGATCAAAAATAAATTAAAACTTCAAAAATTATCGAATGAAAATGCATTATTTCTATGGGTTTCTTTTGAATTGATGAGTGTCAACCAATGAAGTTACGAGAAAGAAGAAAAGAAAATTAGCACCTTTTACATTCCTTTGCCGTTCATTAGCCGTTGCATTACTTAAGATAAAAAAGGGAGAAAAGAAAACAAAGGATAAGCCGTGCTTCGCTGCTCGTGTCTGACCCGCTTGCGCTATATAAGATATAATGACTTTATTTGGGAATTTAAGGGACTGCAAACGATGGCCAAGATACGACATGACGACATGGGTTCTATTCTCACGTGGGACCAGTTTTTCTCATGTTTTTCTACTGTCTATTGTATTT